>JAUMHE010000051.1:19831009-19846251 GCA_032359235.1 Enteromius mattozi | reverse complement strand
TATAAAAACCATTACGCCTATGGAGAGTCCCCATAAATCACAAAAACCAACATGTGTGTGTGTGTGTGTGTGTGTGTTGATGTGGGTGTGTGTCTTTCTGCGTCCGCATTTCACACCGATCAACACCTTTCAGGTACAAGAGGAAGTTCTGCCACCAACACCTACAGCCAACCATCAAAGCAGGTCCATCAAAGTTGCCGTGTCTCAACTTACAGCCTTGTGCAGGAAAAGAATCCGAATAAGTGGAGGCGGTTACAGCCAACTGTGGGCGCGCGGCAAAGCCACACATCTGGTCCAACAGGTTCTGAGGGAGAAGCTCACACTTGCTCTACTGTCAGTTCAGTTGCATGAGTCAGTCACTCAACAGAGACAAACACGCACACTTGCTCACACACACCTGCGATTTCACTGCATATGAAAAATTGGGAACGTTTGCTGTGAGAACGACACAAGATAGGGGATAGTTTTGATAAGGAGATGCGATAGTTGCATCTGGATAGCATATCAGCCATTTAAATCTTGAGGTTTAAACAAAGTGAGATCTACAGGCTAACTTTACAAACAAAAAGGGTGATGAATAAACCGTTTCGCAACCGACCACATGGTGCATTCATAATAAAGCGGCACGGTAAATAAAACAGAAAAGCATCAGGTCAATATTTTCTCATGTCTTTGTTTATCTCTTCTCAACAGTCCTGTCACTTCATTCAAAATCGCACAGTAGAGCATTTAAATATGAAAAGAGCGAAGCAGAAACTTCACACACATTGCCTGTTGTACTGTCACGCCAATTTGTGAGATAAGCATGGCTGTGAAAAGAGGGGAACTGTCTGTTTCGAGCAAATGAGAAGCGCAAACATTCGAAGAGTAATCCAGGTATAAGACAGGTGTTCAGTTCACTCTTGTTTTCCAAGGAAAGCCCTCGTTTGACATGTTTTGTGCAATGATGACCACTACTCTTCTTTCTGTGAGCATTGCTGACATTTATTTTAAAAAGGAATCTTTATACACATGAATTGGCCGTGTTCGACATGCCTCACTGGCAGGGCACGCGTGTAGTCAAGTGTACAACTCAACATCATAAATGGGGAGTCTTGGGAGACGCAAATCAAGAGTGTTGAGTTTTTATTCCTACAGCTTTAAACCAATATTACACATTTCTATAAAGAATATCGATCCCGTAGCCTAACCACTATATGATAAAAAAACAAACCCCTTTATAAAAGCTTAACACATCTTTTTTTAAAAAGTGGAACCAAACACCATAATTGTACCAATATGTACAAATCCCATTAAATTACAACATAAATTAGAAAATATTTACATTTGGGGAAAGACAAATGGAACATTTAACTTCTAGTCTGGCGTAAAGGCATCAAAAAGATGAACAACAAGATTGTATGCTCATACGAAACCAAACATGCACACACACCCAACCGTATGATATTTGATTTGATCATGTCAACTTAATTAAAAAGGTCTCTTTAATTGTTTCTCGGTGGAAATTTAAGCCAAATACATCTCGAGCGTTTCTCGTTTAGAGGAATCCACTGATCAGCGGATAAAGGGTCATTTGGAAATCATGTACACCCATGCACACAAAACAGTCACTCATGCCAACAACACTCCCACAAAGAGAAGAAGAACAATAACACTGCGTCCAATGAAGTCAAGCATAGAACAAGTTATAATGTCTCATACATAGTCACATCCTTGGTCCATTGGGAGGTCAGCACCAAGGAGGAGGACACGGAGAAACCAAACTTCCTCCTCCCAGATTGGTAGTGAAAGAAAACTGTTAAAATCCATGTCAGCTCTTGAAATGGTGTCTTTGGGAAACTCAACAACTTCCTCTTTGCAGTTCCCCTCTGAGAGACAACTTCCTGATGACTCGATAAAGAACTGTCTCGACTGAGGCTGAGCTCTGAAATGTGTTTGTGGAGGAGAAAGTGCTGGAAGACCAAGAAGCGAACCAGGAGGGCTTCGGGTTTAAGCTTAATCTTGTTGTGGGAAAACAAAGCAGAACGGAAACAGAATTGACAACTACGACGACGACGAAGAGTAGGAGTCAGGTCTGAAAAAAAAAACGTCATTCCGCTACAAAAGCGGCTGTTGCGTTTAAATGGTCCGATCGAGTTCGACCTCAGCCTCACTTTCTGTGCTTGTCCATCTTGTCTACTTTGTTGGAGCCGTCGGAAGAGGCCTGTGAGGAGTCTCCGGTCGAACTCACATACATTTTGTCCACCTGCTTGAGCGCCTCGTTGAGGTAGTTTTGCAGCGAGGTCATGGCCGCGCAGATGGCCGGAGAGCCGAAGCCGTGAGTGATGAGGCTGAAGTGAGTCAGGCAGCTTTGAATCCCTGGCTCGAGAATGGGAGCTGGCCTAGAGTTTCCCAGAGGAGATCGGTCCTGAGTCAGCAAGTCGGTGAACTCCTTACAGATTTGCCTGAAAGATTAAATGACCAGTTAAAGTATTAAACCATAAAGCAGAGATTTCAGAAGCCTGTTCTGCTCAGGAGGAGACACCCTCCGAAAAGCAGGGGGACTCGTTTCCAGACTGATGACTGCTTAATGGCTCCATCAAAATGGGCTGGGCCCTCCCTAACCTTAATGGGATTGGGATTTATGTGAAATGAGATGGTTACTCACTTGGCTGCCAAGAGCATGGTTTTGCGAGAGTTGATCTCATTGCGCTCCACGTGCGGTCGGCCGAGGTACTCCGCGATAGCCTTGGCGGGAAACTCTGTCTCACAGACGTACCCAAAATCTCTCGCCAGGTGTACGGCCTCACCTGCAGACAGGATCAGATGAGAACCAGGTGACTCATGCAGCATATGACTGCACCGCAATGATGAGTCAATGTCGGATCCGACGGCTTGGAAATGACTCAAAAAGGCATCACGAAAAGAATCATTTCGTCTCTACGCTGAGATGAGTTCAGATGAATAGACTCTCTCTTTTGCGGACAGCAATGGTCACACTGCATGTCTTTAATGAGCCTTTGTAGCTGAAGGCGTCTCACGGTCCCCCAGACCCAACAGGCTCTTATTGATAGACTAGCACATTATTCACAGTCATCGTCTTTAAGGTCAGTCTCTCCTCTTGGCTAGCGAACATGTGATAACAAGCCCTAATTCAGCTTTGAAGGTCTGTAAATAACTACGCCTTCTAGTCATGTTCTTGCTTCAGACCCATGCTCCCATTAGTGGTGAGAATGGTGACATTAAAAGAGAAAGCTAAAAGTATTCTGCATCGCTCCTGGTGCTAGTTAACTCGTGATCTTTGCGCTAATGTCTCTGGGACTCATTGGTTAGCTATACTGATGAGGAAAGGTGGACATGAAATGTCACAAAATTACAGATTGACAATACTGTACATGAGCAGAGCTAATGTAGATACCCTTTGCTTGTGGTTGCAAAGTCTTTTGGCTTTCTATTAAACTATCACTAGTTCTCTAAATGTTCCACCAGAATTAAGACGACAGAACAAAATGTGGCCTGGTAACAAGCTCACTACGTTCAAACCTCAAAAGAAGCAAGCCAAAGCAATTGTTTTAGCATTTAGCACATTCAGTGTTATTGCGAATCCAAACAGATTTAGTCATACACTAAGTGGTTTTCTAAGTGAAATCTGTGACTTGACTGGGCTAAAAGTGGTGTTTTGTGTCTTTTTCAGTCTTTAACATTCACTTTTCAGTCTAGAACTTCAGGACATCCTCCACAAGCTGAAATATGCTAATGTCCTTAGCATTTATGGTAAAACTACGCTTACAATAACAATAATGGAAAGGTAATTGGGATAAGGTGCTTACCTTCCACCAGAGCAGTTAGTAAGGTGACGTTAGCGGCCTTTCTTCGACCCGCCGGCAAGTTCAGTCCAATTTTATCCAGTTTTTCCCTCAAGGATCGACCGCCGTTCTTTGACTTTGCCCTTTATGATAGAATTAACAGCGAGTGTCATTAGTGACCTTTTGCTAAACCTGCTAATGCTAGGTGAGCAACACTTGCCATCATTATATTATTAGACAAGCTTTTGTACATGTTTCCCAGAAAAGCCATATAGACATGCAGTGTTTTTTCCCACTTTTTCGAATCTTTAAACATTTAGCATGAGCACATTTTCAGAAAATTGCACTTTTTCCTGAAACCTTTAATTCCAACAATATGTTTTGATCAAGCAGCAGTAACCAGGAGAGCAGAGTTTAGTGAAGGCCTAATTATTGCAGGTGAAACACATGGATTTTATTTGTGTTGTTTGTGTTATACGACTTAGAGGCCGATATGGAAAGAGGTTTAGGGCCCAGAATCACATGGATAAACAGACTCATGAAATAAAATGATGTCACAGCTCAAGTGTTTCAAATGCATCGCAACAAAATCGCATACAAGCGCAGACATAATCCCAACTTGCTGTTTGGGCCTCTGTGATATGCATGACTAGAGTTGTGGCCTGGCATCACCCTTCACATGTGGGGTAAGGGATTGTTAGCAGGAGGCATGAGTAAGTGCCCCCTTTTTCCGTCCGACACCTCCCCCTCCCAGCGCTTGTGCTATATGACCTACTTAACGAATATCAGTGTGTTTGTGTCAGACACATGGGAACAGAAAAATATTCCCAGTAATAAGGGGCAATGAGATTACACTGTGTTTAATGACATAACCCCCCAACACTGTACATGTCGGCATATGGGTCAAAGGGTCAAACTAATATCAGCATCATCTCATCAATACGCACAAAAATGGAGCTTGATGCTACCAAACATAAATCTGCATAGATTGATAAATACACATTTAACTTCTTGTTAAGGGGGAATCTCACAAAAACATTAAACATTCATGTTTTGTTTTAAGAGAGTGAAAAAATGTAATTACATTTTTTGCATTTTGGCAACATTTTCATTAAAACTGAGCACATTTTTCCATCAATGAATACTTTTGAGGATTTTACCATTCTCATTATTCTCAAACGTAATTCTTATTCATTATTTCACTTGCACAGACATTTTTTTTCAGTGTACCACAGTAAAATGACAAATTAAAATCAAAAAGCTTTGAATCATAAAAAAATATTTTATGTTTTTCATCATGTATATTTAATTTTTAGATTATGGTAATGAAAATTTGTGGTGAAAATGTGTGTAACTTTTGAACAATATGTCACATTAGTACTTTTGAATGATATTTAAAATAGGCTTTAGATTTGGTTTGAAACATGACCTGGGCATGTTATTAACTGGTTTCATGATATTCATCCACCAACCTGTCTTGTTAGCTCAAGTCTGTGCATGTAAATATATAAATAGTACTGTGCAAACTTTTTTTGTAGAAGTTGCAAATACAATAAAGGTTACTGGAGTATGTTTTATGCATTTAAAAAGAAAACAATTTCAGTTATCCTACTTTTTAACTATTTGTAAAATTTACTAGCAACTTCAGAGTGAAAATTCTTGTACTGTACATATTTTTTTCAGTGCATCTATATTACCATATTAACAAATTACAATTATGAATGTGCAATAGCTGCTCACCTGCGTAATACTCCTCCGAGCAGGGAAGCGTTTAGACACTCCGGTGGAGACAAGCGTCTCTGAACTTCTGCCACAGTTACTTTGTACTTGGAAGTGGAGCTGAGAAGAGAGAGTCGACCAGGTACTGAACAGAAGACCTCAGTGGGATTTGACACCATTCCCAGCAGGGACTCTTTCTGAAAGGGAATCCCAAACGGGCCCTTCGGCAGAGACACCGGACCTGGAAATGAGAAATATATCGGTCAATCAAACAAACAGGAGCTTCTTAAGTAACACAGCCTGCTTTCAGACTGAGAACCAACTTAATGTTTCACTGAAAATATATAAAAATAGAGACAAATGATATTCATTACCAATGCAGAGCTATAAAAATATAACAGCTCAGATTATTTGATCTAGTGAGAATTTGATGAGAAATGTTCTGATTTTGATTGCAGACTATGGAAGTTGAACTGACTGCAAGGAGAAATCACAAGGTTTAATTTGTCCATTTTGTTTAGAAAAAGAGTGAATATTTTCAGATGCATTTGCAAAGTAGAAACTGGTATAGATGAAGATGGAATAAATTTGAGCCAAACATGTGACATAAATGTTGATATGAACCAGAATTGGACAGAGCAGTCATCCATGCTATAATCATGTCGACTAAAATATTGGCACAGACATTAATTCAGCAAAGTCGCTTTGGTGACTTGGAAGAAAATCTAAATTACTGACTGAATAAAATAAATCCCAGAATCTGTCAGTCAACTCCTGACCACAACATAATACAGACACTGCAAACGAACGCACCTAATTATACTGCAGGACATGATAAAGACCACCAAACAATCTCAGAAATATAGACTCTGAAATTGATTTTTGCAGTGAAAACATGTGATCTTTAGTGCATTGTCAACTCTCCTCTTTAACATTTTTTTTGAAAGCTTTATATCTCAAAAAAGAGCCAAACTACAGTTAATTAATGAGTGGTTCTCAACTGATGGGTTCTTATTAGAAAATTATAAAATGCAACTAAATAAGTGATCATGCATATCACAGCAAAATAAATAGGAATCAACTTTTAAAAGGTTAGAGAAGTGCTTTTCTTTTTTTTTACGGAAATGTCATGACTAACAATTAAACGTCATGATAGCAGAAGCTATCAAATTATACAGATATCAAAATGCATGCATTTAACCTCAAAAACCATAAACAAAACCAATATATATATGTATATAAGGTTACTTAATTGCTTTAACAAACACTTTAATGCTACTCCGCTGCAAATGTAATGAGATTCTTGTTTACTTTTGCATGCTACACAGCTTCAGTGTTGAATTAGGTTGATGTAACTTCGTGAAGGGTCGTAAAGCAAAAGCTGTTAAGAATCACTGATACTAACCATTCATTTGAGCAGCTAGTAATCACACAAAACAAACAGACGTTCAAAACTGTCTTTCGGTTTTGCTTATTTAAGACGATTTCATGTCACAGCATAGGACTGAACAAAATACCCATGCATGTTTAAAAGCAGCCACACCCCAACTACAGTTGATTCTTGTCTCCTTGTGCGTGTTTGTGTGTGTGTAGTGGGGCAGAATTGCGTTCTGACAGTGCCGTTTCAAAAGACTAAAAAGCAGGCCTAGGCCTCCTCTCTGAGCAAACACACCATTTTAAGGATTGCCCAACATCTACAACTTTGGCTAGTCTGCCATTTTGCGAAGAATCCTTTCTTTGGCTTTCCATTCATGCTGAAAGAGTGGCAGAATGCTTCGCGGATCAATGCCAGATTAGTTAAATGGACCACATGACCAAAAGGATTAGCGATATATGTATGAACCAGCACCACCTCAACTCCGCCCACCTAAACCATTGGCTCGGACAAGCCGAAATCTGGAGCCTGACTTAGTTTTTTCCACATAAACCGCAAAGGTGCAAGAATTTAGTCTTTAACATGGCTTAAGCCGATCAATTCCTTCCAACGATCTGGATCAATATAAAATTATTAACACAAGATGCATAAGTTTAACGCAAAATGATTCAGCCTGAAAAAAACATGTTAAATTATAGTTGTAGAATCTTATTTTGTTCAAAACACGCTTCACAAAATTATAGGTTAATTAATTTTTAAAAGGTCCTGAAATGCTAAACTTCCCATGAAATTGCTTTATATAGCATTTTGTGATTGTAACACTTCTTACAGCTCATATTATTTGGAAGACCACATGGCACTTTTCTACCTTTGTTTGTCATTTAATGTAAAAAGTTATTAACTATATATATATATATATATATATATATATATATATATATATAATTAGACAGTTGAATAAATTTTTTTTTTTTAAAAGAAAGAAAAAAAAAAACTCCACTCAAGTTTTTACAGTCAACTTTCCCACTGTTTTTGACCAATTTTACTATAAAATAATATGTTTTTTTTAATTTTTTATATTGTGGCCATTATTAACATTTAAAATTGCTATTGAACTGTTACAATTAATTATTAATGCAAAATGACAAGACTTACATTTTACCATTTCAATCTGAATCTAAAAACTACCTAAAGATAAATTTATGTTGTAAAATAAAAAGCAACCAACCTTTTTTGATGACTGTATGATCAGGAATTACAATACTGTGATCGCCTTCTTGCTGCAAGAAAGAACCAGGAAATGCATCACTGTCCACGTAATCCCAAATAAATAATTATGAAATCATTAATCACATCAACTCACCTGAACATCATCCAATCCGTGGCCTATGTCATGCAAACTGATGCTATCACCTATGGAATCGATTCCGTGAATGTGTGGAGGCAGCAGCTCCGGTCTCCTAAAGTCCCGCCGCATCCCAGACGAGCCCCCTTCCAGGCCCAGAATGGGGCTGCCGAGTCCGCCACGGCCGTGGGACCCGATGGTCTCTTGACCTTGCCGTCCAGGCCATGACTGCTGCTGATTAGATGCTGCAGACTGGTGTAGTGAGTTGATAGTAAACGGGTCGTTCAGGTGGCCGTACGGGTCGTTGGGTTGGTTGTATGACAGAGGCTGGTAAGGGGGAGGGAAATACGGCGGCTGGAAGTCCGAGCTGGCGGAGTGCGAGAGAGACGGTGGCGGGCTGTAGAGGTGCTGGCTCACCGCGGGAATGTGAGGTAAACGGGGGTTTCCGTTGCTGCTAACATCATGCCTTTCCTGCTGCAACAGAGAGTGCATCACATTGAAACCATGCACACAACCACTGCATTAGATTTTTGCCACATTCTGTTCGCATGAGTACCTCTGGAAAAAATACATGAGACAAACGCATAAGCATAAATGCTTAGGCAAATTTATATTTGAGTTAAATAAAAATAAAACAACATTTTTCAAATCGAAAAAGGCAAAATCCTGCTTTTTCCTGAAAATGGCACAATTCCCACGGATAGCTAACAAATCAAACATTTTCATGCAAATCAAAAACTGAGCTTTGCATGTTCTTTAGTTTATGGTGCAAAATGAAACTTAGAACACAGTTGTTGGCTTAAAGATCTGTTTCTACCCGATTAAACGCACTTGTGATCATTTAACTCTATGTATTCAGTCACATCTGTTGATTTAGACTTTATCTCTTGCAACGCTTATGTAAGGTTCCCAAACCAAACATTTTTACAAGTCATTTGTTCTCTTTCTAATTCAGCATCAACTGCTCGGTCTTTTGAGTCGGCTCTCTGTTCAGCTCTTGAGGGGACTGTATAGTGTGCATTCATGACTCCTATTGTCTGGCAAAGTTGCTTGGATAGTTACTGTCACCAGAGACACATGAATGACAATGAGCGACGGGCAATTTCTAGGCAGCTTAATTGAGACCACATGAATTACACTTGAGCGTTTTCTCTCATATTCATACTGAAAACCGATTTTTGAAACAATCGTGCTCGCGCTTGTGAAGAATGGCTGCTGCGCCTGAAAACAAATTCATCTTTTTTTTTGGAGTCACATTGTAAAGATTCAGTCTGCGTAAAACTGTACAACTAAAACTATGTGCAACAATTGCATCTTGAATTAAACTGCATTAATACTTTATATTGTTATTGTTATTAGCCTACTATAATTATTTTATACTTAGCCTACCGGCTGAATTTGTAACATTAAACATTATTATAGCCGATTTTTTTTTTTTGTGTGAATTCTTAGGAAAATATACCAATTGAATACATCAAGTAAAAAAGGCTATTTTACACATTATTATTTAAACGAACAGTTTTGTTTATTTGCGAAAGATCAAATGTAAAATATCTACTTAAAACAGAAAATAGCCTGGCTTATAGGTATATTTTACACAATAAAAATGAAACCTTATGCAGCAAGCGCATCAAGTTAACTTCGCTGAACTCACTTTGCATATTATTTGGCAATAGAACAATGCCGAATTTCCATATTTTAAATTACAAACAGACAGTGCATGTGTTTAATTCTCCAATACAATCTGCCCCTCAAGAAGATGTCTGCACATGAAAAGCGCGCTTGGGTTGGCTTCTTACCCTTACCTCGCAGTCATCTTCATACTTCACGTTATCTGCTAATTTCCACAACATTTTGTCTTTGCCGCGCGTGATCTCAGAAGTGTGTATCTGTGCTGATGTTGGTTTGCGGTCTAGAATATAATCCAGAGAGTCCGGCGCGCGCCGCGCAGAAGTGAAGCATCAACTCAGTGTTGAAGGAGGGAGGATGAAGGAAGAGAACCTCATGCAGCTCGAGACACAAACTTCTTGCGAGAAACGAATCGTGGGGTTCCGGTCCAAACAGACGCGCTGAACAGAAGCACTCGACTCCCTCTGACGGACAACAGAGCGGCTCAGGCTCGACTCACTGACTCTCTTTGGACTCTCACTACTATATTTGCCAGTGGTGGGCGGTGACCTACTGCGCGCTGGCTACGTCAGAGCGAAGAACCTGCTGCTGATTGGCTACTGTCAGAACCACGGACCAATCGCGAAACTGTCCGTCTGTTCAGAGGGCAAATTAATCCTGGACCGAAAGTTGAAAAATGATTTGCCAATTACTGGGGGAAAAAAAGTCTGCGAACAAAGCATGGTAATATTTACATTAAATGTTACTTGCGCAATTACAATAACTAGACAGAACAATACCTATAGATAAATAGATAAATAGATGGATAGATAGACTAATTGGAGTGCAAAAACTGCACAAACCAAAATATATTTGTTAGATTTTCCTCTTAATTTTAGTGCTGATTATATACGATGTAAAGAAAACAGACGCAGTAAATTAGGGTTAAAAAGCAACAACACAAAATTAATGATAAATACAATACAATAAAAAAATAAAATAAAATAAAGAAACAAATAAAAAATAAAACCGTAATAATAGCTAATAAAAACCTTTTCACTAATGATTTTAGACTTCACTGTATGTTTTATATTATAATTGTGCATTTTTAAGCGTTTTGGCTAAATTTAGAAAAAAAAATGTATTAAAATAGAATAAAATAATAATAATAACAACAGTTATAACAGTAGGCCAAATAAAATGCAAATTATGTTAAAGTGGATAATGTCGGCATTAGAGATTTGAAAACCTGCAAACAAAAAGATAGCAAGAGAGAAAAAAAAGGCGAAAGAAAGACTTAATCCCGGCTTAGACTCGCCTGTCTGCTAATGCAGGTGAATTAAATGTATTGTGGGTCAAAGCGCCTGCGGCTCGAGCTGGACTGTGATAAATGAAGCGCACGAGCGAGTTTGATTCCTCTGTAATCTGAATGAAGTTACTGTCAGATACTTTCACACACGCAGACTCTACTGTAACCCCGGGGGAGAAACATCTGCTTATGTAACCTGCTGAAGTCGCAAGCAAAACATCCACTCAGGCAATAATAAAATGCAAGAATGCCAATTGTCGTATGACAATATTTATTATTTAGCCTACCTATAGACCTAACCTGAAGACACTCTGTTTTCATTTTGCGTCGTTTGTGCAAAATCAGAATCATCAGTGTGAGATATTAATTATAAGCAGAGACTATCAGGTTTTATTTAAGAGCAAAACTCATCGTCGGAAACAAGTGAACGCAATCAGCAAATAAGCATATAGCCTAGTAGGATGTAATAATTCATTGAATGTGTCTCAAAAATAATACACGAGTTAGCAAAATCGTAACAATTAGACGGATTATTTGGTTTCGTTAAAAATAAATATAACTAAGGCGCAAATAAACAATCCGTGACGCAGGCCCATGACGCGCTGACACGAGACGGCCTACAGAAAAATACAGTTAAAAGATAATATGCATGTTGTGTTTAAATATTTATTCAATAACACATTGGCTAACAATAGTGCGTTATGTGTTTTCTTTTTGTTTTTTTTATTAGTGTTAAAACCAGAGACTGTTGTAACTCTCATCGCTTTGAAGTCTTTAGCTCAGTGTTTTTGTTTTCCGTCATACCTTTGCATATATTTTTTTCTAATTCATTTTATATAAATTTAAGTAATTTTAAAATATACAATTTACTCTAAAACTGTGTAAATGAAAGCGCTGTTGTTGCAGCCTAACAGTGACAGAATGTAGGTTGAAACACTAAGAGAAAAAATGTGCATGAATTATTGCATTAAACTGACTTCAGAATTATTGTTAAACCACCATCTTAAGCGGAAAGGTTTTAATGTTAAAAGCAATGCAATTAATAAAAATGCACGGAAAATTATTATAAAGAGCTCAATCAGTTGCACGACACAGTAACTGGATAACAAATAAAAATGTGTTTGCGTTATTATCTGAACAAATGTGTAGCCAACACTGGAACATCATTGTCCGATCAAACATTACATGTATTTTTTTTTTTTTAGGTGGAATTTGAATAAATCAAATTAAAGAAGAAAATAAGCAGAATGAGATACACGGTTTGATGCACAAATCAAACAATAACCAAGGAGTTTAATGTAGCTGTTGCTTTTTTCAAACTATTTATTTATGTAGCCTGTAAATGCTGTATGAGTTTTACAGAGGCACGTGACGCTCACGTATTTCAGTAGCTCATTTTAATTGGTTAAATTGCTGGTTGTTAAACTACTCCCAATAATTCTCTTCTCTTGCTGTAAATTTGACAGTGATAAAGCATGTTTCTTACACTTCAAAAAGGCGTCTGCCAAATTAATATAATCTGATTAAACTGCTAAATCCTGCTGTTAAATGTTCAGACAGGTGTTAAGCTTCACACCCGAAGAAACAAAGGCGCCGCAATTTGGTAATTATTTGTTATTGTTTTATTATTAGTATTATTGTTAATAGCTGTTGTTGTTGTTATTAGATGCTTCCTTTAGGCTGCACATTCTACAAACGCAAGGAAAAGTTCAGGCACCAGTCAACACGAATTTAAACCCTTTACTATACAAATTAATATAACAAAATGTAATTGACAAATGTCGATTTTTTTTCCCTCCTACCAAAACATGTTTTATCCTCTTGGCATTAATAGCAATAAGACTGTAATGGACACATACCCGCCAGTCCAGCCTCTCCAGCAGCGACATCTGCTTCAGCTGTTCGGTCCCGCTGTGAAGCAGCGAATGCTCTCATCAGCTGCGCTCGCGCCGCTCATACACCTGGATGCGCAGGGCACGCAACGCGCATGCGCACAGTCTAGGAACACCTGAACGAGGGCCGCAGCATTCCGATCGATGAGGATGATTAGTCATCGCTTCTGCTCTGTGGAACAGCACACTATTGCACAACGGCGCTTTAATTAAAGAAACAGTAATTAAACATCAAACAAGTCAAGACGACCTAAAGAATTCACACACTTAGACACTCCACAAGTGCGTTTTAATTTAACACAGCCTGTACCAATACAAATATTTTACAGCTATGACTTCCCCATACAAATCCGTGTGAGTGTATAAGCTAAATTACAAAAGTACCTGTTATTTCAATATTATCAATGACTGTGGGAACCTCGAACAGGCCTATATTGTGATGGTCCTACACGAAAACCTTTTAAGAAAGCCTTGGAGGTTTAATTTCGCCTGTATATATAAAGGTTTTTAAGCAGAGCAATTACATTTTAAAGGAACAGCTTCCTTAGCTGGCATTTCATGTTTCACAGAACACGTTGCATAAAATTCTGCTATGGTGAGTAACACAATTCCTTTTTAGTTTGACATTCCAAGCATGTTGGTTAGCTATTTCTCAAGCTTTCTCACGCACACAGGAATCAAGACGCATACCTGAAAAAGCAGAGTCTGGATTTTATTTATGCACCTGTCAGATGAACATAAACAATTATATTACGGGGAACTGCAAAAAGCCTAGAAACAGACAACTCCATCAGATCTCGTGCTGCTTGACTGAAGCAGCGTTTATTCTTGGACATATACTGCCACCTAGCGGCCAAAAGTGATGAGAGTCATTACTGACAAATACACAGCAACAGCGCATGACTTCTCCCAGATCGGATCTTTATTGTGTTCACAAATAATACATGTTTAAAAGTACAATACGTAACTACTGTAACTAGTAGATTATTTCTGTGATACCGTAACAAGTAACGCTCAAGCACTTCAGGAGCATGCATTTATGCTCCTGAGGAGGAAAACAAAGTTATCTGCCTTTTTAAGTTTGTTTTTACTGCAATACAGTTCACGTTTAAACCTGAATACAGTGGTTTAAAACAAGATGCTGCTGCAAAGCACAATCCAGTCAAAAAATAAATCATGAAAAGACATTTAACACTTCATGGGTTAAACATCAACATGGGTTTACTGAAAATAAACACTTAAGCATGCAACTGAATTAAGATGATCTTATAAAAGTAAATAAAATGCAATAGTGAAAAAGAAATCAGCCACAAACAATGCATCAATCCAACAGCCAGAATGTGCTCATACAAAGCCTGACCACTAGAGAGCGAGCTTCACTAAAAAGAGCACACTCAAAAGTGGTAAGGCGTGTGTGTGACCCAGTTGGATATCTGGTCTTTGGTACGTTTGGCAGAGCTGTGGGAGGTGAAGAGTGACTTGTAGACCTCAGATTTGTCCTTCATGTCCTGGACCGATCTCTTACTGCCAGTGATGGGGCCCGCGGGGGCCTTTAACGTCTTGGAGCTCTCACCGGATGTGGACGGTCCCGGAGCTGAGCGGGAAAAAGACAAGACATCACAGCTTGAGTGACTGAACCAACTAATGCATGGCTTCTGGTGGTGGACTGATCTTTACCATCCGTTCATTAAGGAAAAGTTCAACCCAAAATGTAAACTAGCAGGATGTTTTGGTTTCTTTATTGAAACAAATTAGGAGAAGTTTAACATTTCATCACCTGAAACCTGTTTATAAGAAACCAATCCATCATTAAGACATTTTTGCTTTTTCTGATTTTTTTTTCCTTGCTGAAAAAGTTGTCTGGTCTAAATCAGGAGAGGACGAGGTCAATAACCATATATATACACAAGATAAAAGAATCAAAAACCAGTATTGTGATGGATTTTGAAGTAAAATGACTTCTTCACTTCATCACTGGAAGCAGCATTATTATGGACTCATGTTTTCACCAGAAGCAAACACAAACACACAGCTTTTGGCTTCTAAAGATGTTAACTGATGGACTGGAGCGCTGTGGATTATTGTGATGTTTTTATCCTCTGTTTGGACTCTCAATCTGACGGCACCCATTCACAAACGAGGCCCTGAGGGTGAGCACATTTTTTTGCAAACATATGTGACCCTTATTGATAATTCTGCATGACGGTCT
>JAUMHE010000051.1:19798638-19812615 GCA_032359235.1 Enteromius mattozi | reverse complement strand
GCAATACTTTATATAAGGTAGCCCAACATTTATCAAACAAACAAATAACTCCCAAATTAGCAGCACAGTAATTACTGACGCCATAAAGGGTAGGTTATTTAAATAAAAGAACGATTTTTTTTTTTTTTTTTTTTTCTTCGAATATTCGAATCTCAAAATGAAAAATCGAATGCCTTCCCTCCAAACGAATATTCTGGTCCAGCCCTAGTAATAATACACCAAAGCTACCACCAACCAGTGTATTTATACTACATTTTTAGGGCATACAACTTTATTTCTAAAGCTGATTCTTGACATCACACTGAAGGAAGTATGCCAATACCACACACTTCTTCTTTAACATCTTTTCTTGCATGAGTCACTTGTGCTGTGGTTAAAGTCAGGAGCTAAACAAGATGTGATCTTACTTGTGTTTTCCGTTCATCTCCAGACCGACCACAGGACAGATGAACATGGCACAGTGCACGTCTTCATAACAGTCGCCTTTAATGTTGCGCCTCTCACCCTCCCAAGCTGGATTATCTGTGAGATGCAGCTCCTTTACGTCCTGTCAAACACATCAGGCTTATTAGATTTAACTAAAAAACTAAAACTTCCTTGCTTAGGCTGTACTCTTGCATTGCTACAGCGCGGATGAATCTAATGTTTGAGGTGAATGTGTAGCTGTCAGTATTTAAATGTATTTATTACACAGCTTCGTGGAATATTCGAGTCTGATTGGCCACATTCCAAGGTTTGTTATTCCCAGATAACAACCGGTAAAACTAATTACACAGGCTCATCCGGGAATCATCTTGACCGTTATTAATTATATCACTCCGCTGTCGCTGACAGTTTGGCGCCATCCTATGGCTTAAAAATGCTTAACCACTAGTTCAAACGGAGGACTACAACATTAATTTCAACATGTACAGGAAAAGCAAAAGCAGTGGATTTCAGCAGTGGATAGAAGAGGACTCGACTGACTTCTAGGTTAAAAGATTTTTTTTTAATTGTATTATATTATTTATTTATTGTTTTATTATTTACTTTTAAAGCAAGAAGCCATGTAATAAGCAGGATTGTTATCGCAGAATAAAGCCCAACAGGCTTATCGGCAGCCCGACGCGAAGTGGAGGGATGTTGTATAAGACTGAAGGTGAACTATATGTGTGTCAAACACATGATCTTCTGCATCAAACTAAACTAACAAAAGTGATTTTATAGGCATCGAAACAATATTAAATGCAAATAAATTGTGTACTTTAATGTTTCAAATAGCTTTTGTTAAAAATAACATGTGAAATAATGTTCCATCATATACAATTTTATATGATTGAATAATACTGTTACACTGAATGACATTTTAGTGTGTTCCTTCTGTAAATAACTGTAAATATATATGATAGTCATTATTTTTTTGCCCAGAAAAAATTAAATTAAACATTGCACATTTAAAGAATAAAAAGACATCTAAAGATTAAAAAAGAAAAAAGCAAAAAATAAATGTAAATATGGAAAATATAAAAACAAAAACTAATTCAAAGTATTAATAAAAACTATGACATTATCTCAGTGACTATGTTTACATGTGCACCGATAATGTGATTATTTCCAATAATCAGAAGACTTCATATCGGTTAGATATTTACATGACATAAGCACACATTTTCACTCCCTTTTACATTTTTTTTCACTCTGCATAAACCACATATTTTAATGTGATTGTGGTTACTATGATTATGAGCTTAATCGCATCAGTTTGATTGAAATATTGTGTTTACACGAGGGAAGGCTTAATTGCAATACTGCCAAACACACATAAATCTCCATTATGAGGATGTATGTAAATGTAGTCAATAATTAAATAAAAAAATAAATCATGTGCAAGCATATAACCAGATGAAACTTTTTTTTTTTTCCCCACACGCTGTCATTTAGAATATGATGATCATTTGTCCGTGTGTACTGACCTTGATGCTACGGATGTGTGTAACAACCTCAACATTTGGCCTCTCTGCTGATTTATCCAACAAGTACTCAATGATCGCATCTTTGTTATACAGTCTGGTGGAAGAAAAATCATTTTTAACACTACAGCACATTGCTTTGGCAGAAATATCATAGACACACACTAAATAAGAGCATTAATATTTTTTAGTACAGATAAAATAGTTTTCATCATTTTAATACCATAATCTTTCTTATTGGTTGCTAAATGAAGCTTATTCAAAAAAATTCAAATTCTATTAAAAACTGTGGCGCTTTTTCGTGAGGATCCATTCATGGTGGTTAGTCTGATCTTATTTCAGATACCACAGTTAAACAATGGTTGGTTGTTATGCAATAATATGGTAAATTCTTTATAATAGAGGTTATGTAAGGCAGAAAGTCATTATCGGTCAAAATAAACCCCATTTCAGCCTGAAGGGTTTGATTTCTTTGATAACGACCACCTGACAATAATTATATTGAATGATCCTGCTTATCAAATGGTCACTTACTAGATGAATAAATAACAACTGATTTAGCAAGCTATCTATCACCTTTATAACTAAAAACATAATCATAATTGATTAACGCACCTGCCAAGCTCACAGGCGACTATGGGCCGCTTCAGCTTCTCCTGACTCAATGCACAGTACTTCCATTTGGCAGCAAGTTCTGCATTTTTATCAACCTGTTGAACAATAAAATTAAGAATTATGAACCTTAACAATAAATGTGTGGTTTATGAGGGGTAGACATAAAAATATTTAGTGCATTCAAATAACTGCCGTTACTAAAATATTACATCCACTCAAAAAAAAAGCCTTAATACAGATTCAATAAATGGCTGTTGTGAAGTTTGAGAGCTAAAAAAAAGTTACATGTTTACAGAATTTAATATTACATTTTAATATGAACATATTTAAGATGAAATATGTTTTAGTTGTGTGCATGTTATTGTTTTTTTGTGTGTAAACTTGCAACATTAATTTGTGAATCGCATTGCATTTTTTTGTATATTCATAAACCTTTACGAAACATATGAAGGATTTGAATATGCAAATAATGTTAAATGAAATCAAATCACATTAGTAGTTCAGTATTTAGGAGGGTGCTGTTTCGTTAGCACTTACACTACTGTAATAGATTTTATAGAACTTCAAGAAATACCATAGTACTACAAAGTAAAGATGGTAATACTGTGATACTTTGAAATATGCCACGACACTGAAATTCGTGTAGCGTGATCTAAACACTATTTACATTACCACTGTAGTAACATTAGCCTACCACAGTGAACTAAATACACCATCTATCGTGAGTTTCAGTACTACAGCATGTTAAGGTGCATTTAAGACAAATTCGATCATGCTTAGTTTATTGAAATTCTATAACTGAAGAAAAACAGATGTCAAACTCACGAGCCGTTGACATGCTAAGACGCTACATGCTAATTCCATAAAGTCTATGACAATAATCGAGCGTTTAGCGCAACGCCTTCACCTTTTCAACCTTTTTTGGTCCTTTAACCAGCTCGTGTCTTTTAGGAATGGTTCCGCCGTCGCATCCCATACTGGAAATATGTTTTAAACGGTTTTACTGAGAGAACTTGAAGCTGAAGCTAAATGGCAAACTGTAAACAACCGAGGAGCTTGCGTGAAGAGCGTCAGCGGTGAGTTTGCGTTTCTTTTTTAGATACCGCCGCCTGCAGGGCGACTTAAATATTACACCTCGGTTATATGCTGTTTTAAACATGGACCACTAGATGGCGATAGATACTGTGTTTTAACGCGACAAGATGACTGAAGTGATCGTTTACAAACGGTTAAATGACTAAAATTAATTTAGACAAACATTTTCAGTAATATTGTTCTTTATAGTTATTCATACTGTCACAAGAAAAATAATAAAATAAAATGGTACCATGGTTATTTGAAATGAATACCAAATATACCAAGAATATACCAGCCTAGCTAACAAAGAACGTTTTCTGAACGTCCAGTAACGTTCATCTAACGTTAAACTAATAGCCTCAAAACGTTAGCACAAAAGCTGACATTTAGGAAAACACTATTTAAGCATTTATGTTTAGAAACGTTAGCAGAACGTTATGGTGGCTAGCCTATTTACTGTAAACAGAAAATGAAGTAAATCAGCATGGTATTAGCCTACTTTTCCTATTTTGTACCTCTTTGTCGAGGTAAAACCATGTTTTATGAGCATGTAGGCTAATAAAATGAGTATCATTCAATAGTAGGCTCATTTTACATCATTGTACCACTGCAGTACCTTTTGTAAGAGATCTGTGCTACAACACCATTAAAAAGTTAGGTATGTTTTGAAGCTGGAATGCTAGTTTGAGCTGGTTTAAGCTGGTCCTTTGCTGGTTTACTGATTATTTGCTGGTTTAAGCTGGTCATTTGCTGGGTTTTAAGATGGCCAGACCAGCACATGAACAGCTAACGACCACCTCAAACCAGCATCTCAGCTTTAAAACACCTAACCAGTGTTTTTTCAACAGGGCTAGCTTAAAACAATATTTTTAAGGCATGTTAATTGAATGAATGAATATGTCTGTTAAATTTTAGCTAACTGATATCTTTTAGGAATGGCTTGACCAAGTCCTTATCTGAGTGCACGGCCAGACGCAGTGGACATTCAGCATTTTCATGGCAATTCTGACTCTGCGGACAATGAATATGAATCGAAACAGCCAGTGACAGGCCACTTAGTCTAATTGTATGGATGAGAGCTAAAAGTTGTCTTAGGAGAGGAGGTGAGTGCTAATAAAGTCTATTTCCTGTGCCTTCAGGAACGACTGATTGGTTTAACATTGACGTGCACATCAGAGTGACCATTAGTTTGTGCAGCGGTATGTAAAGTACGACTGTGGCTGTATAATTTATTCCAGTGCATGCCATGGTCTAAAACCTAAGTCGGTGTTAATGCCAGTGTGTGTTTATATTTCTATTATGAGGTCTAATAATAATGAATATGAGAATATGCATTAATGAATTTTTCATTATATTTGACATTATCAAATAAGGCCCATATAGTTCATCTCCATTATCTATTTGCTCTACCAGTAATTCAGAAATTGTGTTACGTGTCTTATTAGATTACGTATGCCTCTCTCATGGCTAAATGTTTTGCAATATGGATTTTCATTAGATCAAGGAGTGCTCTAATCTGTTAGTACACTCTTTCAAATACTTTAAAGTGTCTTTCAACACAGTGGTGCGGATCCATATGCGTTTTCTTGCGCTCTCAAGCTGTAATAAACAATTTCACTCTCTTAGACTCACGTCTGAGCGCGCGCTCAGAAAAGTACAGCCATTTATCTCAATTTAATTGCCACTACATTTACCCTTCAAATTGAGTTTAGCTTGAAGTCAACATGAAATCAAAACTGACCTCATGCGCTTTCTTTGGCATGTTCTTGGTTTTGCTATGCATGTTATTCCAAAGATAAAAAAAAAACGTTTGAGTAATTTATACCTAATATACCTAAAAAGAACTTTTTTGAGCCAATCACCTGTACTGTTATGCATCATGTGATGGATCACTCTATATCAGATCTATTTGCAGTCTATTATAAGCAACTGGTCAGTGGTGAAACCTCTATATAAAGATATATATGTCAAATAGGCCTATACACTAAAAAGTTTGGGATTGGTGAATTTATTTGTGTTTATTTGTTTGGAACACAAGAACACAAATTAATCAAAAGTGACATTAAAGACATTTTACACTGAATAATTTATATTGATTAAATCAATTAGAATGATTTCTGAAGGATCATGTGACACTGATGACTCAAACAAATTATACTGAAAATGTAGCTTTGCATAAAAGGAATAAATTACATTTTACAGTATATTCAAATAGAAAACAATTATTTGAAACTGCAATAATATTTCACAATATTACTGTTTTTACTGTATTTTTCATCAAGTAAATGCAGTCTTAGTGAACATAAAGAACTTCTTTCAAAAACATAAAAAAGTAACCATAGATTTTAGAATTGTTTTTAATCACTATTAACATACAAACATGGTCAGTTGTAAAATATATAATAATATTATATTGACATGAACATCTTGTATGCAGAACCAATATATATATATATATATATATTAAAATATAGGGATACGTGTGAATAGCTGTCAATAGAGAAATTCTTTTTAGTGCAAAATAATTTAATTTACCAGCAGTAGCTAAAAAAGCTGAAAGTTAACCAGATAGCATTGAGTTCAGGCTACTTTTTGTCTCAATGGATATCCTGTTTAACTTTCAAATATGTCAAATTATGCAAGTAAAAATCAGAACTCTTTTATATTACAAGAAAACCTAATTTGAGTGAGCCTAAAACTCCATATTACCACGCACAACGAGTTTCAAGAGAATTGACAAACCCCATTCGTGCCATTGAAGCATTCAGCTTAATCAGCTTGAACGGGCGCATTGAGATGAGGCGTTTAATTGAACACATCAGGGTTCACAGGGCACTGAATCAAATGCATTAAGCATGTCTAATTGGCCAGGCATCGTGGTGTTTGTACTGGCTGTGTCCCATCCTGACTCCACGAGTCTTCTGCAGCCCAAATCGGGAGCCCAGAGGAATGCTGATTTTTTTTTTACGCTTAAGCAGGAAGCTAAGAAATCTTGGCCGGCAGATACGGTATAGACATCATACAGCGCATTCGGGGTTAAAATAATAAGCCTCATAGTGCGTTCAGGGAGGGGAAAGCATATCTTGATTAGGTTTCAAGAAGCAGTCCATCAAAATATGGAGGGCCATGTGCATTTCACAGCAGACACTTTGAAAACGAGAGGCTTTCTGCGCCTTATTTCCTCTAAATGCACCTGGATAACTCAAGTACAGAGCCAATTTGTCAGTTATTATGGAAAATTTGGACATATTTGTGGACTTTTGAGGAGGTCATTAAACCACAGTCATTGTAATTTGCTCCAGAATGTGCTCATTACTACAGACCCAATTTCCTATGAATCATTTACAACTAATATTAGTGATTCTTACTAATGTTTATGACATAATAATAGACAAAACCCCCACAGACTTGAATTAAAAAGAAATGTGTAGAATCATATCATACCTGAGCCATAGACCAGAATATCACTGGTGTATATTAACAAGTAGTACATTAAGTTATTTAATGTATATTGAAAATATACAGGATAATATATTGTTTTATTATATTACAATAAATTTAATGATACTGCAAATAAGGAATGGCTGCTTTTTATATATGTAAAAATATGTGACAAAATATCACAGTGACTTCAATGTTATATTCACCTTACGATGTTATATAATAAGGTAATGTGTCTATAAATATATATATATATATATATATATATATATATATATACATATTTTAGTTTCCCAACAGTATGAGCCATTACATAATTCACTATGCATAAATTTGCATTATTTCAGAACAGAAATCTGTACACTGAATAAAGTTTGTGTTTCATTTTGTTGATTCAAGATATTTAGTTTTTTCCCCTCTAAATGAAGCTTTATAGCTTGCGATTGCACTTCCTTTGTCAGAACTGAGATATAAACAAGCAATTGCGATAAACATTTTTTGAATTGCAAGATATAAACATGCAATTGCAAGAAAAATATAAAAATTGCAAGATGCACACTCAAAAAATGTGAGATTCAGTGTCTGAAACAAGCTTCCATAGCATGTAGTGTCAGAAATCATAACAGTAAGAACAATTTATAGACATTAGCACACATTTTTGAACACCAATCCACCCTCTTTCTTTCCTCAAAACTCACTTTTGCAAAGTTCCTATTTTCTCTAGATCCTCATTAGTCAAAATGTACACCATCTAAATTAGAAATCCCCATCTGCTGGATCTTGGTGCATTGTGGGTAACGTAGTCCAGTCGTTGAAGCTTTCCAGATCATTTTGTATCACCAAAATGGGAAAACCAACAACAGACATTTCCAACAAATATGATACCCCTACGGATGATGCACGCCCACAGCAATTTTCCCTCATCAAGACAAAATCGTAATTTATCTGTCTTTGCAAAAGCGCTCTTTCCACTGCAGTGGTGTATCCGTAATAGGCTAATAAAGACCGCCTGAAGCCTGAAATGCAGAGGGAAACCCGTTCAACCCCCCGCTCCTCACCGACCGCTCAGGCCTTTTCCATTCTAGTTAGGCTGACGGGAGAGTGGAGGGCTTCTGACAGCTCTTTGGCCAGGCAGGGGTTACCCACCAGGCCGGGGACATACCTGTGGCCGGGGCGAGTGTGTGTGTGTGTGTGTGAGTGAGGGTTGTGGACATGCGCAGAGCCGCTGGTGTGTAGAAGCCCGCGCCAGACCTCCTCTCCACACACCCCAATAATAACAGCACTCCCTGTCTGAGCCGCGTGCTTCTGCATATCAATGAGCTTTTCCACATTCAGCTCTCAGACCGAGAGGGATAGTCTCCACACCGGGAGTCTGCGGGTGTGTGTTTGCCAGATGGATGAACATGGATGGCGTTTTAGGCTAAGTGTTGGGAAAGACGCTTGTTTGAGAGTGTCCATGTGGTTTAGATGTTGTGTATCACACTCACACTTTGCTGTGTTTACTGTGGTGTCTTGTACAAATAAAGCCATCGTTTTGTTCCAAAACCTAGTAAGCTGCCTTGCTGCCTTAAGAGGGCGCTCGCATAAATGCTCATGTGTTTCATCTGAGCAAGTTTTTAATTGTTGGTTGGTGTGCACATCTGTCAAATATTGTGCCATGAGCCGTTATCATCTGCCATTTTCACTGCAAATAATAATAATAATAATCACAATTTAGTGTTAATCACAAATTCAAATAATGAAACAATGTTGTTAAATTATTTAAAAATATATCTTTAAAATCTAAAATTAATTACATCTAAAAACAATAAATTAAAAAAGAATTAAAATAACAGCGTTTTTGGAAAAATAAGACAAATGCAAAACATTTCAGATGAATGAACAAATTTAAGATAAAGATATGACAAAGACCAAATTTTTCTTGTTTTTGACCAAAACTATTTTTGGTTACAAGACAGTCTTAGCTAGTCTAGCTGTAGTTAGGCAGTTCACTAGGTTTTACTCTCCATTATTTATAATTTTTGTAATCTTTCTGTCTTTCTTTCTATGTGTTTCCACTATTATTATTAATTGTATGTAAAAAAATAAATAAAAATTCAATGGTAATACACACACTGCTCAGAAAAAACAAAGGGAACACTAAAATAATATATATTTTTTTTAAATAAAAATGATAATGTATCTCTTTTTCATAGAACCTTAACAAAATATAGTTTACCTTATGCCAGTTGGGAAAAAAAATAATTTTCATACTCATAAAACATGTAGAATGATATTTTGGTTAGTTAGTTAGTTAGTTACTTAGTTATTCACAAAGACCACATTTTCTTTCTTTCTTTTTAGTGGCCAAAAAGATTTACTTTAGTATCCATGATGCCATCTAATTAGGCAGCTTACTATGTTTTCAATATCCATAATGTCTGCAACAATCTCTCTGTCTGTCTTTCTTTCTTTCCATGTGTTTCTCATAAGGTTGAGCATCTAGTCTTGCAGAAATGTTTTGGTGTGTTCCTCTCAGGACTGGCTCTTTCTTCACAGCACAGACTAATCAGCTGTAAATGTTTCTTTTAAAAGGAGAAGGAGGCAGGAGTTAAACCGGCGTTACACAACAGATCTCACACAGTAGAAGAGAGAAGAGGAGAGGGAAGGAGGGGTCAGAAAGAAAAAGAAGGCGAGTAAAGAGCTCTGGGTTTTGACAAATGATCTAATAAAGGGGCAGGAGGATTATGGGCCAGGCGCCCGCTGGGAAGAGGAAGTGTACGGGTAAATATTTTTAAAGGCTGTCAATAAATTATCAGAGTAGAGAGTAGCTGAGGAAGATCATCAGTAGCAGCCAGTCTAGAACTGAGAGAGAAACTGAAGTACAGCATGATGCAAGTATACATACTGTCAACAGCCTTTTTATAAATGTCTAATGAATTTTCAGAGGAAAATACAAGATCAGTCTTTGTCTCGTGCACTTTCTGTCCAACCCTAATATGCTTTGATACTTTTCCCATTAAAAGAGACTATTCTAACATAGTTAGTGAGTTAAAGTTGGTAAACACTTTTCTTCCCCAACAGACACTAACAGGATGAACACACTAATCCAATATAACTTAGTGTTTGTTGGTTTTATTGTGTCCATTTTATTTATTTGTTTAGCACTTAGCTTAGAAAATAGCTAAAAAAAAAAAAAACAGAAAACAAAAGAATGAAGAAGACAGAAAGAAATGTAAATGAAAAGAAACCAGTGCCTTATAGCACCCCTAACCCAAAAGCCAAAAGAAACAGTGACAAGGAACTAGACTTCATTGTCCTTATCAGTATTTCATTATTTTTATATGTATATTGGCAGATTTAAGTGTTATTGAAGCTCATTTACACCATGGGATAAACTGCAAGTTCTGAGTTTTTATTCAGAATTTTGTCTGAATTCTCACCTTATTTCTTACAATTCTTTTTCTTTTTTTTTTTTCTATGGAATAAATTAATTAATAAATAAAATGTTACATGCCAGAAATGTTAGGTAAAATGATTATTTTAATATTTTTTGTAATGGTAATTGCAACTTTTATCTCACAAGAGTTTATATCTTGCCATTCTGACTTTTTTCTCTGAAGATTATGAGGAAAAAAAGACATATAAACTCAGAACTGCCAGATTTTTTTTTTTTTTTTTTATCCCACGACTGAAATAAGCTTCTATAAATATATAGAATATTATAAAAACAAACCAAATTTTTCCAAAAATAAAATATCACAATAAACAACATTTTTCTTTTATATACAATGCATGTATATGAGTTTGTGTGTCTCAAGCTCAGATTTGCCAATATATGCAAGTCTGCAATCAAAACTCAGTGATATCGATTGAACTTTCACATTTGTCATTAACCAGACAATCTGAGCTTCTCTGGGGTTTTTTTGTGTCAGTTTATATTTCCACAAAGAATTGTATGACTTTTGTTTTATAACTTTTGAGACAAATTTAAAGAGTAACTTTCTTTTGAGTATGGCCACAAGGTGGACTTAAATTCCGATTCACAGCAAACAAGCCTCTGTTCACGTCACATTTTACTGCTCCCTCATTCACGACGTGCTCAGGTTTTTCGTATTTCCCCTCCACCCCGCCCTCCTCCTCTTTCTGTTTTCTTTCTGGAGCGCTCGGGCCTTTGAGCCTATAAATGTCACGTCCTCTCATTTTCCCACACCATTCATCTGGGCTGGTTAGTCATCAGTCTGTTAAAGCTGATTTAAGCAGTTCACCTGTGCTGGCCAGGGGCGGCTGTTGCTCCAGATGAGTGAGAGCTTGATGAGGTGAGGAGGGATCGCTGGAGGTCAGGCCTGTGCTCGCTTGCCCCAAGGACCACGGCTTCATTACAGCAGATAAGAAGAGCTGCTGGAGAGGACAGGGAAGACATTGGAGCAGCTGACAGATGAAACAAATTACACCTATTTCAAAGATAAAACAATGTCATTAATAAATCACGTTTTTCAAAAATTCCTTATTTATTTAAATTAAAAATGCAGCGTCACATTCAAACTGAGGTCTTAAAAAATAATGATAAAATAAATAAAAGCTAATAATAATACAAATGGGGTTTTTTTAAATAGAAATGTTTTATTTAAATAGAAATCCTTCATTCATTGATTAATTGTAGCCGTGTTATCCACAGCATCAAATTCAATAAAGTTGGAAATAAAAAGAGCTAACAAGTATAAAAGAAATAAAAATGGCCTTTATTTATTTAGTTAGCCCTGCTTTGTTTTGCAAGGACCAGATCTAATTCAAACTAAAGGTTTTGGTGGAAAGAAAAAAAACATTACTGCACTGGGTGTTAACGCTGACACATTTCAGGGAACAAAAATAAGGCAGCAAATTTAATTTCAGGACCTCCCAGGATTCACTCTCAAACAACAAAATATTACCTACTAAAATATGAATTCATCACAGAAAGTCAGCCTGAAGTACGGCATTACAATGAAATAAAATAAAACAAAATTAAATCAAATAAACTAATGAAG
The DNA here is from genome assembly GCA_032359235.1 of Enteromius mattozi. NCBI lineage: Eukaryota > Metazoa > Chordata > Actinopteri > Cypriniformes > Cyprinidae > Enteromius > Enteromius mattozi. The sequence continues at coordinate 19,800,527 of JAUMHE010000051.1, read as the reverse complement.
TTTGAAATAAAACTAAACATATTACTGCATTGGGTGTTAACCCTGACACGTTTAAGGGGAAATAATAATAAAAAATGGCAGCAAATTCAATTTCAAGACCTCCCTGAATTCACTAAGAAAATAGCAGTAAGAAATAAATGTAATGAAATTAAATTAAAAACATAATAATAAGATAAACAACAGAGCAATAAACAAACAAACTCTAGCAGTGACTGCTTGGTTTTCAGAAAGTGATATAAATAGTCTGTGGGCTGTTGCGAGATCAACAGCGTTTAGTTCTGCCAGTCAAACACAGCTACAGCAGTCCAACACACTGAGAGATTTCAGAGCTTTAATGGTCCGTAAGTGTGAAGTGATTTGCAAATCATGAATGTCATGTTACCACACACATCATTATTCACTCAGGGGATTTGAACACACACACACACACACACCTTTCCTTCTCCCTTCTGAAGATCTGAGGATGTTTCCTTGTGATTCCATTTCTGAGGACGTTCTTTCTCAGTGAGCCATTGCTATGATCCCACCTGTGTCAAATATCACACACAGAGTCATGTTTGTCATGTTTTCTGGGAAAATTCGAACTAAACCAAATTGTATTAATTGGACTAAATTTGATTTAACAAATCTGATTTGTTTGGAACCAAAGAACATGATACATTCTACAAATCATGAAATGATAAAAAAAAAAAAAAAGACCACTGACTATGTTTGCAATGTCAGTTTTTTTCATTGTTATGCAGAGTTCAAAGCTGCAGGAGCTGCTTCATGGACCTGCCAAAAACTCCAGCAGAAGTTGTTCTGGCAGACTGTGAGGATTATAATGATGATGATGATGATGAAGGTGAGTTGATCTGCGCTCCCATCCTCCCTCTGTGCTAAAAAGCCTTCAAGAAGTGTCTGTCTCTTCACCTCGTCAGCTCTATCTTTCCCTGGAGCTCCTCATTCATCAGCAAACCCTGCAAGACAAGCCAAGAACTTTTTTTCCCAGTATATTTTTTCACTACTTTTATTGCGCTTCTAGTAGTCTTTCCATGCTGGCTTAGTGGTTTAGAAGCTTCACCTTTTATGAACAGAGAAGTAACAAAATGTTCTAAGAATGCTTCACTAATGTTCCCACTAGGTGATGAAAACACTATTTCTGAATGTTCTCTAAACATTCAAAACATCCAGTTTTTTTTTATGTTTTCTAGTTTTATTTTATTTTATTTTATTTTATTTTTTTGAGCAGTGGTCATTTGTGCTAACTGTAAATAGCAATAGATGCTTTTTACACTAAGTGCAAATATAGCTATAGTTTTCATTTACACTGTTCTGGATTATCTGCTATTTATACTACTTATTACAAATAGTCAATAATCTGCACCTCAGTATTATAGTACATTATAAAACAGCAGAGGTGGACAGTGGTGAAGTACTTTACTCAAGTAAATGTAAAATTCATCTGTAGTTTATCATCTGTAGAGTGTTTTTCTTTGGAAAACTTTACATTCCAAACCATAATGTCATACTTTTTGCTGTGTGGACAAAATTACTGATTATAATGACTTATACATAAACATAACACCATGTCTGTATGTGTGATCGGTGTAAAGACAAACAACAAGCACTAGTCTACACTGCTCAAAACACACGTTTGAATAGTCAGCAGCAAAACCTTTAAATATGAAAACAACAGGTACTTACAGGAGTCAGAAGCTCCAGAATGTCCTTGCAAAGTTGGAACTGTTCCACTTTATAGTCTCTGTGCACAGCCAGCATAGGCTACTCTACAGGTTTTAGACGTCCGTCCTCCGTAAATGTGCTGAACACAATATTTGTGTTCAACTGTTCTGGAACAGTGTTGGAAACACAACTTAACACTGATTTCTAGTTGTGTCCTCTTTTGG
>JAUMHE010000051.1:19757957-19776366 GCA_032359235.1 Enteromius mattozi | reverse complement strand
TAGCTAAACTTTTTTGCACATTTTGAGTACCAGGTACTTTCCTTTATAAGTTAGTTATACTGTTTGGGTTTACAGTGCAGCATCCCAGCATCAAAACATACCTAACCAGCATATGCTGTTTTTTTCAGCAGGGATGTGGTTTCAAATGTGCTCTGATTGTTATGCAGTTTCTAGTGCATTGCTATGTGGCTGCAGAACTGAAAACAGAAAACGACGCAAACACTAAACTTTAACGGTTTATTGCTCAGTTGTCCCACTAAATATATTCACTACCGCTTCATGGTTTTAATATTAGTATTGGCATCAGCTGAATGCAGACTTAAATAGAAACGAGCTTCATCTCTTTTGGGGCATATTTACATGATGTTCTGGAAATGGGTTCTAGTTCTTTGCTCATGAGGGATGGTAGACAGAACTGGATTGAGAGGAAACTCTCCCTGATCTCTTGCTGTTCACAGCGTGTTTGACCGGCTCAACAAAACTCCAAGAGAGAAATAAAGATAAAGACAATGGCTGCTTTTATTTTCTTTTTTAGCTGCACATTCCACAAAAAAGCGTGGAGATCGGCCACCCTCCTTGCAAAATGAATCACGGCCAGACAAATTCGTGTCTGGGTTGCGTTACTTAACTACAGTCATAGGTAAGGTTACCAGATTTTTCCTCATCCGCGCTCTCGATCTCCTGCATTCAGGCTCTTTCTACCTTTCTGTCTTGGCAGCCAGACTGTTGCCATCTCTGGAAATAAATCAAATGCACTAGCATATCACACACACATCTGAATCACTGCTTATTGTAACCAGATGATGGTCACAGTTGTAATGTTTCTTTTAACATTAACAAAGTGTGAACTTCATTTGACCCCCAGATGTAGAATGTTGCTACAACAACATGCACCACAATCTGATATCGGCCTATGATTTGAATTGCAATAATAGATAGGGCTAGTTGTCACAAAAAAAAACAAAAAAAAAAAAAACAGACAAAACTTAAACTCTGCATAACAGTACAGATAAAAATATATCAGTAACTACTGCAACTAGGTGTTTGAACCCAGCACAGGCAACCACCGATTGTAAAAATCAGCATTTGTATAATTAAACATTTCATTTAGTGCTTGTGAAAACTGTGTGACCACCAGCCCCTGTCTCCCATTTGTGCTTTGAGATGCATCATTCATACATCAGCTTCACGAGAACTGCTCAGAGAATAAAGATACAACACATAACAACATAAGCATTAAGGCATTTTCAGCACTGATGTTTGAGACGCTCACACAAATCTCTGATCAGATTATTTACAAGCCTTGTAAACTAGTTCAGACTCACCTTGCAAATCTGGTATGTACTGGGAAACTAGACAGTAAAAGAAAGAGGAAATGTCATTAACAACTAGATAAGCCTGAATATTTAGTTTGCTTCACCTAATGTTTACCTACCATAATAACTGCAACAAACAATACAAGTTAATAGGTTTTAGTCAATATTTCTTTAAAACAACAAAAACAACAACATATTTTATGGAAGCCTGTATCTGACAGGGAATAAAATAATTAAAAAAGAAAATGTAATTGCCACAACTCTGAGAAATTTCTCTATAAACAGAATTGCAAGATATAAAATCATAATTCTAATTCTTTTTAAGTTTATATCTCACAATTTTGATGTTTTATTCAAGTAACATCCACTGACAACATTCCAATGACAATATATGTTATATAGAATACAGTTTTAAATCAAATTTTGAATTTTATAATAAAGTTATATGTATTTACTATATGCATTTACATTTAAGTACTTATGATGAACATGAGTATAATCAAACACCCCTACCCTTCTAATGCAAATGAAAATGAAATGTACACGTATACTGTAATACCTGAGGACATTTCTGTTGATGACGATACAATGATGATTTATCTTTCTCTTTTAACTGCTTTGGACACAAACTGTCACTGATTTTCAAACTAAACTTGCTTTACGGCTCATAAGAAAAAGGAACTCTATAAAAGAGGAACAAAAATCAACATGTTTATCCAGTTAAGGGTCAGAACTGTTTGTTTGTTAATCATTTTTCTTTCAAACTGGCTGGAAATCAAACATTGTATTTGACTTCGGGTTATTTTATTTCCATCACAATGTGTGAGGCTTCATTCATAGCAATTTACAAAGCACTATGAACACACTATGAACCATGCACCTTCGTAACAAAACCATAATTCATAATCATTTAAATGTAATTCCCTTGAACTTCCCTGAGACATACATTAATAACTTTTCTTATGGGGGTTTATACATACAAATCATTGAAATAAAGTTTCAGAAAGATAGCCTACATTGTTTTTGCTATCACTGATTTGTATTGTTTTAATACTAATTATGTTTTATATCCCCTGCCCTCACACAAACATTCCTGTATTTCGAGTAAGACTCCATTTAGTGTGGCTTTGCTTACAACCTATGTTCACTTTTTTAGAAACTTTTACATAATAATACATTATAGCCTATATATGGCTGACTGATTTATAAAGCATCAAAGAGTAATTCAGATACGCTTTTACGGCTGTTTTGCACGTTTCGCTATATTATAACTTAGCTACAGGCATAGATAGATGAGCGTGCGCGCGCACACAGAGCGGGATGGTCGTTGTGGTGGAGCTACACTCACGCGCTGAGGACTGGAGCAGTAGGAGGAGGAACTTCAGGTCGCTCATTTATTGAACGTTTCTTCACATTAGTGCGCACTCGAGTGCGCCACACACGCAGTGAGCGAAACACACGCGGCAGAGCTCTCGAACACAGAGCGCGCAGCTGGATCGTTCCAAATTTTAAAATTCGAATGTAACAGCAGCAGCGGGATGCGACATTATATCCGTCAGTCGGCGCTTTGATCAACCTACATCCCGCGGGATGGAGAGGAAACTTTGCTGAACTTACAGCTGATTTTTCATTTGCTTTGCATCAGACATGGTGAGTGCATCATTTCCTCACTGATACTGTTTCTTGTGTGTTGTATTTGACAATAACGAACCGCTAATATTTCCTGTTTTTATCATATAAAGCATTATTTATCCTTCATACTATGAGTTATGTCGTTAGAAAATCTCTTACAACGAGGAAAGTGCAGGACGACGCGTTTGTTAACGCTTTAAAGGATACTTAAAGATGCAGATATCTAAATACATTCTTACAAAGAACAAGTTTAATATAGGAGCAAAATAGTGCTCTAGTTGTATGTCAGAGGAGAACAGAGACATTTTCATTATTGTTTGTATTCATATTACATTTTGTATAACATTTAATCGAACAGTTTAGTTTGAACTGCATTGAAGATTCTAGTTGAAATTATTCATACTCTTAAAAATAAAGGTAGCTTCAAATGATTACTAGCTCCAGAATTTTCTGCTAATCAACCATTATATTTGGCAGCGTGGGCTAAAATAAATTTAACAGATAGATGAATAAAACAAACAAACAAACAGATAGAAAATCTGGATAAAAATGATTATTGCAAGTTCTTCAGATCAGGTTTTTGCTCACAGGATTCCAAACACAAAGTAATAATAATAATTGACCAATGGTAGCTTAGACAAATTTAATAAACAAAACATTTTATGCAGAACTAAAAAAAAAAAAAAACCAGAATGAAATGTTCTAAAATTTGAGTACAGTTAGAATGAAAGACTTATTTGAAAGTCATTTAGCTGTTAGCTGAAATATTAGTGCTCCAAAACAGGTAGATACATATCTAAGGTGAAATGTAAAAGTTTAATGAATGTTTCTTTTGTTTCTTCTTTATTTGCTTATATCATGATTAAAATGCTAACATGATTTTAACTAACTGTTTTGGATTAAAATGCAGTGAATGTTATTTCAGATCACTACCCGACATTTACAATGCAGCAGTTTTTGATGAGAAAGGCCCTATCTGTTATTTAAAAAGCCAAAGAAATTGTAATGAGTGCTATTCAGAACCATTTTTCTGATAGTCTTTAAACAGAATACTTTGTTTTTCAGTTCTAAATGTCTGTATCATTCTTAATTAAATGTATCCACACTTGCTTCACTCGTACAATCACACTTGGTAATGATTTTTAGTTTATGCATACGTGTCTATTCACACAAGCAGTTTTTCAGACGTTTGAACTAAATCAATGCTGGATTTCACAGAGCTAGATGATTACTCTGAAATCGCTGAGGCGATGTTTAAAGTCAGGAAGCTAATAAGGTAATTTTAGGGTGCCTTGCTAAGCATTTTTCAAAGAGAAGCATTCATCGTCCTCGAGAAGCTCTCACAACCCCCTGCTCAATACATTCACCGCTTTGTTTCACGAGAACGCAGGTCACTGTTGCACAATTCCAGATTATTAACAATCCAGGTCCACAGAAGAGATCAGGAATCGGACACTGAGATCTAAAACCAGTTGCAGATGTAGTACTGATCCTAAACGCCAATGCTTTCTTTCCCAAATGCAATGATTCTACCACCACCATGACTTTGCAACACCAAAACAAGAAATATTGACTCATGCACGGCAACGCAGCAGATTCAGTTTTTCTATAATGATATAACGAATAGTTTACCTCACTGCAAAACATCTGCACAAGCATACTATTTTTGTCTTTGGTAACTTGACATATTGTGATTACTTTGAAAAACAGTGGCCACCTTCCAGTCTGTTCAAATACTTCTGTAAAAAACTGAATTAGTAAAAATTAACCCCTCTGTCTTTGTATTCACATTTTACATGCTTTGAAAATAGAGTCAGATCTCTTATTCTCTTTCATAATGTAGGTTTGGACATGCATAAAGCATGCAGATATTTTTTATTAATTTAATAATTGCCTTTTGTAGATATATGACAGATCGCAGATTAATTAGACTGAAATCAAATGCAAACTTATTTTAATTATTTTTGGAAAATGTTAGACGCACATCAAAGTTCATGTGCACAGGGGCAAGTTTGATTTAACGCTCTGGTTTTCAGTGTATAATAACATCAGGTCTCATTCTGAGCTCTCTGTCCGTCATGGTTCTGATTACTAACCCTAATAAATTGTGAATAAGCTGCACAATTCCTGCTCGAGGAAGCAAAGCGAAGCCCGAGTTCCCCATCCTGAGACGCCCCCTCTTAAGAAAACAAGAATTAATTCCTAAAGTCCTCTGTAGCCAAAGGTTTCTGGAATGATAAATATTTTCATAGGAAGCGCGGCTCTTCCTGAGTTTATCGGCGCTCGGTTCATTACGGGCTGGCCAGCGTTAACCCCTCGGTTTTAGGGTGAGGCTGGAGGCCTTGAACTCCACTTCTGCTTTGAATTGTCAACCGATCCTCTGCTTCCAGATGGAAGATAACCCCGCTCGTAATGAGCAAAATATTTAGCTAGCGCCCATAGAGGGATTCCCGAAGTCTCGTGCGTCTTGCGCAACTAAATGTGATCGGTAGCGAAGAGCCGTTGTCGCAGTTAACACTTTGCCACATCATCAGAGTCAGGCTCAGAGTCAAGGCCAAGGAATATTTCCCTGCTCAGGGTTAAAGTTATGAAAAGCCTATAATGCAAATACAGGAAAATAAGCTTTCTGAACAAACATGAATTTTAGTAGTGCAGCATTCTTAATAACACTAACACTAACTACTACTGATCAGACTTGGAGTAAAATTTGCTCTGAATATCTAGTCGGCCTTTTCCCAAAATAACTGTTGATTTGAGTATACAGGAATGCTTTAGCTGCACAGTTACGGTCAGAGGCCCATCGACAGTGAGCTGAACTTCACATAAACTCCTTGCTTTGATCAGACAACGCTCTAACAGTCTTTGATTACAACCAAACTTCCTTTTGTGAAACTGGTGTGGTCAAATGTTGAATGTTTTGGGTGATTTGCATTATTTCTGAAGGTTTAAACACTGACATTGATTCTATTTGGCTTTCCAGACAACAAAATCAGAGATTTTTTAAATTGTGATCTGGAGGTCCTTTCTGTAGTGAGTATTATTATTTCATGAACTGTATATAGAAAAACAAGATCAAAAACTATTTCTTTTGCGGTTTCTGAGTACCTGTGCCATGTTACTGGGTTGTTGCTATGGAGTAGCTATGGTGATCTGGGTGGTTGCTAGGCGGTTGCTTACTGCTGTAAGTAAAAAATTCTCCCATGTTTTCATCTCGGGTCCAACTTTCCACATCATTTAATTTGCTCAGGTCATTAACAAACTATATGATCAGTACAATTAGTGATGCTTGACGTAAAAAATGAGAGACTGTAGTGTGGAGAGATCCTGTATGTAAATGCAAGTAGGAAGCAACACAGTTTTATAGTTCCCTTTCGGTCTGACACACACACACACACACACACACACACACGCAGTTATCGAAACCCCTCCTTTTCCCTACAGTCTCATTCTTTTCACCAAACAGCAGCTGGTTCTTCAGCTATTGCCAGCCTTTAGTCCTTATCTTATATCTTAAGACACACACAGCCAGTGTCACATGCGTCACTGTCATAAAGCAAAGTGCTGAGTGTGTGTGATCCAATGCATTAAATAAATTGCAAATAAAAGGTGCTTTATCTTATTATTTTCCTGTTTTTATTTGGAACTCGATGAATGCAAACTAAAAAATAACATCCATGCAAAAAATGGAGGTTGATATGAAAATAACGTCATTACTGCTGAATGTCTGATAACACCCAAGCAAAACTGGACTATTTCCACCATTCCACAGTATATACCGTTATACCCTCCAGCACTGAAGAGAATAATGTTTATATTTGGGATTTTTTATGACACTGTTTGTGTTAACAGCTTCGGCAGTTCATAGTCAAGAACGACAAAACTGAACACCACAGTCAATAACTCAACATCAGTCAGCATGTGAATGATTAAGAGATTAACTGTATTCTTTCTCTCATAATCGATTTCCAAAGGTGGCGACTGAAAAACTTGGACAGTATACAATGTAAACAAATTAGTTCTCTTGAATAAGCTGAAATGTTCCTCGTCTCTGCCGCACAGGCACGTTTACACATGCTAACAGCCCTCAGGGCAAATAAGCAGGAAATTTTTCAACAGGTTTCTTTGATAAAGCCATATATCATTCAGTGACTGTCCACAACAATGTAAGGTGAGGATGTTGGCATTTGCAGCTTACAGTGTCTCAAGGTGAAAAGTTCAAGACTGCTAACTGAATAAACTACTTAGTCTTCCTGGATTGTGCATACATTATGTAGATTATGTAGTTTTGCAAGTCATACGAAAGCTCAGCATTTTAAATCCAAGTCAAACAAGCAGCAAACTCAATTTCAAAGGAAGATTCTTGGATAAATTCAGCTTAAGCTCTTTTGAATAGCATATACTTGGGGTTTGTGATTTAAACAAAGCTTTAGACAAAAGTATAACATTTGTCATAACTCATCCTGTAGCATGCATGCTATGTAGGTGAGGCGTGCTGTTACTTTTCTAAGCATTCAAGCTGATGGTTTTCACCGGTTGATAATAAAACTGTAGAAAAACTGACTTGGGCTAGTAAGAAAGCACCAAATGTCCACTTAAACCACTTTCAGTTAAGTAAACGGCACACTTGAGGCATGTTTAAAGTTTTGCACATACAAACACCACTTATCATTTCTTTACAAATGTAGATTTAGCTTCAAAACTAAATGAAAAGTATGTTTGGAAGCCCTAAATATGATTATACCCTAGAGAAAAAGAAGTGCACTTTAGCATAAGGTTACTTATAGAAATAAAAGAATATGCCAATACATTCTAACTGAAATGTTTGGAAACTTTAATGCATGTTTATTTTATTAAATGAAAATGTATTAAATGCAATTATATTATGCATTATGCAAAATTGTATTAAAGTTGTGTGCCTATTTGACCCATAAAATAGGAATAAAATATGTATTTATATTTAATTTCCTAACAGATTCTATTGTCTACTGTCAAATGTATAAGCATTTATGGTGAAAACCTAAACTATACTTCAATGTAATATCTACTGAAACTTGTATGTCATGCATTTAAATATATTTATAATTTAACATCTGTAATGATGAAATTGCAATTTAGTACATTAAATTTAACTTTAAATGTTATATCAAATAACACACTTCAAGTTCTTTAGTAATCATGTGCTTCAGCGCATCAAAATAAGTGTGCTTCTTTAAAGATTAGAACATAATGATTTCAAATTTAAACTTCAAATTTAACATTATTACAAAGTGCATGTTTTTTTAAAGTGTGCTGAAGTGTGTTAAGAAACAGTTGTGAAAGTGTACCCTGGTTTTTAATTTCATCTGCAAGTAGCTTTTAAAAAATATACTTTCAGCATCTGAGGTATACTAGAAGTGCACATTCAATACAATTAAACACAAGGCCAGTCAGTGAAATGTTGTCTCAGAATGGTTGCTCTTTCGTCGTGCGTGTGATTTGCATGCACTGAAAACACACAGCTCTCTCTCTCTCTCTCTCTGTCCCTGATGCACTCGAGCCGTTTTAATGCAGTCTGAGCCTCCCGACTACAACAGGCCAGATGTGTTACCTGACCGATCCCCTCATAAGACGGATCCTGGGAGGTCCACCAGCTGTCCCCATCCATGACCCACGTCTCGGGGCAGCGCTCTGGGGGTGAAGGGTCCAGCAGACCTGGAGGCTGGCGGCAGTAAGGACGAGGGGGATGGGTCGGATGAGAAATTGGGAACCGATGGGGCGAATGTCTGACTGGAGGGAGTCGATTACACATAAGTCGGGGGTTTTTTGGGTGGGAGAGGGGATCCTTCCATACAAGCTGGCATGAAAGGTGGCTTTCTCTTCTTGGAGGCTGTCATGTGGAAAGCAGAGCCCACCATGGCAGGCGGTTAGTGTTACAGACAAACATGGTGGCCAGGAACGTGCGGCCGAGCCCGGGCTGGGCTTTTTAATAACAGAAGCCAATAAATTAAAAGTCTATCTGCAGGATGGAAAACTGATAGCTTTCCGAGGCCTTTGCGCATGGGAGTTTGTGTGTGCTCAATTGTTTTGCACTTTTCTTTGCTGTATTTTCTGGATGACAAGTACTGAACAACTATAAGAAAAATTCAAAAGAATAATTTATTTTAGATATCACTATTTTTTTTTTTCATAAAGAATTGTATGACGGTTTATATTGTGCAATAGTAAAATATGTGTAAATATGGACTTTCCATATTGCATTTTGTGTATGCTAGCTCTTTTTACACTTTACCTTCTTCTCTTTATTCTGGCTCAGACGCAAAAAGGAACTTGGAAAGAAAACAATGTTTTAAAAAGGATTCGATTTAAATACAGAATTGTATAATGGTTTATATTATAGTATGCAAGAGTACAAATGTGTAAATATGGAATTTTTGTATTTTGTACCTGTTTTACACTTTTCTTTATTAGTATTGTCATGATTCCGGCTGAAAACCAAAGAGGAACTTGGAAAGAATTAAATGTTTTAGAAATTATTCAGTCTAAATACGTATTTACATACAACAGTTGATATCGTGCAATGGCAAAAACTTATTTATATACACTTTCTGCACAGCATTTTGTGCATGCTAACCTGTTTTACACTTTTTTGCTCTATTTTCTAAATAAAAAGTACATGACTCTGGCTGAAAAGAGAAACATGGATGGCACAGCAGTTAGAAATTATTCATTTGAAAACAGACTGATATGATTCTTTATATTAAATGCAACAGTAGAGATTTTAGAGTAGTGAAATAACAGCTGCTTTATAAAATCAGTTCTGAGTCACATTTTGCATTGCATAAGTTAGAGCTGTTTTTGCACTGATGTCAGACTTCATTTGTTTTGAATAATCTTATCTTTTGGTTTGCTTCCATCAAGTTCCAAATAAAAAGAAACATTTATCAAAGCGCATTTATTTGAAAACGCTTTAATTCACCGGATTTTCTAAAAATAGGGGATTACTACATAGGTTATGCAACACACAAACCATTTCTAATCAAATTCCCAGCATCTATCGTGATTTATACGGTTAGCATTACTGCTCACCTCTATATCATACATTTACATCATTGTGCATGTATGTCTTCATCGAGTGCGTGCAACACTTATCAGGGTTCCCATGCTCTGCTGCGCTCCAGCATTGATGAAATCCCCGGACAGTGATGTAAGCACCACCGCATCTCAAGAGACCATTACTAGGCTGTTACAGCCCCCCCATCGCTCCATTAGCGAGCTAAAGAGCAGACGCGTGTGGCCGGCCGGCTTTATTTACGAGAGTCCGAGTTCAAAGGCTGCAGACAAGCTTGAGCCCCAAAGGCAAGCGGCCGCAGACCAGCTCTTCGCTTTGTGTGTGCGTTTCAAATTAAAAACACAGCTTAGTGCATCAATCGAAAACTCCCACAGCATGCACAGCAGGAGCCCTGAGGTTCAACACTGTGTAGTAAGCCTGATGTTTGGATAAGACTATTTACCAAACGTCAAATGCATCACTGAACTATAACGAAGTGAAGTGTGAGGAGAAGAATCTCGCCGGCAATCACTTTACACTACGTAACTACTGATTTCAGTGGAAAAGTTGCATAATACAGTAAGCATTTGCAGGAAAGCTGTATAGAAAGGTTTTGCAAAGAAAAATGTGCTCAAATTTTTTTTTGGACTAAACCTTTTGGTAGTCACTAAAAATAACTTCATTAGCTAGCCAGAATAAGTTTAATGTTTGAATAAGACCACTATGGAAAGCCATTTGTACCTAGGAAATAAATAAAAAGGTAATTATGACTTTTTATCTCACAATTTAAACGTTTTACCCTTTTTCGCAGTTATAAGTTTCCTATAGATTCTGGATTATTGTTTACATCTCACAGTTCTGTATTTTTCCACCTTGGAATAAAAAAGGTAATTGCAACTTTTTATCTCAACACTTTTTCCATCAGCTTTCTGACTTTTTTATATCTTTCATTTCTGAAAAAAAAGAATTGAGATAAATAGTCGCAATTACCTGCTTTTTGTGACAGAAATGGACATCCATACTTTTCAAAAGGTACACTTTAAGTACTCTTATGTACCTTTAAGGTACCGAAATGAACCCTTTAGGTACAAACGTACCTTTTAAAAGAAGGTACCGCCCCAGTGACAGCTTTTGTACCTTTATTTCTGAGAGTGTAGTTTTTGCTACAAATCCATAATGAAAATTAAGTGAGTCTCAACAACAATCACTTCTGACAAATTCAGTGTATCGGCAACTGATGAGTTTAGGCGCTGAGATTAAGATTAAATTTTGCAAGGAAAAAAAACAAAACAAAAGAAAAATTCATAGCACTTCCTCAGATTTGGTTTTGCGGTAACACTTTAGAATAGGTAACACTTGTTAACTATTAACTATGACTTTTCCCTCAATAAATTATTAATTTGCTGCTTATTAATAGTTAGTAAGGTTGTTGTTAAGTTTAGATATTGTGTAGGATTATAGATGTACAATAAGGCATTAATATGTGCTTAATTAGCACTAATAAACAGCTATTATTCTAGTAATGTGCATACTAATAAGAAACTAATATGTGTAACCGTAAAATAAAGTATTACTGGTTTTGCTTGCAAAATGTTTTTGTAAGCAATAAAAGATGTAAAATAAATTCAGGAGATGCATGGGGAGTTGTTATTTTGTGTCTTTATTGTAAAGTGGTTGTGTTTTTTAGATAAACCCTGAAAACACATGCATGCAAGTTATTTTAAATAATTCTGCGTATTAAACTGGGACACATGAAAGCATTGCAAAAAGGAAATCATTTGCTGAGGAAGATGGTCCTGTTTTAAATAAGTCCTATTTGTTGTAGTTTCCATTCACTATGGAATTGAAGCCAACTATGACAAACCTCGTATATGTGAAAAGGCTCCATATTTAAGCAGTGCTCATTTGTTGAGCTGGACTATACCTGGGCCGTGTGAGTTCAGAGGAAATGAAAGGGCAGATGGCTGCTCGCAGTCTGTCTGGAGTCACTCTGGAAATACGAGGGCTGCAGAAGTGCTGCATTGTTGTAGTGAGGTCACAGTGTCTTGCGGTTTCCCTTCAGGCGGAGCAGCAGTCACCCGCGAACCCGCGCCCAGCACCATATGGGACGTAGCCCTCAGCTACCAGCCAGAGAGCAGTTTGGCGGCTTTGATTGAATGGTTTAGATCATGGTTCAGCTTGGAGAGCTCGCTGTAGATCAGACAGACATATGGCAAAGCTACGGCTCATGATTCGTGTCAAAGACGGACAACCTGCTCTCTTAACCCGGTCGTAATGATCCTGTGAGGACATGCAGCGCAACAGTAAAAATCACATTCGTTTTCTCATAAGAGGAACTGATTTTCATTGATAGACAGACCTGCTGTGAGCTACAAGCTTGTTCATTGATAGCACAGAAACTACATTACCCATGATTCTGAAGAGAGTTACTGTTTTTTTTAATGTAATATCTGTATGTTGTATTAATTTTTTTTATTTAAAGATTTTTTTAATACTATATATATATATAATTTATTATATATTTCAATTGCAAAAGCATACATTAGCATATTCTAATAGTTCAATAAAATAATGAAGTAAAATAAAACTTAAAATAAAAAAAAAAAAATTGTCCATGCCCTGTGGAGGGCTTCGTCATGTAAACAGTTGTTCTCAGCTGGTCACAGTTGACCACATTCATGCTGGGTAAAAAGAGATATAGAAATGACAGCGCATGCTGATGTATGATGTAAAGCGTTGTGTGGAATACGATACCCGTGAAAGACGCCAACGCCAGCAGAACAGCGTGAGGCCAGGTGAAGCGCTCTGGACCGGCCGTGCCCCGTCTTGGGTTTGTTTTAGCTCAGTTTACCACTGTGAAAGGGGGCAGAGCGTTCTTTCCCATGCCCTCTCGCTCCGGGACACGCTCGTACCAGGAAACACACTGAGCATCACAGGAACTCTGGGAGGAAGTCAGGACTCCGCTGGGCGGCCCGCGCTTGCTGTCTCCGCTCACGTTTATTTTCTTGGGAAAGGTTTTGAGGAGCGGTGCATCAGCAGGTGTGAGAAAACCATCGCCGAGTCTCTGACCTGGAGAGCTGCTCCGTCTGTTTTCTGAAAACAAGCAGACGTGTGAGAGCGTGTTTATATGATCATGGACTTAAAAATGGAATATCAGCTACTCACATGTTATTAGAAATTTGGGTTGCTTTTTGTAAGATGCAAGATTGGATATTCAGCATAATGTTGACACCATTGTTATTTCAATTCATGTACTATTATAGTATTTCTTAATAATTTGTATTTAAGCTTTTATTTTATTTTATTATTTCTTTATTATTTATTATTAGCTTGTAAATCTTGTAAATGCTTCCGTACTTATCACTACATATGCAAGCCCCAAGAAGCTTTCATATATAGTGGAATGTTAAAACAAGCCAAAAAAATGACTTTGAGCTTAGCTAATAAATTTAAAGACATTAAACATTGGCTTTTTTAAAATGGTGGTCTTAGACTTCATGCTGACTCCAAGTGGTGAAAATTGTTTGGTTTACGATGCATTTGTGGAAATAAAAGCCGATTAATTGACTAATAGCTGATAGATACGGTCAGCCAATAACCATGCCCACCATTTTTTATTGCATTTAAAATAAATAAGCAAATTAAGCTTTAAAGCTTGTGAGCATTGCATTTGTATTATGCATATATTGGCACAATATTAAGTCTGTAGATTCATTAGATTCATTTTCTGCCAGTGAAAATTTCGTCTAAATACTATCACACGTCATTCATGTGTTTCTTAAGAGCTTGAAGTGGAAAAAGTTTCACCTTTGAGACGCCAAGCGATGGAATAACTACAGCTTTGCTGTCGTTATGACAGTCACATGATATGTTTCTCTAATCATAAATACGCTGTACAGTAGTGTCGCAACTGTTTACTGAGAAAACAGAGCAAACTGCAGCGAGACATTGTCTCTGTTTGTTTTAAACATTCGCTGGGTGCCGCCCGACCACAGCCGCCAAAATACGTCACGATCACACACGTACAAGCCCACTCTTGCGTGATTGTATGAAAGCTCTGGTTTTGGCTCTTGTTTCACCTTTTGCTGCCCTTCCTTTCCATCTTTGGTCCTGACAGCAGCTGCTCTCATGATATTGCTCTCATCGAGCGTCTCTCCACTCCAGCCGACAGATGGAGGAGCCCTGAGGGAGAAACAGGGAGAAGTTTAGAGGAAGACAACAGCTTTGTGCTTCTCTTTGTCAGAAGCGAGCTTACGGCAAGCGTGTGTCTTAATCTAAGAAGAGAGCTAAGATCTGACAGCATGAGATGTTTATGGTACCCCAGAAACAGGGGTATTATCATTAACTAAAACTAAAATTATAACTAAAAATGTAAAACGAAATACAAATAAAAAACACGACAACACATTAAAATGTTCAAATATATATATATATAAAAATTATCTTATTTTATTTTAGTTACCAAAGCATAGTTTCTCATTTTAGTTTAACTTGAACAGCATTTTTTTCCAACAACAATAATTTTTGTATAATTGATACATTATAGTTGTATTAATGTTTTGAATCACTATTTATTTTCATATTTTCTGCTTTACTTTTAATTTTAGTTAAAGTTTGTAGTAATTTTATTGTGTGTTTGTAATTTGTTTTGTGTTTGTCAAGTCTTTATAATCTTTAGTTTTAGTTATTTTAGCACGCTGAGTTAACCTAAATTAAAGTGACAAATATTGCTTTGACAACTAGTTTTATTTAATTTAATTTAATTTTAAATTCAATTAACATTTATTTCAAAGTGCTTTAATTCAAGTTTTACTTAACCACAATAACCCTGATTTTAAAAAAATAAATAAATAAATAAACCATTGAATATAAAATAAAACCAACATTTTCATAAACAATTTTAATATAAGTGATACTAAAATGCTGTAGTTTTCTCAAAAATTAATTTGATATTAAAGCAAATATTATCATTCCTCAGACAGTAATGAGAAAACAAATACAGACGTTATTAGAAGACAAGCACAGTTGAGACGGGTCATATTGCAGTAAAAATCTGAAAATTTCTCATCATATTCTCACAAATGGCAATTAATCGCATTCTGTTTTAACTCAGCTCTTATTTTCTCCTAAGGTATGAGACGAAGTTGAAGCAGAAATGAAAAAAAAAAAAAAAACAGGTCAAGGTTAGAAGGTCATTTGCGGTGTTTCACCCATATCTCTCATTTGTATTCATGCAAACTATACCCACACGACTGCACCGTACTTTGCCATTAGCAGCTCAGAACAGAACAGGGACGGTTGCATTTCTTACATTTCATGAACGAGAACAGCCAGTGTTTTTCACCCGTCCTGAAATGCTGGCAGGCAGTTCTGCCTGCGGTTTGCGATGCCAAATTATGCCAGGTTGAAAAAGCAGGTTACACATTGTTCTGTTCCAGGAACACAGTCCTACTGAGCCGGTTTAAACAAACAAGTGCTTCACTGTTGTCTGTATCTCAGAATTCTAATTATGTGTGTTTTTGGAAACCGCAGGTGCCTCGTCATTCAGAAATACTGTCCGTTCATCTTTTTTTTTTTCCTGCGTAAGACACGATTAGACATGAATTGTGCTTTGTGCATTTTTATGTTCTGGTTCCTTCTTCATATTTTACTTTCGAGATGCTTGCTGTTGGACCGAATCCTGGCGTGCTTTTTAGGTCACATATTTTTGACAAACAGGTCTGTGTTTTTCAGGAGAGCTGACAGCTGAACGTGTGCAAGCGGAAGTACTACGACAGACAGCCACAGGTCTGCAACAGCTTCACACTTTGGATTTAATCAACTTCCTCTAGTGCTACAGTGTTTAACGTGTTTCTTTCACTCACAGGAGCCACTAGATCTACACATCGGGCGAAGATTTTAGGCCATGTGAGTGATATTTCAGCTAGTTCTACTCACACATGGACTCCACTTAAACACTGCAAAAGTATTCTCAATAAAAATATCATCCTTAAAACAAGATGCATGCACTTAAGGAGTAAAAACACAGGATTAAACCTGTTTTGGGGGGGGGGGGGTCTTAAAATGTATGGCAAACTTTCTGTGCAAATTCTTCACAAAACTGCATATGAATGGTTTTACAGTTAATTTGTGGAGAATTTCTCGGTTGGATTTATGCAGACATACATAAAATCCTTGTTTTAAACCGTACAGTTATAGGGATGAGAATCATGATTTACCAATTCCACTTAATGCTCCTTTAATGATTCCCATTGATGATAATCTTAGTACTTATGAGATCAAAAATAACTAAGGATTTTGAAAGTTACTCATTTTTCTGATTCATGAAAATGAATCAGCTCATGAGAATCCTTCTTTCTTGAATTGGATTCCATTTTATGATTCAGAATCCTAAACAATTCCATTAAGGAATCTTTTACTTTTTAATTAAATTCATAACTCATGGATTTGAGACTGATTGGCTTGTCAGATTCATTAAAAGTCCCATAAGAGTCATTTGCTTCAGAATTGTATTCCATTGAATGATTTTGATTCCTTAACAGTTCCACTAATGATTCTTTTAGTGCTTTTGAAGAATTGATCTTTTTAAAGAATCTTTAAATCATCTGAACAATCATCCTCAAATCAGCTCATAGTAGTCACTCGTTAACAGATTGAATTCTATTAACAATTCCAACTCTTAATTTTCTTTTAGTAAAATTGTCAGTTTGAGACGGAGTTATTACAGTTAACTAAAACTTTAAAAAAGTTACCTGAAGTAAAATAAACAAATAAATACATAAATAATACTTATTTAAATTAATAAATAAATATTTATTTAAATCTAAAAAAAATTCTTTTTCTTTTTCGCATTTTGATTTAGTTTATTGAGTTTTAGTTTAAATTTTGTACTAAAGTAACTAAATAAAATATAATGAAATATAAATAAAATGTAAAGTATATAGGCAAATAAAAAAACAACAACACACACACATACATATATATATCTATATCTGGTATTAGAAAGAACCAAAAAGAACAGATTCATAAGAGTCATTTGTTTCTGAATCAGGCTGTGTTGTTTATGTGTTCAAGCAATAGGAAAAGGTTGTCTGTTGTTAATACCTTGTTCTCTAACTACATCTAGAGCAGCTGTCTTCAGTCATGGCTGCTTACGGACAGACGCAGTACAGCCCCGCGCTACAGCCGGCCGGTCCATACACACCGTACACACATCACACACAGGGCTACAGCATGACGTCCTACAGTGAGTGACAGTTCACACCCGCCCTACACAGTGCACACCACAGCTGACCTGACAGCTGACGTGTCTCTTTTTCTCACCCGATCAGATATTAAAACAGAAGATGGCCTGAGTCATTCACCAGGACAGAGCAGTTTGCTGGGATACTCGTCTAACTTCAGCAGCACTCCTCCCGCTCAGACGCTCTACAGTTACTCCACACACGGTCAGTGTCTCAACCGCCTCTCGAAGAGCCACGTCTTGTGATTAAACTAAACTATTAACTTATTGTTCATAATTTTATCTCCATTGTAATGGAATGAGCACTAAACCAAGCAATGAAGTCAAGTCATCATTATTTATATAGCACAATTTGCAGATTGTGTCAAAGCAGCTTTACAGTTTTAAACAGGGAAATAGTGTGCCGTTCTCCTCTGGCCAGACAAAACCAGCAGTTTAATTCTAGGCTGCAATGGATTTGCAGTATCAGACTTTGCATGCAGAGAAAATATGGAAAAGTGGTATGCAACTGACCCTGAAAAAAAAGTGTCTTCTAGTCGCCAAGGCTGCATTTATTTGATCAAAAATACAGTAAATATTGTGAGATATCATTACTATTTAATATAACAGTCTTCTACATGAATATATTTTAAAATGTAATTGATTCCTAATTTTCAGCATTATTACTCAAGTCTTCAATGTCACAAAATCCTTGAGACACCATTCTAATATGCTTTTTTGCTGCTTAAGAAACGTCACTATCGTTACTACCAATGTCAGCAGTTGTGCTGCTTCATATCTTTTGTGGAAACAGTGACACATTTTTACTTTTCAGGATATAGAATAAAAAGTTCAGAAGAACTGCATTTATTTGAAATAGAAAACTTCTGTAGCATTTAATTTCACTGTCTTAAAGTCACTTTCAGACTATTTAATTCATCTTTGTTCCATAAAAGTACTAATTTTAATTAAAAAACTATTAATTAATAATTGCATCAGCTGGTCAGTATCACAGGAAATATGGAGATCAGGACTATGGTATGACACTAGTACATCCATATAGAAATTACAGTTTAGCATCATTATACGAACATATTTGACCACAGATAGACCAGTCAGAAATGAAACAGTCATGTAGGCATGTGCCGGTATCACATTTTCATGCTGCGATTAATTGATTGAGCTTTTATCACGGTATACGGTATTATCACG
>JAUMHE010000051.1:19740609-19757857 GCA_032359235.1 Enteromius mattozi | reverse complement strand
TTTGACCCATACAATGTTTTGTTAGCTATTGATACAAATATACTCATGCTACTTATGACTGGTTTTGTGGTGCAGAGTCACATACAGTATATTGTTCAATTTATATTCACACAATATATTGATTGTGATAAGATTGTGTGTTGATTTTTCATTTTGCGGCTCAGAATAGAGCTTGACGTACGGGAACTCATTGACAAAAGTCAAAGGGCATTCATAACAAGGTGTCCCTGGCAGCACTAAAACATATCTGTTGTTTGACTGTAAAAAAACAGTCCTCGGGATATAGTTTCCCCATCGTCTTTTATCAAGTGGAAGAATTTGTGGTTGCACAACATGCTCGTAAATTTACTGTTACACTCAGGAAACTCAAGGAAGCTGACGTCATTTGAGAAAACAGCGGTAGGCAAAACAACCGCCTCTAGAAAACAGGCTTGGGCAGGTCATTGAGAGCGCTCAGATACTCGTGCGCTGCAATGAAAGAAACAGAGATGAAATCTGGAGAGTTTCCACCAGAGGCTGATCACAGGGAAAATGTGGTTGGGTGTTTGTAACTTCACTCTACCGCTCAAAGAACAGGCATTACAACATTTGTCCCAAGAGTCAATGTGCCAAAGTCATGCAGGTCTGCCGTGGTTTGAGGGAACACTTGATGCTTTTAAACTTGACCATGATGAGGAGAGGCCAACAAAGCCAAACACTGTGCCTATAAAATAAGTCAGGCATCTGGAAGTCAAGAGAAGGACAAATTGTTAACTTAGTGGCATATTATTTTGCGAACATTTCCAAATATATGACTTTTTTCCCGTGGTGTTTGGAATTACATACATAACTACTGCTCATGCTTAGCTTTAGGATTTGCTCTGCATGGAAAACCTATGAAAGTTCTAGCACCAACCAGTACAATATCCAATAACTTAAAATTATTTAAAACGTCCTAGCAACCCCATATTTTAGAAAATGATTTATAATAAAGGTTTAAGTGAGAGCTGAGTGATTTGGATCAACCGATAGGTGTACTTACATGCTGGCCAAACATCAAGAAGCAATATTAAGCAATCACTGGGAAGGACTGTCAGCTGTTACTGTGGCCTGTCACTTACACAACACCCTTCATAACAAGCAGCGATGAGCTCATAATAACACTTAGTCACTTCTGTGGGACATCAGAAATGAGTTCCTAAACATTCGGAAGACTTTATAGCACGGTCGTCTCAAAAGGTTAATGATCCTTTTAGGAGACATGTGGCTGTAATAAATTCCTTGCATCTATTGGCTGCTGAAAGCATTAAAAATAGCGCTGAGGCTCAGTGATGGTGGTCCCTGCGATACAGGCAACACCACTGATGGTAAACTGGAACATGCTGCCAAATGGCCCTTTGGGGGAGCTGACGGTTCGAGTGACACTCTCACCTATCAGATCTAATGTAGGCGAACAGGCATTCTGATATATTTATTTATTCTTCTATTTTTTGAGCAAGTAAATAACAACCGGAATTACTCCAGTGACTACCCAAAACAGCTTAAAATTGACCTGGCAACAAGTGAAGACAAATAGACAGTCGGATGGACAGACAGACAGATGGAGAAGGGACAGACAGACAGACAGAAGGACAGACAGACGGACCAACCAACAGATAGACGGGCAGACAGACAGACAGATAGATAGACAGACAGACAGACAGATGGAGAAACAGATAGACAGACAGACAGATAGACAGATAGATGGATGGACGGATGGAGAGAGAGACAGATAGATAGATGGGCAGACAGATAGACAGACAGACTGAAATATAGACAGTCAGACAAACAGATAAACAGATAGACATATAATTTCTTGAAAAGTTATAGTAAATTAAAGTGTGATTTACTTTATAAGATTGGTAGTTAAAGTCATAGAGGACGATAGTTCTGTAATTCAAAGATTATGGATAAATTCAGTCAACAGGCCAGGAGTTCAGAAAAGTGCAGTTCCATGGAACTCCAATTTTGATTTCATTGGGGATGAATAATTTTAAAAGGGCCGGTTGTGGACATTTTCTGGTCATCATGGCAACGGTAATTGCAGCCAGATTTATGGGAATGTTTTTAAACTTCTGTAAAACAACCTCAAGATCCCAGTCTGAAAGTTTTACGGCTCATCGTCTGGACTTATTTACTCTGTTCAAATTGCTACCACTGATTTTGTATCGGATCTGCACAATTCTTCCAGTTAATCATGTTCAAATGCACAATGCCGTTATATCTATTTATTCATTCAGTTCTACACTCTTAAAAGTAAATGTGCCTAAAAAGTTTCTTCACAGCGATGTCATAGAAGAATAATTTCTGGTTCCACAAAGAGCCACTCAGTCAAAGGTTCTTTAAATAACCATCTCTTTCTTACCTTTTTATAATCTGAAGAACCTTCTTTTGCCACAAAGACTTTTTGAAACACAAAGGATTTTCTATGGCAGGGTTTGTCAAATCTTACCCTGGAGGTCCAATGCACTGCAGAGTTTAGCTCCAACCCTAATCAAACTCACCTGAGCATGCTAATCAGTGTCTTAAGGATCATTAGAAAATCACAGATAGGTGAGTTTTATCAGAGCTGGAGCTAAACTCTGCAGTGCATTGGACCTCCAGGATAAGATTTGAGAAACCCTGTTTTATCGCATCTTTATCATTAAGAGTATATGGAAGACAAAGCTGTCAAATGGCTGGAAAAGGAGTAAAGAATCTTAAGTACAATTAATTTCACTTCAAACTGATCAATAGGTGAGCTCTTAAAATCTCAGGGGACTGATGTGTGTAGGGTAATGTGCAGGCTGACATTTTCTGTGCTCCTGTTTGCTTACTCATAACATAAGATAAGATAAGGCCAGTTGGATTTCTGCTTGTTTCCGAAAGGTTCTGCACCCTAGATAGGGTTTATGCGCCCTGTGGGACACAGTATCTAAGGTCAAGAGCTTCAGCAAATTTACTCGAGGCTTTAAGTAGCTTGGTCGGGGTCATGGGGGACAAGGGGTTTCATCACCTGTGAGTCAGGCAGTTCACTGGCTCCATGCATCTGCTCAGGAATATGAGCATTAACTGCATAGGCTTCACTCAGAATGATTTTTGTGTGTGTGTGTGTGTATGTGACTTAAATCCACTGAGCTGTTTATAGTCTAAAGACAAAAAAAAAAAAAAACAAGAGATGTGTTTTCAGAAATACATTTCAGTCTGAGGTGTTTTTACTCACTCTTTACACATATAGCAAACCAATTTTTATACAGTAATACTGTATGTACATGAAACACATAAAATAAATTGTTGCCAAAAAAGTGTCTTGACTTTGAGCCATAGTCCCCACTTTGACAAAAGAAGTAAATCTATCAGATGTAGAAACACTGCCTGAACAAACAAATACAATTTCGTCACTTGATCAGATATTTGATTACAAAGTATCTAAGAGGTTTGCTGCAACCAAAGTCATTTAATCAAAATCTTCACCCTCTCCTTGAGAGATCAGCACTAATAAAAACCAATTAGCCTACAAGATTATATTAATTATTATGAATAATAACTATAAAAATGATTAATTATTTTTAATAATAATAAAAAACTATTAATTATTATATACACACATGGATGCATGCTTCTTTTTACTTCAGACCAACACTGAAATAGAAATAATTAAATAAATTAACTTAAAAAAAAAAAAAGAAATTGGTAGTTGTTTTTACTAGAACTTGTAAGAGTAAAAATAAAGCTTTAAAACCAATAAAATAAATAATAATAAATAATTTGTAACACTAAATTGCATATTTGCACAAGAAAGCAACTTTCTATATTTCTTTGGGAATCACTTTTTCATCAGAAATGTTGAACTGACTCATAAAGAGGACAGCTAGTAAAAAAGGACAAAAACAAAACACCTCATGGCGGCTTTATTATAACACATTGTGAATGGTTAAAAATGTCTTTCTGTCAAACTAAGACTTCATGCATCACAGAGTTAAGAAACACAAATCTGGCTTAGTTGCTTTGTTTTTGGGAGACTAAACCATGTAATCAACTCACTCGTTCTCATGGCAGCAAGCCACCGGTGGTTTTAAATTGTTTGTGTTTATCCTCCTGACTCAAGATTACGACATCAAAACAGTTTGTTTACAAAGAAGTGGACAAAAACAACATAATGTACTACATCTTACAGGAAAGACAAATTAGTAATGAGACCTCTCATTTAGAGAAGATTAATTGGAGAACAAACTGATTTGGGGTTCAATTTCTCACTTTTCAGATGTTTCTCCTGAGAAAATGACCTCAGTATGCATCACCTTTAGAGTTTCTGATCTCAAGTTTCTGCGATCAGAAGATAGAAATCTCAGACCTTTCCCATCACGTACTTCATTTGATCTGAGCTGCTCTCTTTCATTATAACTCTATACTATTGACTCGTGTGGCTGTTTCCTTCTGAGGGATATTTAAACACCACATCATGAGCTATATACTGTTCCTCTGCTCTTCTTCATGCTGTCATCTTGTAGCACAAGTCTCTGGATCCATCTGAGAGCAGGAACATTCCAGTGGAAGAATGCTTTGTACATGCAGGCACAGGGCGAGCCTCAAAAATGTTAATAATCTGTCTCTGCTGGCAAGTGTAGACACACGTTTACTCTGTCATATATGCAAATAGCGGAGCTGATTTGGGGGAAACTGCTATTGATTGCACCCGTTGATCTATCGGCTCATTTTTAACCCTTTCCTCCCCTGGCTGTGCAAAAGTAGAGCGCCAACGTCACGGGTCTGATTGGATAAGTGATTTTCAGACTGGACTTTGTGACAGTCTCCTAAAATGAGGCTGAATTTGAAAGGAGAGCCTTGTAAAGAACTGAGACAATCTGTCATTCCAGTAAACTGGATGGAGATGGTTCTCAACTAGTTCTGCTTTAACACACAGACTGTACACTGGGCATTGAGTGGTGACTCCAAACACAGAAAACCTTTATCCAATGTTTTGTTTACAATGTGTGTCAAAAAAAACAATGTGGAGTACAATATGTAATGAAGGCATGAACTATCATGAAATGAAAATTAAATAAAAACTATTCCTCGAATCAAACACTGAAATGTTATATTATGCAGACCAAACAATATGCTAAATTACAGGGTTTGTGCTGGTCTTAAAAGAGCCTTCTTAATTCATCATTACACAAATTAAGGCTTTAAAAAGGTCTTAGACTGGAGCAGAGAGTCTTAAATTCATAAAGTCATACATGCTGCATGCATGTCAGTATTTTGTCTTGCTTTCTAAAACAAAGATCTAAACATTCTTAAGTAAAGATACATTTAACTACGATGCAAACTAAAGTCTTGGTTCTTTGAGAAACTGAACAAAATGAAATGAGTTTGCTTAAGAAGAAATATGCATCAACTGGGTAGGAAAAGCTCTGAATTAAGCTGTTTTTTCTGCACTCATTGGCAGATATTTGTCCTTTTATTATAAATTTCATGATGACACATTTCTCAGAAAGCGAGTGTCATTTTTGCTTCTATTTTGATTTCTGAATTTTTCCTGAAGATCCAGTGAAAGTTTTTTCCATTTTCTACTTAATCTATTATTCTGTGAAATTTTAAAAGTAATGGAAACTGGTTGGAAGTTGTATTTTCAAGCTTTCAAATGCTCCTTAGACAGTTTCTAAAAGTCTGTCTCATTCATTTCTGTCAGCCAGTAATTCAGAAAATGAACTGTGGTCATTCTTAACAAAGTGAATAGAGTTTGACATGGACGGCCTCTGACATCAATAACGAAAGATATGAAAGTCTGTCTTATCTGGGGTTAGTTGCACTTTATTTACAATTCGCATTGTTTTTTACACTGTGGTCAACAAGAACAAGTATTAGCACACAACTACCCATTTCATTTCATAAAAGCATTTTGATAATTGTGCACTGTAATGATGCCTCTACTCTTTGAGGTCTCAGGTATAGAAAGCAGAGTAAAGCTCTGAAGCAAGCAAGAAAAACTTGAGCAAGGGTCAGTGAGTTCACAGAGGTATCCGGGGCTGAGCCGTTCTCAAACGTTGTCCATAAATCACTGTCCAAGCAGCGTAAAAACACTGTATATGACAGCAAAAGGATGCTACCAGATTGGATCGGTTGTAATAACAAGTATGAATGACGCAAGAGGGGACATTTCTTACTCTACAAATCCTTCAACACCTTGATGCCTTGTGGAATGCGACCTAATTCTGTAAAGAAGGACAGCTAAGGTCGTCAAAACGGCATGAGAAACAGATGTGGCCAAGAAATGTGGTATGAGAATTTGGGAACAAAGAACAGCAATGTTTTAACAATCAGATTAGATCCTCCTTGTGGCAATTAACAAATAATAAAGTCCATAAGTCAATGAGGCTTAAGTATGTTTATTGGGGATGGGAATATTGTGTCACTTCACACAAGTTATTTTGCTCATTTAAAACAATATATTTTTAATAGCCAGTTTTCGTGAACGTATCCATGTATGCAATCTTTGATCAAACTCTGAATCTTTATATGCAACCAACGATAAATGACAAAAAACAAAATGATTTGTTCACCTCCCGAATCCTTCATTTGTCACATGCATATGAACAAATTGTTCATGAACGACCTTTATAGTGTTTGTGTGCATGCATGTGTGTGTGTGTGTGTGTACGCTTGTCTCTGAACTCAATGCCCTCTATCAGCCGGGGTCGTACAAGCTTGAGTCATCAGTTTTGCTCCACTTCGTGTGTTTTCTGCCTGTCGTATAGGTGTAAGCCAGCTGTCAGGTCAAAGAGTTCATGAGCCAGACACATTAGGTTCATAAAAAAAGATTAAATCATCACATTTCACATAATTTAGTCTTAATTAGGGGTGTCTGTTAAGCTAAATATCACTCAATTGTTAAACATCAGTACTATTTGTGCCACAAGAGTTCTTTTATATTCCAAGCTATTTTTACCTCACAAACAAGATTTTTAAAAATCCCAGACCTGAGCGGTGTATCACAAAAGCCACTTATAAACAACACACTAGCAACTGCTTATTAATGACTAAATACGCACTGGCAACAATCTACAACACCTTAACATCATGATGGCCAGCTAATTTATCCAAACCATCTGTATTTTTATGGATCCTCTTGTGCAACTTCATCTTGTTTTCCCATTTCTTTTGATCTACTCTTTCTAAGAAACACAAACCAATGTTGGGCAATAAAAAAATCCCAAAAACCTCAAGTATGAAAGAGCTTAACCAAAATTTGCCAAAGAAAGAGTCTTGCATCAACCACAATATTCCACAGCCTTGTACTGCCAAATAACCAAAAACAGGTTGAGGGTTTTAAGTCCTTGCATGGCTGTGGTTCTGCTCTAATACCTTGTTTTTGCCAAAAACGACCACCCATGTGTTCTGGAATAACCTGAGGACCGGCTTGTATTACATTCTTTTAGTCAATTTAGTCCATTAATGTTAACAGGAGGTCATGTTTTATTGTGCATTTTGCATGTTATTGTTGATATGTTTACAGGTTTGTTTATAAGGGAACATTCTGACTGCATCCACCATCCTGTCACTATAAACGTGTTGCTTGCTTCTCTGTTCATAGCCCAGACATCTCCACCGTTAACCAACAACTGCTTCTAAAGCATTTCTGTTATGCAGCACAAACAAATGCTTCAGCTATCATCATACTAGCACAGATCATCGCAGAATTCATTTAATTCATCGCTAATACTTACTAACATGTGTGCTCCTGACTTCCCTCCATAATGATGTCACTTCCTGGAGGATGATGTCATCTTCTTCTTTTTCTTCTTTAAGGTTTATGCTGTCATCAAGGAACTGACGTATGTTATTCAAAGAAACAAAGTACTAACGTGATTAAAAGTGATACAGACAATTAAAAACTATGATATTAATAAGACAAATGTTTTGTTAGGAACGTTTTGATAGGAAAGTGAGAAAACTGACCGGGAAATAAAAAAAAAGAAAAAAAAAAGACCTGGAAAATATATTTGAAAAAGAATATAAAAGACAACAAAATGGGGCATAAACCAAAATCAAAACCAAAGTAATGTTTTTTATTTTATTTTATTATTATTTATTTATTTATTATTATTAAATGTAATCTTTTTTTGTTTAAATGATTTAAATTATTTTATCTAATACTGTAACATAAGATAGGAATAAAAGTAAGTCATAAAAGTCATGAACTTCTTCAAACTTCCAGTTTTTTTCTTTTTTTTTAAGCAGCATGCAACATGAAATATATATGATAAATCAGACAATATATGGCTAATTTGAGATTATTGGCCAAAAACAAAATGGGCTAACAGTATGATTAACAAAAACTACCATCAGCCTTGTCACTGTGCGGACGTTTCAAATATTTCTGGTGAATTAAAAACAATTTAATTAAAAATGCTGTGTAAAATGTCAGTTTTTTTGTTATTAATTATTACCCATACACATACACATATCAAACACACACCTCTCTCTAGATATCAGTATTAGTATCAGTATTTTGATTGACCACTAGTGATGACTAGCGGTATTAAATACGTTTTTTTAGACCCAGTTACCAAAAATATTTTCTAAGAATGTTCTGGTAACGCTCCCATAAAGTTATGAAAACATTATTTCTAAACATTCAAAATGTCCAGTTATTTTAAGTGGAACTTTTCATTTTATTATTTGCAAACATTATGGGAATGTTACCTGAATGTTCTCTGAACCATATTAGACAACAAAATGTTTCAGGGAAATGTTCCACAAATAACGCTTCAGTGCAGACATTTTGAGAATTATTAACGTTACTGGAGTTATTACTGTTATTAATGTTACAGGAAGAATTTTTGTTTATAACTTTGAGAGAAAGTTCTGATAATGTCGTCTCAGAGGCACTACTAAAGCCAATGCTAGTGAATCTGTTCCCTGTGTGTGTTTTATGGACACAGTGTTGTTAAATACTACGGCAGCACAGCAAGCACTGCAAAGGGTTCAAGGTTATTTAAACAAGACCTATGTATGCTATGAGTCAACATGTTTACTGTGCCGCATATCTCTACTTTGGTAAAA
The DNA here is from genome assembly GCA_032359235.1 of Enteromius mattozi. Taxonomy (NCBI): domain Eukaryota; kingdom Metazoa; phylum Chordata; class Actinopteri; order Cypriniformes; family Cyprinidae; genus Enteromius; species Enteromius mattozi. The sequence continues at coordinate 19,748,794 of JAUMHE010000051.1, read as the reverse complement.
CTATACTATGTCATGAGCGTGGGATTACCAGAGGGGCTTGAGTTCAGATTTAACATTGCACATTGGGTACTGGGCAACATGCTTACCCGGCTAATTTTATACCCAAACCTCATGCTTACGGGTCATACGATACACACATTAACAACATGGTCCAGCTAAACAACCCAGACAGAAATGTGCAATGCTAAATGTACTTTGCAGCCACATATGACATATATCCACTAAAATAAATGTATAATTTGCTTTGTAACCATATTTATTCTGAAAATGCTAGTAAATTTTACAAATAATCACAAAGAGCAAGTAAATGAATGACACTGAATTAACAATCAGAGATACAAAAGCTAAAATGTACTCTAAAAAACATTTTTTTAATTGACATTTTAAAAGAAATGACAAAAATGAAAGTATAGCTTTTTATACACCTAACAATTGCTAATAAATTTCACAAATAATAAAGAAATTATTATTCTAGCAAAACATAAATTAATTAATCAGTACTTATGCTACACAACTATCCTGGTACATTTATTAGTCAATACTGTAAAAATGACACCAAAACCATTAATTAAATACCTTGTAATTGTATTTTAATTTAATCATCTAGATATGCACTTCCTCATATGCAACTTCTACTCAAAAATCTTGATGTTAATGGACAAACATCCATGTTATCCATCAGCTGATATATTTGGTGCCGCGCTTGTGCATAACGATGCTTCATGATGATCATATGAATTAAACTGGGAGTTGAGATGTTCTAGAGCTCCACAGCGAATGCTGTACAAACAAGAGCGATTGCGCTCGCCTTTGGCCACGAGCGCGCACAGAAGATACGGAGCAAATATTTGCGCGTCGTGGCGTCGCGTGGTCTCAGTGTTGACTCAGAGAGAGGAGTTGAGGGCAGCTCAAAGCGAACCGCGTCACCTCCGTTATGTTTATTTATAAAGCGCGTTTGAGGGCACTTCCTCGGTCTATGTGGGGTCAGGCGGTACTCGCCAAAGCGGATCCATAAATGAATGGTGGGCTCGACTTTCACAAACGATTCCTGATTGGTCGCCGCGTCCGACCGAGATAAACACGGTCGCGAGTATATATAGTGGCATTTAAGAGAAACTTCACGATCACTTTTACGCACGCCGTTTTTACGCACGCCTCAAGATGAGAGCGCATATTCAGAAAGGTCCTCAGATTCTGGAGATGCTGAAGAAGAAATCTGTGGGGCTTCAGCAGTGCAAGCCGACATCCTCCGTGTGTGTGCTGGACTCGAAGGATGCTGCGGAGAGCGCGCCCTGCGCACACAGTCTCGACTCCATCCCTGGACCAACCAACTGGCCAATGTTCGGAAGCCTCATCGAGCTGCTCCGGAAAGGAGGTCTAAAAAGACAACATGAGGCGCTGGTATGAACCTCGTTATTCTTATTCATTATGATACATATATATATATATATAAAATAAATTATATGTGTGTGTTTAAAAGTGTTTAAACACTTTTTCAAGTCTTTACATTTGTTAAAAACGTATTTGTTTAAATTATTTTCTTTTGTATCATTTTTTTAATCTAACATTTTATGCATGGAATACAGTATAGTATATAAACAGCTTTCCATTAATGATAATAATAATCATAATAAATTATTTTTAAATTATTATTATTATTATTATTATTTATTTTTAATCAATTATTTTATTATTATTTTCATTAATATAATTTTATTTTATTTTTATATAAATACATGGTTTTATTTAAGTTTCGATTTTCATTCATATTTTTCTTATTTATATACACAATAAGCTCACTTACATTTTTAGTCCAGTTTATGGAAACATTTTTTGCATGATTTGCATGATTGTAGTCTTATGTATGTATATGTATACACACACACACACAAACATACACACTATAGCATACCTTTGTGAAGTTTTCTATTTTTTAAATAAGAAATGCATTACTTTTTTTGGATTCTTTTTAAAACTTTATTTATTTATTTTTATTTACTTTCAACTTATTTAACTTATTTATACTTATTAGAATCCCTACTTGTCCTAATAATATTTTAAATAAAAAACGGTATTCATTCATTCATTCATTCCTGTACATTTCATTAGTTTTAAGGGTGTTTTCTGTCTTTCTGTATTTTTGACCTCAGATCCATTACCATAAGAAGTTTGGAAAGATCTTCCAGATGAAGCTGGGCTCTTTTGAGTCGGTTCACATTGGGGCGCCATGTTTATTGGAGGCTCTTTACAGAAAAGAGAGTAACTATCCTCAGAGACTGGAGATCAAACCGTGGAAAGCCTACAGAGACATGCGGGACGAGGCTTATGGGCTGCTTATACTGTAAATATCACAATTCATTTACAAATGCATGTGAGATTTAATTGCTTATTTTATAAACTTCTAAAATGCAAACAAACAAATGTATTTGCAGGGAAGGAAAGGACTGGCAGCGGGTGCGAAGCGCTTTCCAGCAGAAACTCATGAAACCGACTGAAGTCATGAAACTGGACGGCAAAATCAATGAAGTGAGTTCAGCTTCAGAAATATCAAGAATTAATCACATCATGCAAAGACAGTTTGAATGACTGCTTGGTGTCTTCATTAAAAGGTTTCAGCTGATTTGACAAAGAGAATCGGAAAAGTTCAAGTCAACGGGAAGATTAATGATTTGTATTTTGAACTGAACAAGTGGTCCTTTGAAAGTGAGTTTCACGCTACGTCTGCCATACACTGATTTATTATAAGGAAATGCATTCAATTTCTTTCTTATTTGGCCTTTTAGCGATTTGCTATGTGCTTTATGACAAGCGTTTTGGACTCCTGCAAGACAGCATCAGCGAAGAGGCCATGGATTTCATCACGTCAGTAAAAACGGTAAATTGACCGTCTTTTTGACCCAGTTATCAGTTTAAACACACCCTAATCTGCATAAGCTTTATCTACATCTCTTCTCATTCTCACTCTCAGATGATGAGCACCTTTGGATTAATGATGGTGACTCCTGTGGAGCTCCACAAGACCTTCAATACGAAGACATGGCAAGATCACACAGCGGCCTGGGACCGTATTTTTAGCACAGGTACTAAAGAGCTCCTTAATCAGTTGACGTGTGACCCATAAAGCTTTCATTTCCTCTCAGGTGATGACACATGAACTTATGGCTTTCTGCTCTGACCCGCCATAGCAGATCCATGCACACACAGTAGGAGGGAGAGAGTGAACTGCAGTAGTAAACGCAGTGACCTAAGTGCATGAGAATCCAGTCAAATATTTGTAGTAGCAGGAGCGGAGGGAGGGAGGGAGGGAGGAATGTTGACGCGCGGCTGAATTACTCTCAGTTTGTTGTGCTGCTGTAGTTCCATTAGCAGCACCTGTCACACATTCACAAACACTTCACTTTCCCTGCAGCTAAACAACAGCAGCACGTGCTGTACCTGACTAGTAGTAGGGCGTTCCACACGTACACCTACCATTAAGACAAAAGTGGTACAACCCTAACAGTTTTTAAGTTATTTAATAGAATTTTACATTTATGCACAAAGCATTCAAAATATTTTTGATTGATTTTTCTCAGTACTGAATATTAAGGGTAATACATATATATATATATATATATATATATATATAAATATAAACCTGTTTTAACAAATAACATTTTATTTACTTCTAATTAAAAAAAAAACAATGTAAGAACACTCAAACTGTCCTGTTTTAAAAATATGACCAACTAATCAAGCGATCCATCATCTTAACAGCTAAACTCTACATTGACAAGAATCTGAAGAGGCACTCAAACAGCAAAAGCGGAAACTTCCTCGGCGACATCTACCACCAGAGCCACCTGACCAAGAAGGAGCTGTACGCCGCCACGACCGAACTCCAGGTCGGAGGAGTTGAGACGGTACGCACTTCCGTGACCTCACACAAACCAAGCTGTTTTTCACTAGCTTGCTCTCGAGTCACACGCGAGCGAGCTAAGAAAACAGTTGATTTAACTCGTCTTTGTTCTGCTCTTATCCAGGCTGAGATTGAACAACACACAGCTTAGTTCAATCAAGCACATAAGTCAGAAGAATGAGGCCGAGCAGGTGTAGCGCGTCACTGTATGGCGTGGCCCAACTGACCAAGCAAATCCTTCTTGTTTTCCTCTTGCAGACCGCTAATAGCATGCTGTGGGTTATTTTCAACCTCTCACGTAACCCCTGCGCCCAGGCTAAACTTCTGAAGGAGATCCAGGATGTGGTGCCTGCAGGAGAAACACCTCGGGCCGAGCACCTCAAGAGCATGCCTTATCTCAAAGCCTGCCTGAAGGAGTCCATGAGGTGGGCTAAAAATCCTTCAATGTGTGCCTGATGGCTCCTAAAATAGGCTACGCTCAAATGATTTGGTGTAGAAACAATTTCCACTGGTAAATTTCATAATTTAAAGGAAACACCAAGTACACTCTCAGTGATAGCTTTTGTACCTTTATTTCTGAGAGTGAAAAAAATTGAATTCTGTTTTTTCCTAGACTGAAGAACGTTTGAATAATGTTTTCCACTATAAAGAACCTTTCTATGGATGTTAAGGGTTGTTAATGAAACGTCAAAAAAAAAAAGAAAATTCAATTCCAAAAAATGTTTTATAGGTTCTTCAGATTATTAAAATGAGGAAAATTATTCTTTCAATAACTGTTTACTGAAAAGTTTTTTTGGTAACTCAAAATGGTTCTTACGCACATAAAGTGTTGCTATAGTAAAAAAAAAAAAAAAAAAATCAATGATTCCATGAAGAGCTCTTAATATCCATAGAAGCTTTTCATTCCAAATTGGTGCAAAATGGTTCTTTAGATTACTAAAACTAAGAAAAAAATGGTTCATGTGAGGTGATTCATGATCATCTCTGATAAAACGGCAGTAGATTAGGCTGCTCGTTCCCAGATCCAGTCAGCTGACATAATACTTCTGGAATCTGAAAGCACATGGAAGCATGTTTATGCCTTATGCCAGTACGCTTTCATGTTTCAGGCGACAGTCATGCGTTACAGGAAGACACAGACATTAAAGCAGGATAATGCTGAAGCATGTGCTGGGAATGTTGATGGTGTATTTGTGGGATTATCTAGCCTTGACGTGTATTAGCACCATAAGGTGCCTCATACCTTTCAGCTTACGTGCTCATGCATGCTAAAAAAAAAGAAGAAGAGGAAATTCTCAGAAATTCTCAAAAGCAAGAGGTTCATTGTTGTCTTTTTTCCCCCACAGAGTTTCACCGTCTGTGCCGTTCACCAGCCGTACCCTGGATAAAGACACCGTGCTGGGCGATTATACTCTGTCCAAAGGAGTGAGTATCTCATAATTAGACCTGCTCACTACTGCCCCCTACATGAACTCTAGAGAGAGGCCTGGATGTCTACTGACAGCTCACTTCTAAGACAGCATCCTAACCTAAACAAAACTGATTTAAAATAGCAGCAAAAAATGCACCTCTCATGACAGCACAATAGATTACAATATAGAATTTAACATGTGGCAACGTTGGTAATGTTATACTGTGATACACAAAAATATATTTAAACAATATTTAATTAAACAAAAAAAAATCATAAATATTTAAAATAATTTTGTAATATCAATTATAATTAACTTTTTTTTATTTGAAGTCACATATATTATGATAAATGTAAAATTAATAACATTAATAATATCACACGCACACACACACACACACACTGTATACTGTAACAAAAAATGATATATTAAATAATATTATACACATAGTTGTGTAATATATATTATCTTAACAATTATTTATTAATAATAATAATAATATATTATCTTAACAATGGTTTATTGATAATAATAATAATTATATATATATATATATATATATATATATATATATAATACTTTGAAATACATACAAAATTACAATATATAGTTCTTCTTAATATTATCAGTATAATACAAAGTATAATGTATTTATATATTTTATCTTCAAAGGCTTACTAGGTTACTAAAAAGAGCCACAAGACAGTAATTAGGTTGTGTCCCCTTCACTGCTTTATCATTTTATCTGTTAAATTTGAAAGTTTATAGACATATGCATTTACATTTATGCAGTAGAATTCACATTACAAACACAGATACATTTATTCATCCCTGTCTCTCATGATTTTCCCAGACCGTCCTGATGATCAACAGTCAGGCTATCGGTTCAAATGAGGAGTATTTTGACAACGGGAAGCAGTTCAGACCAGAGCGCTGGCTGCAGGAGAAAAGCTCCATCAATCCGTTCGCACACGTGCCGTTTGGGATCGGAAAGAGGATGTGCATCGGCCGGCGGCTCGCTGAGCTTCAGATCCAGCTCACTCTGTGCTGGGTACGACTGCTGGACACTAAGAGCTGAAGCAATACTTCTAGGTCTTAGCATGAGGAGATTAATGTCTTTTGTCACTTCATCACAGATACTTCGTGACTATGAGATTGTGGCCACAGATCAGGAGCCGGTGGATGCGCTGCACTCAGGAACTCTGGTTCCCAGCCGAGAGCTTCCCGTGGCTTTTGTTCGCCGATGAGGTATGAAAATGATTTCAAACATAAAAAAAGATATTAACAGAGGTTTAATGCTCCTGTGTGCATTGTGAGGCCATTCTCTTGTGTTTTTAAAAGCTGTTTTTTTTGTCTTTGCAGATACTAACCTGTACGGATGACTCCATATTAATGGATCCGACACATTACTGCTGCTATAACCTATAGAATGTATCAGTCTCAAACTTATACCTCAAACTGTTAATAGATAGATTTGTAATATTAGTAAGTAATTCCTTTATTTATTTACTTTATTAAAATGAGCTTAAAAAATATTTAAGGTTTTTCCATAATTGCTGCTACCTACTATATTACTATAGTAAATATATTTTGCTAAAATATTTACTAAAATTATTATGTAGAGATGGTAGATATTCTATGCAATATTATGTAGTGCTGAAATTGTTCCATGTACAGTATTATGTTTTTTTCCCCCTCTCTTTTTAAATACAAAAGTGTACATACATGTTATATAAAACAGAAATGCAACATTCTATTTATGTACTCAGTAATAAATATGTTTAAAATGTTTAATGTATGTCTGTATGAGTGATAAGAAAACATTTTTTGAGTGATTGTTGAAAAGAAAATCATGAGAGTCTAGAAATTCACTGGGTATTGTTTACCACTTATGTTCTTAATAAAAAGTTGAAATGAAATGCTATGGTCTGAATCTGTGTATGTGCCACAATGAAAATACTTAGCTTAGACTTACATACATATATGTACATAATGCCATCTGGACATTGTAATTATTTCACATTATGTTGAACCCTGGTTTTACTGTCTGATAAAATAACTGATCTTAAAAAATTAAGGTTTTACTGTATATTAAGCAAAAATATGAGAAATATAAATTATTATTTTTCTGAAGAAATATTTAAAAAAAAACAGTGTGTTGTGTGTGTGCATGTTTATGTGGTTTATGAGGACACAAATGTGTATAATGACATGGGTATGACATAGGTATTACAATATGAAGGTGATTTATGAGGACATTTTCATTGTCCCCATAATCCAAAAGGCTTAAAAAACATACTAAATTTTTTAAAATGCCTGTAGTTTCCTGTAAGGGGTAGGTTTAGGTGTAGGGTCAGTGTAGGAAAATAGCACATACAGTCTGTACAGTATAAACACCATTACACCTATGGAGAGACCCCATAAATCACAAAAAACAACATGTGTGTGTGTGTGTACACATATGCTGCTCACCAAAGCTGCATTTATTTAATGAAAAGTAAACACAGTAAAACACTAATATTGTGAAATATTATTACAATATAAAAGAAGAGCTTAATATTTGAATATGTAGTAAAATTTGTTCATTTATTCCTGTGATTGTGAATTTTCAGCATAATTTCTCCAGTCTTCAGTGTCACATGATCCTTCAGAAATCATTTTGATATGCCGATTGGCTGCTCAAAAAACAATTATCATTATTAAGTTTCACATTAAGTTTCAATAAATAAAAAAGTTAAGCATTTGTTTGAAAAATACATATTTGTAACATTATAAATCCAGGCTTAAAACTCTTTTTCTTTCTTTCTTTCTTTCTTTCTTTCTTTTTACTTTTACTTTTTATTTACTGTAAAGTTTTAAATGGTAATGTAACACA
>JAUMHE010000051.1:19698968-19728385 GCA_032359235.1 Enteromius mattozi | reverse complement strand
TCTATCTATCTATCTATCTATCTATCTATCTATCTATCATTCTGTCTATCTCTCTGTCTGTCTGTCTATCTATCGTCCTGTCTATCGTTCTATATATCTATCGTTCTGTCTATCGTTCTATATATCTATCGTTCTGTCTATCGTTCTATATATCTATCGTTATGTCTGTCTATCTCTCTGTCTGTCTGTCTATCTATCGTTCTGTCTATCGGTCTATATATCTATCGTTATGTCTATCTGTCTATCATTCTGTCTATCTATCTATCGTTAAGTCTATCTATTGTTATGTCTGTCTGTCTCTCTGTCTATCTCTCTATCTCTCTGTCTGTCTGTCTATCTATCATTCTGTCTATCGTTCTATATATCTATCGTTATGTCTGTCTATCTATCTATCATTCTGTCTATCTATTGTTATGTCTGTTGGTTTCTCTGTCTGTCTGTCTATCTATCATTCTGTCTATCATTCTATCTATCTATCGTTATGTATGTCTCTCTATCTATCTATCGTTCTGTCTATCGGTTGTTCTGTCTATCCATCTTTCTATCTGTTGTTGTCTGTTTATTTATCCATCTATCATTCTATCTATCGTTCTGTTTATCTATCTATCTATTGTTCTGTCTATCTATCTATCGTTATGTCTATCTATCTCTCTGTCTGTCTATGTATCATTCTGTCTGTCTATCTATCTATCGTTCCATCATTCCACCGTTCTAGCTATCTAGCTAGCTTTTGTTCTGTCTATCATTCTATAATTTCATCTGTCCTTCCTTGTATCATCCTATCATTACACTGCATGTTTATTTCTCTTAAATCCTTTATTCTATCATTGTTCATTCATTCTATCTTGCTATCATTCTATCTATTGTTCTGTTGTTATTTTTAATGTTCAGTCATTCTGTCTGTCTATCTTCACTATCAAATTTGATGTGGTGCGAATTATTTGAATTTCTACTTCCTTACATTCAAATTGTAATTCTGCATCCTTGTTTGCTTCCTCAGTAGAATATTTATTAAAGACTTTCTCATTTGAATTCTGAATTGTGCACAACTCTGATTCTAAAGCTGCTGCTGCTTGAGCTCTTCTGAGCAGGAACAAGTCGCTGTATTTTTCATGAGGTTTTGCCATCAAATCATTAAACAATAATCACAAAGCTTGGTTTTTGCTCTACATCTTTGAAACTCAGTTGAATTTTTAGTGTAGCATATACACTGGTGTTAAGGCACCATCGGTAGTCTTTCTGGGAACTGTTGTCAGTGTAAACTAGAAGCTGTGATGCACATTCATGTGTGGTTGTTTAGGCTGGTTTAAGATCATTATTTAGAGGTTGTCATAGAGACTCAGGTCATGATCTTTCTGTGGAGGAGCTGTGCTGTTTAAATATGGAAACTGTCTCCAAGGACTCATGCATGCAGCTGAGAGAAATGATGGATAGAGGGATGTTATTACTGCAATTAGCTTCTAAAGCAGCCATTTTCCTCTGTTCTATGTGAAGGAGAGCGACCTTCAGTTTTATTTTTTATTGAAGGAGGTATAAAAGGTGCCCGTGGCAAAACATTGCAGGCTATGAAACAGTGAGTTTGAGAGGAGTTGATGGTGAAAAGTAGGTGATTGCTTTTGGTGAGTCATACCACCCAAGCACACCTCCATACTCTCTCTCTCACACACACACACACACACACAGTGAAGAAAAATCCCCACATCAACGTCAGCTTAATAACTTAATGTCACAGTCAGATGCCCTCCTTCCAGGGTCCCACTTTAACTTTTTGACACTTCTGCCAACGACGGGTGAACTGAGAATGTTTATTGGCCATGAACCCATATTTTGGATTGCGTCAATATCATTTTTCTTCCTTTGACAAAGGAATTATTTCGCTGTTTTCTCTAGTATATTTGAGGACAGGACACAGGCTACTGAATCATTAAAATCTGCATTAAAGCCAATCTCTTGATCAAATGCCATCTCTCACAAAAACAAGGAGATACATCAGTGCATTGTTGTTCAGATTTTCTTTTCAATTTCAGTGGCTTAGTCAAAAAAAAAAAGATGTGTGTGTGTATATATATATATATATATATATATATAACATGTTTGCTAGGGTGTTGTTAGGTGGTTACTAGGGTCTTGTACTGTAGGTGTTTGTTAAGGGCTTCAGATGAGTTGAGCTATGTTGTTGCTACCCTGCTGAAAAAAAACAGCATATATGCTGGTTAGGTATGTTTTGAAGCTGGAATGCTGCTTTAAGATGGTTTAAGCTGGTCCTTTGCCAGCACATGACCAGCATAAACCTGAAAAGGACCAGCTTCAAAATATACCTAGCCAGCATATGCTGCTTTTTTCAGCAGGATGGGTGGTTACTAGAGTGTTGTTTTTGTTTACTAAGGGCTTCTGGTGTTTTTTTTTTTTTTTGTGCATTATGTGTTTTCTGTGGTATTCTAAATAGTTGCTGGGGTATTGTTAGGTGGTTACTAGGGTGTTGTGGATGTTTGCTTCTGATGATTTTCTCTTTTTTTATGTGGCTTGTTAGGAAGTTATATTGAAGCTTGGGTTCTAGATGTTTGTAATGATATTTAAGATTGCATTTTATTTTGATGGTCATATTATGCATTATTTCTAACTTGCTTATTAATTTTCTTTACTAACTAAAAAGTGACCTTTTAGCACTTACCATGTGTTAATTCTGTAGCCTGCCTCTTTCTTTTATATTTCTCTATTTTTATCTCTCCGTGAGCGTCTGTCGCTCCAGGCTCTTTTCTAAACGGACTGTGATATAAACATGTTGCTCTGAAATCTCAGGCCTCCATCAGTCCCTGTAGCATCTCAGGCTCCCCAGCGGCCGCAGTTCACGACCGTCCCATTCATCCGGCTGATCTCAGCTCATGTCCAGCGGTTATCACGACTAATCATGGCCTCTCAAGAGCCTCTGATTATTTCAGACCAAGGGATCCAAACTCAGCCAGCTGCACAAAGTCAAAAAGGTGAATGTCATTTTTTCCTCACGCTAACCGACCGCTGTAAATCCCCGTCACCAGAGTGATTTGTTTATCCTCGTAGTACATTATTAGCCTGCGAGGAGGACTTTAATGATAAAGAATGAGCCTGGAAATACACATCGAGCCGTGGTGCAGTGATGAATGAGCCTTGGCTCTTATGGACTGAGACTCGAATGAGTCTGTTGGCAGGGGTTCAAAGAGCTTAGGGTTCAAGAAGATATGTTTAGTATTTAATACATGCTGGAAAGCCACAGCGGCTCTGATTCACTCTTTGGTCCACTCTTGGACTAATTCATCAAAGCTGTCGGTATGTCTGAAAAATGTGATATTTCAGCAACATGAATTATTAATTAGGAGTGTTTGCACTGTTTTTGCTCATGTTTCGGGTTAGTGAATGAACAAACCTCAGCATATGTCGTCTTGCAGTCCTCATATCACGTGTATTGCTAAGCAGTGATCAAGGTGAAGGTTTCATCAGACCTGTAAGTATCTGCTTTTTAAAGTTAAATGCATCAGTCTGGTGCAAAACTAAGAGCTCCAAGTCCATTTCAGTGAACAAATTAAACATTTTTTACTTTTCTTTGCATTTGGCAGATGCTTTTATCCAAAGGCACTTACATTACATTCAAGGAACACTTTATCAGTTTTTGTTTTGCCTAGAAATTTAACCCATTACCAAGGCTAGACAGTTTTTTAAAAATACTTAACATTTATATATACATATATATATATATAATATATAAGAAGAAGGGTCAAAGTCTCTCTACATTCAACCTGGTGTTTTTAGAAAGACAAACAATTAGAATAATTCTAGAATTATTATAATTTTTTGTTTGTTTGTTTTATTTCAGTTATTTTAGTACATCAAGTTAAACTAAATGAAAATTGTAATATTTTTTTGACTGCTAGCTGAAATGAAAAAAAAGAATATATAGTATGTTTAATTATTATAAAGAAATGTTACTATTGTAATAAATTAGCACTTATAATAAATATTTTGCTCTACAGTCATGAATTGGCAATATGTATTTACTTTTAAACTCGCAAGCTTTTGTTTTTGTTTTATTTTTAAATTTTTCATGATTTTTAACTTTTTGTTCAGAGAGACTTACAGCATTTTAGTGTTTTAGATTTGCAAAGAAAAGCAAACCTAGTGCTTGTTGCTTTCCCTTTCACAGGACAAGCGAAGATGGAGTTTATTGTAAACCAGATCTTGAACCACACGGTAATTAATCATAGCTGCTTGATTTGATAATTGCGTTTGATAAGCACAATAAGCCTACGTCTACACTAGTGCGATTTCATTTTAAAATGCACAACTTGTGCTACGGTTACACTTTGACTTTTTAGCACTTACCATACATTAATTCTGTAGCCTGCCTTTTTCTTTTATATTTGTCTCGTTTTATCTCTTTACTTTTTTAATCTTTTCATTTTAAAGCGTATAATTTTTGCTATACGGTTACACCTGTCTCAACCCTAGAAAACGGAGACTGGAATGCAGGGAAAACGTAGACAAGGATTGTTTTTGTTATAAAACAGCATTTTAAATGCACTATAAACAAGGCCGAAGCCTATCATGGCGATCATGATTTCAATTTTAGTTTGATTGACAGATGCTTTGCTAAAGCAATGGCATAAAACGAATCAGAGATCTCTTATGCTATCAGAAGTGTAAAATATTTTTGCTGTTTGTGAAACTGGCAGGAAAAGCACAATCTAGGTAATTCATCAGAAACACTGCTAACATTATGTCAAGTAAACAGTGTGAAAAACTTGAAGGCCCAGCAGCAGGAATGACATGTGCATACAGAACAGCAGGTCTGTACGATATCTTCACATCTGGAGGAGTTATCGGGTATCGCTGCAGAAGTCGGGAGCGTGTGCTGAGATGGATGAGCGAGTGAGAGTGTTGATATAGTTGCGCTGGTTGAGTCTCTGCTGTAGGTTTTTAATCAGAGCAGGTCTGCTGTTATCTGCCGCACGCCCACAAGCTTAAAGGTCAGCGCTGACAGCTCAAGGTCCTCTTTATCTCCATTTTCTCACACACACAGCCAGACCAAGGGCTTCACAGTCACTGTTTGGTGTTTCAGCAGTAATTACTCTCTACCTGGTTAAAACACCCTTCACAGGTGATTCAGTCTTTGACTAGTAATATAAATATGCACCATGACCATTTATATTAGTTGCTTTGCACATACTCTGACAGTATATTTCTGTGTAGAGTTGTTACAAAAGCATAACATTGTCTGAAAAGTTTGGATAAAGGACAGAAAGTAGAATGTGAATAGTATATAATTCATTGAATAGTTTATCGCAGTGCATTTGGTAACACTTTACAATAAGGTTCATAAGCTAACATTAGTTAACATGAACTAATAATGAACAACACTTCTACAGCATTTATTAATCTTAATGTTAATTTTAGTATTTACTAATGTATTATTCAAATCACAATTTGTGTTTGTTAACATTAAGTAATGCACTGTGAGCTAACATGAATAAACAATGAACAACTGTATTTTTATGAATTAAGGTTAACAAAGATAAATAAATATTGTAACAAATGCAATGGAAAAATATTTTCATGTTAGTTAAAACATTAACTGTTAACAAATGACACCTTATTGTAAAGTCTTACCAATATGTCTATATAGGTTTAAATTTTATTATTTAATTTTAGCAACATTTCTGATTTTCATTTAGAGTTTTTATCTAATACTTACTTACTTTGTGTTTTATTTAGCTTTATTTCAATGAATTAAAATGATTTTTAGATTTAGAGAACAGCAACACTAATGTGAACTGAAACATATCTCATCATCAACCAAACAGAAACATCACTCATTTTGTAGCTTACATTATGGCATCTATTACTCATCTTCTGTCTATTTTTGGCAATTTTAGGAAAAACGTCTGTTACAGAATTGATCCCTCTAAGAAACAAAACTGGCATCTCCATTATGTCTCTTCACATATGAAACGGCAACTCTTTCCTTTGGGAAATATTGAGTCTGGTTCAATCTGGTTGCCTCCACCAATAAATGTGTAAGTTTGAGAGTGCATGAAATGATCCGTGCATGGCTTGAGCCATTAAATCTTTTTCTTCGTTTGATATAATTCTTAGTAATTGCATGCAAATGCAAGGAATTTCCCTGCAGGCGAACATCTTTTCCTGCTGTTAATGGTTTTATATAGGTGATGATTGTTTCTCAAAATGAAAAAGAGCACGTTGACAAACTGTAGATACGTGCAAAGTGCAAAGTAATAGTAATGATTATGAAATAATGGGAAGCAAATCAGCACTTGAACGCCCCCAGACCTCCTCGCTCAGTCCAGATGCATGGGCCGAGATGTGCATGGCTAATGCTCGGTGACAGCCTCCCTCTTTCTCCTCATGCTATTTCTCCCATTTTCTCATGAATCGGCAATGACCGGTTGAGCAGTTTAGTAACAGAGCTGTAACGGCGAGCCTCTGTAACCAGCAGATTTACATATCAAAAAGTATTTACGCGCTACTAAGCGAGGAGAAATAGAAACGACCCGCATGCATTTGTTCCGTCGTGTGTTTGCATATGAGCCACGGAGTTATCAGCCCTCCCCGATGCCGTTTATGGAAAAGCAGGCCGACCCCCTTCACATTCGCTGAGGGCTTGACTTCAATCATCGCCACCGTGTAATAAATTTGGAACAGTCGCATGAAGACATCACAAGATTAAAATGCATCTCTCTCCGCATGTGGAGAAAATGTGTCTATTGCTTTTTCTGTCTCGAATGGAGATGGGATGTTTACGCAGACACCACCTGATTTAGGCGTCTCGCTTCTTTTGTTTGCTTTGGCCGCAACCCTGTTTATCTGAAAGGCATTCAGATTCATTATGGAATATGCCGTTGGAAAGTAACCTGATGCGGTTGGAAACAAGTTTGGCTCTTTAATGTGTCTCGTAGAGACCTTGTGCTGCGTTATGGCTGGTTGTAATGTTTACAGGCAAAATGATTGTATAGGAATGAGGGACGAAATGATGGAGGGCAGGTCTGTTGATTTTTATTTCAGACCTCATAATGTTTCAGGGTCTTTCATATTTCTGATGATGCTTTATATATTATTTTTTATATTTAAATTTAGATGTATTGCAACAACATTATTATTATTATTATTATATGTAATTAATTATTTATTGAACATTTTACTCTTTATATTATATTATATTATATTAATATTTGCTATTATATTATAAATTGCTAATATTATTATTCCATTATTTTTTTTTTTGTTTAATTTGTTTACACATTTGACCTTTTCACCCATTTTTTATCTTTTTATTAAATCTAAACTTTATTTATATTCATAAAATGCAATTAAATAAAACGTAAATAAAAAAAATATATTATTCTTTTTTTTTATTTTATTTTTTTCCATTTTTAGCATTTCCCCAAACCCCCCAACATATATATTTACACTGGTAAATTTATATTTATATGCATTGCTCTTATCAAGAATGAAAATCTAATGAACTACTACAAATTATTGTAATAATAATATCACTTATTTAATTATTCATTGAACAATGTTGTCTTTTATGCTGTTGTTTTGGTCATTTTATAAAAGCAATGCAAAGCTTATTGCTTTAAAGAAATATTTTACACAATAAATATATATATATATACATATACATAATATAATTAAAAACATCATTCCATTAAAGACAAAAGCAGGCTGTCCAAGCTGATATTTTTATACAATGGAAGTAGATAAGTCATATCACTTCCAAGGTAGGCTTTTCAATAAATAAAGACTTTGATATCAGCCCGTTCTTCTGTCTTCACACAAAGCTATCCAGAATGTCATATGGACCCATTTGATTTTTCCCTGGAACTTGACAGCCACGTTCACTGAAAGGAGGAATCAGACATTCTGCTAACCTTCTCCTTTTGTGTTCCACAGAAGAAAGAAAGTCATACAGCTTCACACAGACATGAAGCTGAGCAAATAATGCCAGAATATCTCTGTTTTACAAACGTCCCTTCATCTTCAGTGCTCTGGACTCCATCCTGTTGCACATTAATTAAGCATCTTGCATTAACAGTGGGTTTAGAAGCCAGGATTTCCTCATGCAGCGAGCAGAAAAAGAGGTCAAGAGCGTAGCTGTCGGAGTCGAACTGTTTTAAGCACGCAAAGACTCGTTCCATTTACTGGAGGAAGTCAAATGGCGGTGCTGCCACTAGTGCATAATCTGAGCTATTTCCGTGCAACCCTCCCACGCATAAGAAATCCAAGGCATCCTCTCCATTTAGTATTCCATGCACGCATTATGTAATGCTCTTTGTGGGAGGGGGATGGGGAGAAACGGATGAAGAGGAAAGGAGAGGAAGACACTCGTCCCGTCGCACATGGACTGTTGTCACAGGGCTTGCACGTACCTCCGTGACTCACTGACAGCGGCTGTGCCAGCAATTGCCCTCAAGACAAGACAACAGAGCTCCGCTCCTGCCATACACAGAGGTGCCAGAATATGTATGATTTACACCTCCTGTAGGTACGAGCACATGTGGGAAGACCGGCTGATAGTTATTGAATCTAGACACGACACCTTGTAGGAGGAAAGATACAATTGCACAAGTCAAAATCTTGTTTTCCCTTGGCGTGAGCTGTATTCATGCATGAGTGAGCATTCATTAGGTGCAACTAATCAGAGCCTGCCGAGCTAAACGTGTGCGTGTTTCTTCCCAGAGGAGTGTTTTATACTCTCTGGTTGCTCTTCATATAGCTTTAATTGAAGGATCACATTGGTCCCGGATGTTTCTGAGAGTCAAACAAGACAATAGTTTTCATACAAGAGTACAGAGCTATAAAAAATAAATGTTAAGTGCAGCTCAGATAAGAATGAGGTATGAACACTTTAAAGTCTCCATTTGGTCTCAGTGCTGTCTAGGAGAAACAGCTGTGGTAATAAAGAGACCTCGTTTGTGTTTTTCTTTCACACTGACATATAAATATGTCATTGCTCAGATGTTGCTCTTTTGTGGCTCTAGAGGTTTGTTGAAGTTCTTATTTATGTTATGTTGAAATATCAATTTTGTCTCAAATGTGTCTTCTGAAGTGCCTTTTAACAAAGTATCAGTGCTGTAGATGAATTGAGATATAAGAGATCTCAGTTGTGTATCCTATATGTTCAGATGAAGATGTTATTGCTTAATCAGTGCTCTTTTGTTGCTCTGCTCTAGAGATTTGATGCAGATTCATTGAAGTATTAATTCTTAAAATTCTGTAGGAGCATTGGAACAGATGCAAATAAGACCTATAAAATGAATGTGGTGAGCAGTATGGATCAATTGAGAACATGCTAAAACATGTTTGAGATCAGATTGTAGAGCTTCTAGGGCATACTGACGCCTTCTTTTGTCACAAGGCTTTATCAGAAGCCTCTATTTGTTCTCCATTTAATCTCAGTGCTGTCTGGGAGAAACAAATGAGGTATTAAGGAGATCTCATTTGTTTTTGACTCAGATGTTTTTCCTAAAATACAGACTCAAACAAGTCACAAGTTGGCATCCCAAAAAGAGAAGAGTCTTAAAATGAATGGAAAGAGCAGTGAGAAATGTTTGAGTTCATATTTAGATCTCTGACTTTACAGACTTAAGCTCTACTTGAAAGTAGAAACGTAGTCTAGTCGTCTTGAAGAAAACCCCAGAAGCAGGAAAGTTCAGCAAAAACCCCATTTATGCTGTTTAGAAGAAGCAAGTGAGCTACTGATCATTTCCGGGAATGGGAATAAAAGAGGTAGTGAGTAAGATGTGAAGAAATTAACTTCATATTTCCCCTCTACCTCTTTACTTTACTGCCTCACGAGGGACTTCTTTATCGGAGGAGGGACTTTTTCAGCACAGTAGTCGTTTTAATTGAAATCGATTTTGTCTGTGACAAGGCAAAGCAGTGAGAATAAATAGCTCAGTGATGTGCAGAGCCCCAGATTTCTAATAGTGGCCCGTGTCTGGAGTCAAATTGAAAGCAGGCTGTGATATCCTACAGGGAACAGGCTGTAGATGAGACGACACATCATGCGCAAGTTTCCCCTTCGCCTCGACATCCAAAAACCAACTCGGATGCCTCTGCAAATGCACTCGTTGTCACATTTCACCTCTGCTGGTGAACATCTTCCCAGGTCTTTCCTCAAATTTCAAGCTTGCATTTCCTGTTTTCCTCCAGTTTCGATTTCTCACCTCGTCTTTTTTCCACACAGACAAGTGTGGGCATGCATTGCAGATTTCCTTTCTCATGTTGAGGTTGTACAGTAACTCTTGTGTGTGGGAAGACAAGCGCTTGCTCTTTTTCTCTCTATCTATCTTTTCCCTGAAGTGGAAGTAACAAATAGCAGCATAAAATGGTTGTTCGGCAGCATTGCTGTCAATGTGTCATTGGGAATTGAATGGCCCGCAGTCGGCTTACCTATTAGTGCTCAACTCTAATTGAGTTTGGCCAGGCCAATTGAAGCAACAGCTGCACTTTATTGAGTTGCTTTTGCTGGTGAATGTGTCGATCACATTTCCATCGCATTCGAGGAAGGGAAGCTTGTAGCGATCTGTCTTTTTCTCGCATGCTATAGGGCTGTGCTTTTTGGTGGGTATTCAACTGATAAAGCGTGTTTTTTCTGCTGCATTTTCATTTGTTGCTTTTGTATCAGACAGACATCTTTTCGACTTTTGTGCTACCAACAGCAAACAGAAAGCTTGATTGTTTTTTGGGTTTTTTTCCAGGCTTTTTCCAATTGCATGGAAAAGAAATTAGTGTTTTTTTTCCTCGCTTTCAAACAGCGTTGAGGCATGTCATTAGTTTTGTTGTGTCCGCTTTTGCTTCAGCGTCTTTTTCACTTTTAAAACTGAGGGTAAATCAAATGCAACAGAGGCGTGTTGGAACGCCCGGGTATCATTTAGCTGTCTCCATCTCGTTTACTCATAGGGCACATTAGCATAATCCTTCCCACTCTTTATTTATCTAGACACGCTTAGGAAAAATAGCTTTATCAAGCCAAAGAGCAGGGGATCACACTGTGAGAGCTTGGAGTTAAAGTAATTGAGTCATTTCATTAGCAGCACAAAAATAGCATTGCAAAAAATAAAAACGCCAAACAGATTCCCAACATTCGCACTTGCTGTTCAGACTGTTCCTCGACTGCCATTGGTCAACAAGTAATGGAGCCCCGCCCCCAAACTCATACCATTAGACACCATTGGACGCTGGTCATGTGCTACCCTGCTAGAAGATCAAGCTTTAGCTAGTTTTAATTAGTAATTTTTTTTTTTTTCAATGATTTGTTGTTGATTTTATTAGAAAAATCCTTAGAAAATTCCAGTTCAGTTGTGCTTTCAGCCTATGTGTTATTATTAACTAAAGATAAAACCAAAATAAAGCCAAAATAAAATAAATTATAATTAGATGAGAAATTTAAATATTGCCTTGGCAACTAGTTGAAATGAAACAATTTAAAGTACTAAAACTACTAAATCTAATGTAGAAAATAAATGGAAATGCGAAGTAAATTGACAAAACCACATAAAATGACAAAATTAGGAAATCCTATAGCTAAAAGTAGAAATAAAAAATCAAGCCATTTCAAAATAATCAGTTCTAAAACAGTATGTAAATAATACTGGGGGAAAAAAACACTAGTTGGGATCAAGGTTGATCCTGTAGATTATATTGATCAAACTGGTGAACCACATGTTCCAAAAACCAGTCTGACCACCTTTTTCTATGAGCATGTTGGAAAAATGTTGAATTTCAGGTCTTTTGTTGCTACATGTAGTATGCAACATGGTGAAGATAGCGTTTGTGAAGTATGATGTGTGGGATAAATCGATCCTTCAGGACTCTGTAAGAGGGCTTAGCATTGGTGCTTCCATTGATTGGGCGTCTCGGGTGGGTCTTGTGGCGCTCTTGACAGTGTTGCTTTGTAATCCTGTTGAGCAAATATGCTTGGCTGTGAAATTAGATTAAGACACTGGTGTGTTTCACATGGGCACGTCGGATGAGCGCTCGCCAACATCTGCCTGGGATTGTCTCTGCGAATGATTTCACAGAACTGTAGCTTTGCTGTGACATGAAGGGCAGAGGCAATTTAGCCTTCTTTGTGTAGCCTGAGTGCTAATGCATGTCATTAAAATGCAATATTTTCCTGAAAGCCAGAGCTGTGCTCAGCAAGCACTTCTCGTCTGTTCTGTTATTTAAGACAGTCAAGGTAGAATTTGTTGAGGGGTTTTACATTTAATTCATATTATTCTATTTTTCCCCAGTGCATCAATACTAAGCAGTCTGGGTTGTTGCTAAGGCTTTTTGGAGGAAATTTTCTTACAGTTGCTAGGCGGTAATATTTTTAAACAAATTACAGTTGTTCCTGTATTTTAATAGTCACTTAAAATATATTCAATATTGTTTGGTTAACCACACATAAGAAAATAAGTATGCACCAATACTGCAACTGTGGCCAGTACAGATAGACCAATAATTCTTTTGTATGTAGTTTACCCAAAAATGGAATACATTTTTTTGGTGATAGTGCTTTTAAAAGGGATTTTCTTTCATTAGTATTTATTAGGATTAAAAGGCCATATTGGCTGATACGGCGTTGATATGTTATGCATCCCTGTTTCTATTCATCAAGAAACCATTCTCTAGAGTTTTTAAGCAACCATCATTCATTGAAAACAATTTCTTTGGCTCTCATTGCAATAGATTGTGGTTATAGTCAGAGGAGAACACAATGTTGCTGAGATACTAGCAAATAGTCATTAGAGCATGAAACAAATGATATATGCAGAAGTCATCAGTGCAGAAAGTGCATTTAGTATTGAACACATCATGTAGAAGTGAGTTCTGTGCTTGTTAGAGTACAGATTATGCGTGCTCATAAATGTGAGTCATTATTAATCAAGCGCTTGTTATGTGGCAGATATGTTATTGTAATATATTGCATTCATTCTCGTTCCCAATGCCAGGGTGTTGTATGTTGTAATGCGTGTCCAAGTCAGCATTGAAAGCTGTTCTTATGTTTATGGGTTCTTGTAATAATGGATCTCTCTTGCTCTCTCGCTCTCTCTTTGTCTCTCTCTCTCGCACTCAGTGATTGATGTGTGTTCTGACTATAGAGGGCACTGCAGGCAGGGCCTTTTGTATTTGAGGAGTGCATGGATACCTTTAGATCTCCTGCAAATTAGATGCCATTCAATTTCAAATTTCAAAAGTCTACAAGGTCCTTCAGTGGTATTTAACGGTTAACATCTAAGCCTAATAATTATACTTCTCTTTCTATATTTTTGATCGTTTGCTACTTTTTTGACAGAGATAGTAAAGCGATCGCAGCATATAATGGGGAAGTGAGGCTGAGAAGTATCATAAGCTAAATACACTTTTCATGGACAAAAATAAATATCTAGTTTTGCTTGGGCATGCACTACTATTCAAAGGATTCACTTTAGTAGAATTTTTTTTTTTTCAGTGGTAAAACATGAAAATGATCCAAAGTAACTGTAAAACAATTTATAAGATTTCTATTTTAAATAAATGCTGTTCTTTTAAACTTTCTATTTATCAAAGCATCTGAAAAAGACACTATATCATGGTTTCTATAAAAATACGAAGCAGCACAACTGTTTGCAACACTGATATTAATCAGAAATGTTTCTTGAGCAGCGAATTAGAAGGATTTCTAAAGGATCACGCGACACTGAAGACTGGAGTAATGATGCTGAAAATGCAGCTTTTGTCACATTGAAAACAGTTATTTTAAATTGTACAAATATTTCTCACTTGCAGTTTTTACTGTAACTTTTATCAAATAAATGCAGCTTTAATGGGCATAACAGATTTATTTCAAAATATTTTGAAAAAATTGTTAGCAGTATTGTGTGACATTACTACAAAAGACATGGGTTGCAAATGTCATTTCATGTTGACTTTAATCTTTATCATGAAGATGCAAAAACCATAAACTCCACAGTTCAAGCTTTATTAGAGTTCACAGACTTTTGCAATGAAAAACAGTTCAGTTTATTTCTATATTATTTACATTTTAACAATGCAGGTGAATTGGAACAGTCTGGAACTTGGATCCTGACTATGCTTTGGTTTTGTGTGTGTGTGTCTGATAAGAGCTGGTGTCAGTGGAGTGGAAGAGGCCGGTCTGGCGGTTCTGAACTCAACAGAGTGTAAAAGAACAGCATGTTGTTTTTTTAGAATGGACAGAGAGAACAGACAGAGAGCAAGTCCAGGTACCAGGGAAGAGAGCACAGATAAGACGCTACAGCAGCGTTTCAACGCTTTCACAAAGACACATACACAAGACCATTACAAATACTTAATGCACAGAGTCAAAGTGTGGCATAATCATATTTAGGCATGATTGTTTGATCGTGATCATTCACATAAACAAAATGAGTTCTAGGTGGTTGCTAGGTTATTCTGGATGGTTGTTAGGGCTGTTTTGGTGGATTGTGGGGTGATTAGTTGCTGGCTCAGGTCAAAAGAGTCCGTCCAGAGCTCTTCATGATATTCTGGTCCTTCCTAGTTGTTATTGTTTCTCAGAAGTAGTAAAGTGATGTTTTTAGTTGTAGTTTTAGGCCTTGTGTTGTCATGGCCTTATATTGTAAAAAAGAGTATTTTAATTTACTATTAGTAGTAGTAGGAGTAGTAGTCATTTTTTCCCATTAATCCTAATACTACTACTACTACTACTACAAGTAGTAGTAATAGTTGTAATAATAATAATAATAATAGTACTTTTCACTATTTTGAATTAATAACAATTCTTATATTTATCGTGGTGGTGTTGTTAGTTATCATTTTATCAAATAAAAAAACTACTATTATTACTACTAATAAATATTACTATTGATATCGCTAATATGATATCACTATTTTTTCGTTTATTATTATAAATTATTATATAAATTTGAAAGAAAAAGCTACTAATATTACTACTAATAATAATAAAATTTGACTAATAATATAATAATAATTATTGTTCAATTAAAGTTGAAAATATATACACAGAAAAAAGGTTAGTAAGCAATTTGTAGCATTAAAGTCTAATAATAATTTTTTAAGTACAAATAATAATTATTGTGTTCTTTATTATTAGTTATTTCTAGAATAAAACTACTATTAATACTAGTGGCAATATTACTATTTTTATTGCAAATAACAATTTTTGTTTGTTTGTTTATTGTTTTTTCAATTAAAGAAGTAACATAATGTTACACAGAAAAGGTGTCATTTTTTTCCCCATACAGTATTTTAACATTTATGTCTTGGCTATATTCACTTTTTTCCAATGTAACGTTGTGGATTGAGCTCAAGCCGTGTCCACTGCAGCTAAACAACCATAGTTTTTACCCTCAAACATGCAGGAAGCACATGAGGCGTGAGATTCGATGTGAAGGTGCGTCCCGCAGGGGAAAGTTCATCTAGAGCCCATCTAGAGCTTCCTCACCGCTCCAGATCTTCGGCCAGACCTGTGAAACAGAGAGAAACCGATAAACCGACAAGAAGGGCTCAAAATGGGAAGGAGGGTGTCAAAAAAGAGAAGCGTCTCCTTAGAAGCCTGCTGCTCACTATATTAGAGAGGAGTGCTGTTGCCAGGGCAACCAGCGGGACCGTGATTGGTATTTGGAGCAGCGCTCCAGTGGAATCGCTGCGGAGGATTTGATGTTCGGCACACATCTGGCCTCCACAAATACCTCACGTCTCTTCCCCGTTTTCCTGATACACTGGCTGCGTCTTCATTACACCCTACACCATCCCCTTACCGTCAAATACCCCGGGGATGCCCGCCAATCAGCTTTCATTGCCTGGCTCTTGTTCTGCGCGAGCCGCAGGCTGTCGTTTAGCCGGGCATCTTCACATTCAGGACTGTACTGATCATCGTGTCACGCTTACACCAGTGCTGCACCGCCAAGCTATGTGTTGGCACAGATCTGATATTTTGACATGCATATGTTTGTATATCTGTTTACACATACTGGAATTTAACCAGTGAGGTTGATGCTTCAACAGTGGCAAAACTAGTTAAAAACTAGTATAAAAAAACTAAATTAAAAAAATGTACTGCTACTACTACTTAGAATAATAATCATTATTATTATCATCATAATAACAATAATTTTATCTTGTATAATAATAATAATAATAATAGTACTGCTACCTATAAAATTAGGATTATTATTATTGTTTATTATTGCTGTTGTTGTCATTATTACTATTATGATTATTATTATTCAATTTATTCTTCTTCTAATTATAATAATATCAATAACAACAATCCATTTCAGCATTGTTTAGCCTTAAGTCCCATAATAATGATGCAAACTAAAATATTGTAAAATATTTGTTATAATGATAAATTATTTGTATAATCAAACAAATGATGTTAATTTCTTTTTTTGTTTATTAGT
This sequence comes from Enteromius mattozi, assembly GCA_032359235.1. NCBI lineage: Eukaryota > Metazoa > Chordata > Actinopteri > Cypriniformes > Cyprinidae > Enteromius > Enteromius mattozi. Next base: position 19,711,943 of record JAUMHE010000051.1, on the reverse strand, counting down.
CTTTTTTCCTAGAAAAAGTTGATTGTTCACTGTTTGTTCTGTTAAGTTTAATAATAATATTATTAGTATTATTAGACTTAATAGTACTAATGGTGAACAATCAATTTTTATTAGTCATTTGTTACTAATAACTGTTAGAATTTTTATTCAGAATAATCTGTTATGATTACTAGCAATTTATTAAAACATTATTATTATTATTATTATTACATCCAAAAAATTAACTAATAATAAAATCATATTTATTGAAAATTTGGATTTAACCAATTTTAGTGTTGTTTAGGCCTAAGAATAATAACAATATTAATTATAATTATTTTTATTATAAATAACTCTATAATTATATATTGTATTTTTAGAAGTGTTTGATGTGCGATAGATTGCAACAGGGGGAAAAAAATAAATAAATAATAATAATAATAATATTCATCTCTGTCTGATGACTTATTTTCCAAGGATGTTGTCTTGTTTTTATGTTCTCATGTTCTCTTGTTCTTCGTTGTATGTTCTCTGTCAGTCAGTGTAATGCGTAAACTGGTAAACTGTCCGAGAACAATCATTATAATATTTGTTTAGGCTAGCATCACTTTATTATTTCTTAAATTTGAGTGCCTTTATTGGCTTTCTGCATACGTGAGAGTAAATGTCTGTACAACAAAAAAAAGGCATTTCCCCATGACTCTGCGCACTATGTATTGCGTACAAGGCATACAATTGCTTATCTTGTTTATGTTTAGACATCTGTGAGAGAATGAGATGCAGCGATGCCCAAACACAACCACCGCCACAGGCACAGGAAGACACAACATGCAAATGTGGATCCTTGTTTTTGTTCCAGCCCTTTAAAAAGAATACTAAACTACAGCATCTGGTGCAGATTTACATGTTCTTCATCCAGATCTGCAGTGGCAGCTTGAGTTTGAACATATTTATTTATTTTTTCATTTGCTTGTGTTGTATTTATTTATTTATCTATCTATTTTATAAATGATGCATAACACATCTGTCTTTTCAAAAAAATATATATTTATTTTTAAATGTGAATAATTACAATAATGTGAATAATTACAAGCATGTATAAAATAATAGTCGTGCAACACTTTCATAAAGTCCATTTCTCAGAGTCACTTATTTAAGCCCTAAATTATAACCAGTTCTTTCAGAAGTGATGGCTACTTTTTATTCATTCACAGAATCTGGACAGTGCTTTATTTTAATAGTTTAAATGTGATTTCAATGCTGTCAGGTTTTAACATGAAGGTGGTCTAGTCTTTTGAGTGGACTAGAATGTCTCAAAGGCCCTCACAAACTTCTGCAAGCTCTCTGAGTCACTCAATTCACAATATGTCTGAATATAATAGTCTCTACTCAAATTGTAAGATCATTGACAGCTCAATCACTGAAGTCATCATAAAGCTGTCGTTTTGAACATTCATTCAGGTTAATGCTGCAATTTTCTATATGCTGCTTTTTTTATTGCTGTCGTATTCCTGAGTAGATCTACAGGTGTTGATTGTGCAAAAGTCAGTTTTGTGGGAGGTTACCAAGGTGGTTGCTATGCAGTTGCCTTTTTGCACACATATATCTTAACGATGTTGTTTGAGGAGCAGATTATCTGAACAGCATTGCATTTCAGTTTGTTGTGCGGTTGCTAGGGTATTCTAGACTGTTGCTAGGGTTGCTTTAGGTGGTTGCTAGGGTGGCTAGTTGTGGACTCAAGTCAAAAGAGAATATTTATTATTTTAGTTTTACAACTTAAAATGGACTTAAGTTTTACGAACAGATACTGATTACATAAAGAAGAAATAAAAAATACATAATTTCCCATTTAAAGGTCATAATTTAACCTTGTATCTTGTTGAAATAAGCATTTATGTAAGCAACATATGAATTGCTTATTTTTCTCCATGTCTGTTGTCTTATATTTCTATATATGGAAAATAGAGATATTATTATTATTATTATTATTTATTTATTTTTGTTTTTTTAATTAATATTTAAAACCAGTTTTCTGTTCCCTGAGAGTATTTATTATTTCATTTTTTCAAATGTTATCACATTTTTTGGAAAATTTTATTTATATATATATATATATATATATATATAATTGTTTTTTTTGTTTGTTTTTTTGGGGACTTTTATTATTTTTGGCCCAACTGATGTCTAAAATAATTTATTGTATTTTAAATTTTAGTTTAGTATAGTTCAGTTGTCAGAGTTAAAAAATGAAATATTTCTTTTATTTTAGATAGGGTTGTTTTGGGTGGTTATTTGATGACTCAAGTCAAAAGAGGCAGCTCTGAAATCTCAGTGATTTTCGTGTCTGTAGAAATAGCTCAATTCTTTTCTTCAGGACTAGCTTTAGTGTTTTTCAACAGTAGTAATAGTGATGTTTTTAGTTCCTTAGCAATGTTATTTCACAGAAAGCATTGGAAGTGAAAGCTTAAGAGCAATGCGTTCACTTTCGTCCACAGAAGTCATATTTCTCAGAAACCGTCAGCCTTATGCGTGAACTACAAACAGACGGCCTGCCCATTAGATAGAGTTCACTTTGCACTCAGCGTGGTGTTTTATCGCAGCCTGTCTATCGGAAACATAAAGCTGTAAATGTGAAGTAGTGCATTAAATATGTGTGTTTAATGCACTTAATGGAACGGATGAGTACGGCTGGTGAATCCTATTTACAGACAACGGTTTCATAACATTCCCACTTAACCTGTTTCTTCACAGTAATGGCTATTTCTGTGCTGGGAGAGACCGCAGGGTCACAGTCCGTCAACATATCTCCTCCGTCGCCTGAGCAAAATCAAGCGGCCGTTTCCTTTCTCTCTCTTTAACCTCATCCTCACTGTCCGTTTCTGTTTTTCATTGCAACTCAGAATGATTCCGTTGGCTAAAGAACTAATTTTAGCTTCATGAATTGTTTTTAAAACTTCAACCTCAAACTACAACCAAATTGATGTGGCTAAAAAGGTATATTTCTCTTTTAATCATTGTCAATTAACCTTGTATTCTAATTGAATTAGCTTATACAAAAGAGTTGAAATTTTCTCTGTGTTGCTTTTCATATGGCTTTTAAAAATGGCAAATGGATTTATTATTATTTTTAATTTAAAAGAGGTTGTCAAAGGGTCTTTATAATTATAGGCACCGTATTTATATATGTATTGTTTTTTATTTAATACAAAAACATTTTAAATAAAAATACTTAAAGCTAAATTTATTAAATAAATGTATTTAATAATTATTATTTTAAGCCCATGACTGATTTTTATATTTAATTTATTTAATGTTATTTTATTTTATTGCATTGTATTGGCTCTGTGCAAAACAGTAAATTGACAGTAAAATAAAATTTTACTTAATCATTTAATTAGGTTTAGTTTACCTCAACTGATGCCTAAAATGTATTTGTTGTCAAAAGATATTTATTATTTTAGGCACACAAATGATGCCTAAATTGTATTATTTTATTTTATGTACTAATTTTAGTTTGTTTTAGTTGTCATTTATTATATTGAGCTCACAAGCGATTCCTAAAATGTTTTATTATTTTAATTTATTTTATTTGTTAATATTTTTCTACATTGCCATCACGGTGTGTAAAATCTCAGCTTTTTATTGCAGAGAGCAAAATCAATTTGCTAGCAGGACAATATCCCGCATTTTTATTGCTCTACTTTCTTTCTCTTAGTTTTTGAATGGGAGGCATCTAAGAGAAGCCTATTGAGCGTAATAGACTTTTCTTTAGCCTTACTCGTCTTCTCTGAGGCCAGTGACTCCGGCTGCTTGTTTTCTATCACAAAGCGGAGCTGATGGCGGCCTCTTATCAGCGAGCCCACAAGGCGCGAGCGCTTTCTGAGACATAAGCTGTGCGAGTGCTTGTGTAAACCGAACCCACAGCTACATTTCACACACATGCCCTCAGTGACCAGAGATGATAGCCCAGCCACATTTAGCTACTAAACACCAGGCATTTACCCTTAGAGTGAAGAAAAATACCCCTTTTTAGTGCAAAAAACTACTGCACCACGTTTTACAAGTAAACGAACAGAATATACATTGTTAATAACATTATTTTTATATCTTCGTTTTAATTTAAAATACTGTATTTCCAGTGCAAAAAATTATTTGGTACACCATTTTTTACACCTAAACAATTTGAAAAAAGACATAATTTATACATTGTTGTGTATTTTCATTTTTGTATGCACATAAGCTGGTCCAACTTTTTCCTGTGCAGAAAAAAACTAATTGTTGCACCAAGCTTTATATCTAAACAAATGAAATGGACATAAAATTACAATTTGTGCACTGTATTTCAGTGTGGTCCAAGTGGGGGAGAAAAGGACCTATTTTAAGATAATAAACAATATTTTTTGATTGATTTACTTTTTGCAAGCAATAAGCTGTTTCAAACTAAAAACAAAACAAAAGCTAATGAAAGCAAATGTGAGCTAATGATGCCATTTTAGTTTAGTTTATAGTTAATTTGATTGGTTCCTTACTATAATGGTCAGAATGTGAAGAAGTTTCCACTTCCAGCAAAGTAGAGTTGTCTGTTGTGGTGATGATGCAGTGGTGTGTTTTAGTGTGTGTGTGTGTAGTGAAGTGCTGTGGCGTGGCATGTGAGCAAAAAGCGCCAGCATCTCTCTTCCAGCCATTCCTTTCCTCACAGTATTATTCATTGATGCGCGATCTGTTGTTTCCTCCGGCTATTTATAAACTCTCACGGAGCCTTTGAGAAGCACAGATCTCCAGAGTACATCACCCACCTTGTACCACATCCGCAAAAATGGGTTAGCAGCCTTTCCTACCGATTTAAAGACTTTTTTGTGTGTTGTTGTCCTCATTTTGTCTTGTTCTTACTTTGTTTTCGTATCTTCACTAGGCCTGTTTTAGTGTGAAGCTCACACTCTATCCTGCTCTTCAGCCCTTCAGTTTAAGAGGTCAGAGGTCGTTCCTGTTACGTGATATAATGTAATAAAGTATAATAAGTGCTGTCAAGCGATTAATCTCAAGTAATGGCATCCAAAATAAAAGTTTTTGTTTGCATAATATGAGTGTATTTATTGTTTATATATCAATCATACAGTATATATTTTGCAAATATTTATATGTCTATATTCATATTCATATATAGCATAACATATTTTTCTGAAATATATGCATGCATATGTGCAAACTTTTATTTTGGATGTGATTAATCATGATTAATTGTTTGACAGCACTAAATATAATAATATATATATATATATATATTAAATAATATTTTTTCTTCCCATTAATTCATTTGTTTTAAGTGTGTGCATAATAAAATGGTTCTGCACAATAGAAATGCGCTGAGATATATTGTCGTGAGCTCCAGTGTTGCAGACATCATATGTTTTCATTTATTATTCTTTTTTTTCCTTCCTTTTCCTTCTTCTTTCTAGTTCTACGTGTTTAGATGAAGTGGATCATAAAACATAAAAGGTTTTAACCAACAGCATAAAAACAAGCATATGCTTCAGTCTGAAAATATGTTTCTCAACACTAAAAAAATATATAGACACATACAAACACTGTATAGACAGACATTTACAAAATACTGTAGATCGTATGCCAGAATGAGATCTTGGGTTCTTAAAAGTTCCTGTATCTTTTCATACTACATGAGCTCTTTTTGCACAAGATGAAGAAAGATTAGATTCTTCATTATATGAGCCTTTAAAACAGGCTGCTTATGAGTGTCGTTATGGAGGATATACAGTTCAAGAACAAAGCAGACATTTAAAAGTCATGTAAAGTGTCTGTGCACTGCTGGGTTGCCAGAACCTTTGAAATTAATCAGCTGCTAATTCATTTCATGTTAATTAATGCTGCAAAAGAAAATCTAAATATGCTAAGCAGGCCACTGGTGTGAAGCTAGTGCTTCATTTCAAGGCATCTGAAAACCTGTGAATTGTTTTAATAAAGAGAACAATTCAACTCGTAATCCCACAGCTTTGTTCAATTCGACAAGATTATGCACAATAATATGAATTTGATTTACCTCCACTGTTCTTTTAAAGTCATTCATCTTAGTGTTCAGACTATTAAATTGTCTCAGTGTAATTCTTGCACTGATATTCGTCAGTTTTGGAGAAGCTGTAGAGACTCAAATCAGTCCTTGACTCTTGCTCTAAAGCATGCATAGCTTACTGAACTCCACTTTTGTCATAAATACCTGTTTCTCCATCCCCACCCGGGGGTCCCGAGCTCACCCAGTGCAGTCAGACAAGACTGAAGGGTCGTGGGAAGATACTGAGACTACAGGCATATCATAACACATGGGGACTGCTGATGACCTGGTAAATTAGTTTAGATTAATGTGCTTTCCATTAGAGTTTGTTCTTACCCTCGTTTGCACAGCAGTTTGACCCGAGCAGATGCTCACGACACGGACACGCTTTCTGCTCTCGAGTTCCCTCAGATACGCACGTGATCGGCACTGTTACACGTTTCTTCCATTGTGTGTGAGAGTGTGTGTATTTATATATTTCAATTAATAATTAGTTGAATTAGAATGTTTTATGAAAATTAAGAGAGTAAAAATGCAAGAAATTTTAATCCTCTAAAAAACTATAGTACAATTTAATATGATAACGTAATATTTAAATTTTAATTAGTACAGATCAGAATAATTGTTGTTTTATTTTTACATAAATATATCTCTTGTGCTGAATGAAAATTTTCACTTTTACTAAACATTAAAATAGACACTTTACTTGCATTTAGTATGCTTTTTGTATGGAAGCCTGTTTCTGCCACTGAATAAAAAATAAAAAAAGGTTATTGTGACTTTTTATCTCACAATTCGGACTTTTTTTCCTCAGAATTGTGTGATACAAACTCGCAATTCTGAGAACATATCAATCTTGTTTATATAGTTTATATATCAAAATTGTGAGACAAAAAGTCACAATAACCTTTTTTTATTTTTTATTCAGTGACGGAAACAGGCTTCCATATTTTTTGTACATGCGATTATTTTTGTAAAATTTATTTAATATTTTCTACGAGTTGCCAGTTCGTATGTTTTTGCACAAATGACCGAACCCTGCCCCTAAACCTACCCGTCACTGGGGTTTAGACCAATTGTACAAAAACGTATGAGTGAGGTCATACTAATTTGTACGAATTAGCACAAATTTGGCACCTTGTACGAATACAGTATGTATGAATTGGTCGTGAGACTGTGTTGGTAAAAAAGAGTTTTTATTTTTTATTAAGTGAAACATTCAGATTCAAATAATTATTAAAAATATAATGCAATGTTATAATGAACATTATGAACTCCACATATCAACGTCCAGTATCAACTATTTTATTTTTATTTTATTTTCAACAGGTTGTACAGTAAAACCCCATTCAGACATTAGCTTTTTAAAATTGTGTTTTAAATATGTTATTAAAAAGACAAAAGTCTTCGGCTGTTATGCAGTGTCTTTAATTGTTTTTTGAGACCCAAATATGCTCTGATCTTTTGAGAAAAAGACCCAAAGCATTTCGATGTTGTTCAGAAGTTCAGGATTCAGAGATGCTGTTCGCAGTCGCTGTGCTTGCCAAGACGCATCATCCCGTAAATCCCCAGGATCCCTTGTCTTACTCATTCAATTTTCACTCGGTGGTCCTGTCCTGATGGAGTCCGGTGGGTTTTGATTGAGCTGATTTGTCATGACACAGTTTTGTGATGTTTCTGACATGTTCAAACATGTGGATGTGTGCTCTAATACGTTAGAGCAGCCTTTGCACTATCCTGTATTCATCTGCTCTCGATGGCTGAAGTAATGAACAATATCATTCAGTGTGCATAAATGTCACCGTCTAATTAGAGTTTTATAAATTAAATTATGCATTTTCGCCGCTCTGAGCGATGAAAGCATTACTGTAACTGGTGTCCTGTCTCAGGTGTGCATTACAACATCTCCACAATGTGTTCACGGATGTGACAAAAGAGGAGTTGGACAGTAATTTTAAAATCTAGTTGGCCGATGCCTAAATATATTGTGCTGATGTGGAGTAACGGCAAGAACTATAGGTTAAAAGGTATGAAATAAGATACTAAACAAGCTTTTTGAAAGATGAGAGATTTGTTCATATCAGTCAGGTGTGACTTTACACTGGTCTTCATAAGCTCTCTCACTTAAAAGCTTCTTGATAAAATGACAAATCAAATGAACCGTAATATGGAATAAAAGAGTTTGGTTCAATAATCCTCGGGGCATTTTCAGCATTTTCTGGCTATCTTCATTTTATTGATCGCAAATCCTTTGATATTTTCAGTGTTTTTATTGAGTTTGTCCATTACATTGCAGGCCGGTCTTAGATTGATGGTCAGTTTGATTGTGACTTAACCTTTACAGATAGGCTATGTAATTTCAAATGGAAAGTCCAATGAAATATAATTCGTTTTCTGTCTCAACCTGATGCTATTGTCAGTGTGCCTTTCTGCAAACATATTCATATCCACTTTTTTTGTACGTAAAGTAACTTTTGTTTGTCATTTTACATGCAGGTGAGAAAATTTCTTCCTTTCTAAGTGAGCAGAATGAACTGCAATTTTGCTTTGTTACTTGTGTAGTATCATTTCTTAAAAGAAATATCTCATCCAAAAATGGAAATTTGCATTGGAACAGATTTGTAGAATCACTTCACCAATGGATCATCTGCAGTGAATGGGTGCCGTCAGAATAATAGTCCAAACTTATAAAACTCAACTGATAAAAACATCACAATAATCCACAAATAATTCACACCACTCCAGTCCATCAATTAAAAAGCTGCATGTTTTTGAAAAGACGTTTAAGACCATAGTCCATAATCACTAATAATGCTTCCGGCAGGGAAAAAGTCCAGCTTTTGTTGTCTCTCACATCTATCCACCCACATATTTATTTATACTGTAGTTGTTTTTCACTTATTTGAACATATTTCTCTCCTGATACAGATAAGATGACATTTTACTGGAGGAAGTATTATTATGGATTATGGATTGATATTTTAGCTGGAAGGAATGGATTAAAAGTTAAAAACATCTTCCTAATGGATTTGTTTCTTATAAACATTGTTTTCTCAAGACGTTAATTGATGGACTGGACTGATGTGGATTACTTGTGGGTTATTGTGATGTTTTTATCAGCCTCATTCTGACGGCACCCATTCACTGCTTTGGAGAGCAAGTGACTAGTTAGCATTTTACAGTTCAGCACGTTTTCCACACTCTGGTATCTGTCACTGACTTGTGTGTATATTTCAGGAGGTGACTCGTCATTTTAAGGGTGTCAAACCTCCCGCTTCCAGCGACACTGTTTTTGTTGAAGTAATTTCCCTCTTTTCTGGCGTGTTAATATTGTCTTCCTGCTAGCTGCTAAACTCACTGCTGTTAGGTGTTGTTGTGGAATAGAACGGGTTGTTTTGGACATTTAAACTAGTTGTGAAAACACTTTACTCTGCTGCATTAAAAACCACTTGAGTATGTCGCAGTTAATCAGAAAGGTCAATGTAGCATAGAATTGCATCTGATGGGCAGCAGTAATGACTTTGCCTTTTATTGGCACACTAAATGAACGCATATATGTCTAGGAGAGATGGGGAGTGCTTTATAGTGTCTGTGTTCAGACATTACATGTACGTGGAATTGATTACAAAAACAATAGTGAGAAGAAAATGCATCTGCAATTTGTCAGTGGTCATTTATTATATACATACATTTACCTTCATTTCATACAGTAATATAATGTGAGTCTTACATTTTGGTAGCCTAAAGGTATTGTTCTTGCAAAAATAATATTTCAACATTGCATTTTTTAATACATTTATATATATATTTAGCCCTTGATGAAAACTGAAAACATAAAAGCTATGACTAGCTGAAAATATTCATATATTTATATATACTGTTCTAGTACTTATGAATATTTTCAGCTAGTAATAGCTTTTATGTTTTCAGTTTGCATTTTCATCTGACGTTTTAGTCATTTTAAGTGTTTTTGTAATTTTTTGTAGTTATTGGCAAAAAATGTATTCTGTTGCTTTCATTTTTTATTTCTGTTTTAATTATGTTTAACATTTTTTACTATTTTTAATTGTAGGTTTTTCATTTTATTTCTGCATTTAAAAAAAAACAATGAATAGTTTTAGTTTTAGAAATGAAAGAAATAGAATGAAAGAATAGAATAATAAAAATGTAATTAAAATAAGTACATTTATACTTCCATTTTTTCATTACATGCACATGGTACCTCGTGGTTCCTTAATAAATACTGTGGTACTTCTGTTTGCTTTTTTGTAATGTTTTATGTAGGTTTTAGGCCATTTTGTTACTATAAATCAAATAGGCTTCTTGTTACAAAATTAACTATGAGGTCTTAATTTGTCACACTTTAGCCCTTGATCAAAGCCAAAATCGTCCTTTTTTCTGCCAATAAGCTCCGCCAAGCTCAATACTAATTGCCCGAACTGCTGTGTAATTTATTTGCCGTCAAACTGTGACTTCTGGTCACAAAAAAAATCTGTCGGTTTACTCTGCTGTCATAATATTTGCCCTTGCGTCTGATCCAGTACACTTACACACAGTCTGTGAGCGGCTCGTTCCTGCCCCATATATCCACATCTGCGTTTGTGAGACACAGATATTTGCCCTCCTTTCCAGCACCTTGAGGGAAAAGGTTTCACAATGCTTGGTACGGCTCCAAATTGAATAGCCAAACACAGTAATTGTACAAATAGCTGATTGCGACGCGTCCTAATGCATAGGGTGACTGGATAAGAAGCGTTCAAGAGATGTTTAGTGTAATTAGCAAATAACACGTTTGGACGAGCGAGAGTGCAGTCATAACCCGATGCACCCTACAGCTGTTCTCTTTGGGTTTCATTCGCTGTACGATTTGTGTGAGTATGTGAGTAAAGACGGGTCAGAATACCTGCGTCCGACAGTTATGCTGCTTGTCTGAACAGGAGCCCCATTTGTACGGATATCTGAGTGCTTATAATGACTACACATCTCCCTGAGCTCGACCAGGGCCAAAAATGCCCTTTATTACCGCTCTACATGCAAATGCCATATGCAAATACAGGTTCATTAGATCTTCTCCGGATCCTCCGCTGACAATTCAGTTTTTTTTTTCTCCCAGAGTATCCCTTTTCCTCGCCCTCTTTTCTGAAGGGGGAAAAGTGGGTCAACTCACGCCGTTGTCTATTTTCAGCCGGAGAAAACTCACACAAATAGAAACAAATAACAATCAACAGATATAGATAGTACTGACATTTCAGTTCTGTCTGTATGGTTGGATAAGAATGATTAAATGGCAGGTATTTTTGTTTTGGGCTTTTTTTCCTATCTGAATGAATAAAAAACACCCTTAAAGTTAACATGAAATCAAATTTGCCCCATTTACTTTAATACATTTTCGTGATAAAATTATACTATAAATAATTAATATAACATAAGTTTTATATATAATATAAAATATATAATAAATTATATGTAATACATTTATAATATTATTTATAAATATGTTCAATGTATACGTATCAATGTATTAAATAATAAACAATATATAACTATTTAATAGTTTTATATGCTTCAAAATGTATATTTATAAATAAATTGTATACGTATTTATATATTGTTTATTATATAACAGGCCTGCACAGTTTGTTTATTTACATTTATATAAGTGTATATAGTAAATAAATAAACAAGTAGAAGCCTCAATAATATAAAGTTATGGATACATATTAAATAAATAAAAATAAATACATACATATATATTAAAAAAATAATAAATACATAACTAATTATTTTATATTAGTTTTTTTGCATTAGAATTTGCATTAGAGCTGTTTATAAAAAAAAATTGAACTCAAATGTTAGTATATACAGTAATTTAATGCTGTTTAAAAAAAAAATAATAATAAAAATCTTGTTCGTCTGAGCAATTGCAGTCACAGTGTTCATAAAACCTGTTTGGAATTAATTGTTATTTTTAAATTCAGTGTAATGCAGCGAGTGGAGTATAAATTACATTAAACTAAAGCAGTTCAGTTTGTCTTGTTACAGATTGTGTATCTTCCCCTTGTATCTTTTAATGGACCACAGAGATGTCAGCACTCTGTTTTCCTGAACTGTCAAGAAGTATCAGATTCTTGAAGCTTCCAGATTCCCAACGCTGCCTTCATCAGCTCTCATCCCAAAGGCCTTTTTCAGACAGAAATAAGCTCGCAATAGTTCTGTCAAGCTCACCTTTAAACTCGGCACACATCTCCGATCTGCGCCGGCAGGCCTGGAAGAAGCTTTTCTTCAGCTGATGGCTGTTTGTTGTTCGGCGCGAGATGAAGAGAAAGATGGAGATTGGATTGGCCTTGATTTTGATCGCGTGGATCAAGCATGTTTAATAGGTACACAAAGCAGCGTCAGCCGTGTCGTAGCACTCCATCTGGACTTTGATCTGTTTGAGAGGCTGAGGCCTGAAGAAAGGCTGCGGCGCTCGTTTGATGATGCTGCGCTCTGGACCGCTTTGCCTGGGAAGAGATTCATTGAACTTGGAGCAGCTGTGTTTGCTGTCAGTGCCTCCAGGTACTCTCATGCTCCTTTGCATCTTACAACGTAAAGTAATTCTCATGGGCGGCTTTGGAGAAAGACACGTTTATGGGGCTGAAGAATTCATGGCATAAATTATCCGTGGGTGCATTAAATTTGCAGGACGCGTTTCAGTGTGCCTCAAGCATGAGGTAGCAGTAATAAAACAGAGTTCTTACCCTGTACCAAGCACTTGCACATGATTATTAGATTTGTTTGTGAAAGGACCGTTTCTGTAGGAAGTACATAAACATACATGTGAAAATTACCTCGATATCGGACAACACAACACAAACTGAACTGAAGACAACTTAAATAGGGGAGACAATGAAGGTAATTAAACACGACACACCTGAACGAAATCACATAAT
>JAUMHE010000051.1:19656117-19690125 GCA_032359235.1 Enteromius mattozi | reverse complement strand
TTTAAAATGTAATTTATTCCTGTGATACAAAGCATCATTACTCCAGTCTTCAGTGTCACATGATCCTTTCAGAAATCGTTCTAATATGCTGATTTATTACTAGAATTGTAAAATGGCATATATATTCTAAAATATATAAGTTAAATATTAACAGAATATGACATATTAATTAAACATAGCTGGATAATTACTAAATAAATAAATATGTATCAAGTAATAAGTGTAAAAAAAAATGGTAAAAATACTTTATACAGTGTATATATACAGTGCAATTTAATACTTTATGTCTGTAAATAAATAAACAAATATGGACTATGCATTTCAGCACACCTAGAACTGTGTATTATACTTTTAGCATAATAAACAAATGTCTTATTTCATATTTTGTTTTGCTGTATACATTTAGTTTCATTTGTGTTTTTCTGTAAATTGAAGGACTCCAGTAGAGAGTCCTGACCTGTCGCTGAGCTAGCGTTCAGTGATGTGTGACTTTAAGGGCACTGTAATCTCATCTATCAGGTCGGCATGGCATAAATCTTCATCGCTGTCACTGCAACAACAGTGGCTCTTCGCTCAGGGGACGTTACAGAGGTTTGCTGCTCCCCTCCTATTGCTTATACAGCTCCTACATTTTTTACGTTAGATTAAGATGGATTAGTGCATGTGCATTTCTTTTGGTTAAAAATGTATTTGCATATTTAAAAATAATTAACCCTAGCAACCACATAGTGGTGTTAGATCTCATTGCAACTGCATAGCAACACCCTGGCAACCATCCAAGCATAATTCCAGCGAGCATTGTTTTCACTTATAAAATGCAAAAAAAATATAGTTTTAGTAATTATGTTACTCTTTTCATCACTTGACCTTCCCCTGTGAAGCATCATTCGATGCTTATCAACAGGGTGATAAATTTGAGGATGGCAGCGATAGACAGAGGATGCAGCTCTGAGAAGGGCTTTGGGTAAGTCTTTCGGAGATAAGCACTTATTGTGCTATTTGTCAGCGCAATCCCTGGTGCTGCGGCTGTGCAGATTGTACAGTGACACAGGGACGATCAGTCACTGTTTTACAGTGTGAACTCTGATGATTAATGCAGTGATGCAGTCGGTGCAGTCGTGTGTCTTATGAAGGCCTGTAGCTCTTTTTCAAAACCTGGTGAGCTGACAATCTAGACATCGTTTTACGGCAACATATGGATGCTTTTTAAGAACAGCGCTCATTTGAACTGAATCAGTGCAAACTGTCCTGTATGACAAAACAGACATTTAAAGGGTTAGTTCACCCAAAAATTAACATTTTGTCATTAATTACTCACCCTCATGTTTTCTAAACCCGTAAAACCTTCGTTCATCTTCGGAACACAAATTAGGATATTGTTGATGATATCAGAGAGCCATCTGACCCTCCATAGACAGCAACACAACTGAAATGATCCCAGATCCAGAAACGTAGCAAAAACGATATGAGGATTTTTGGGTGAACTAACCCTTTTACATCACAGCTAGTGCATCTTACATTAGATCTTCCTCATCAAACCCTCACATCTGTTGCAGAAATGGTCAGAAAATATATTTTGAGGGAAGATAGATGACACAGAGAGAGATTGTGGTATTGTGGATGTGATAGAATCGTAATGTCAGAGTTCAAAAGACCTCTGGGTCGGTATGTCTCTCTGTTTATCTGTTTTGTCCTCACTCGCTCTGATCCGCTTCATCGAGGGGTTAATGACTGTCCCTTTTCTCTTTTGTCTCCCTCTCACTCTCTCACTGCAGTGTTTTATTTCTGCTGAAGGTCTTTAATAATGTTTAGTTAAGGCTGTGAGTAGCCGGGTGTTTCAGCACAGATTCTCCTAATGCGTCACAGGAGCCCCGGTGTTTAATGAGCAATGAACCGCTTAAACTGTATGAATGTCACTGCGTTTGATGTAATTCACTTCCAGTTTCAAATGCTAAAACAATTGGTCTAGTGTTAGAATGAGTATTTGTGTTTGTTTGGGGTTGATGGTTAATGTGTGGCTCCTCTGCTGTGAACTGACACTAAATCAGCAGCTGATTAACAGAAGAAATGTGAGAGAAACAGTCCTGCAGCATTCGTTTGACATTTTCTATAGATTGCTGTGACATTCTGACATTTTTATAGAGTCAAAATACGTTTTGGGGCTGCTATAGCGAGTGTATAAATGTGTTTCAAAATGATGTGATTAGCTTCAGCAATAGGACGGCACACTCTCATATACTCCTCATGTCAAATGGCTAATGGCTTTAAAAGGAAAAAAGTCTATTTTAATTAAAAACGAGCCCTACAGTAAAGGTGATGGTGATGAATACTAATTCAGAGGTAATTATGGCATCCTTAAAACATTTAAAACAATTCTAGTGGAAAGTGTAGGTATTTGTCTTTTTGTTTAGAAGCTTATGTACAGACTGGCCACTAAAATGCGATTTTTATTTAATTTATTTATATTACATTTAAATTAGAAATTTTATCAATTCTATTTTATTTCCAAAACCAACAGATAACTGGAACACATTTCTGGACTAAATTCTCATTAATGCTACAGTATGTGAAAAAGATATCATTACTGTAATTAGACAATGAAACATTATCCATTATGTATGATCTATAA
Source organism: Enteromius mattozi (assembly GCA_032359235.1). Lineage (NCBI taxonomy): Eukaryota > Metazoa > Chordata > Actinopteri > Cypriniformes > Cyprinidae > Enteromius > Enteromius mattozi. Next base: position 19,687,496 of record JAUMHE010000051.1, on the reverse strand, counting down.
GATTTGTTTTTAATTGGAAAGGGATTTGTCATTTTGTTAAGAAGCTTATGGACAGACTGCCTAGTATTTTAAGAGTATTTTTTTTTTATTAAATTAATTTTGAATATTTTTTATTTTAATTTATTTTAATTAATTAATTTTTTATTTATTTATTTATTTATTTATTTTTATTTATTTTTTTTCACCCCAAACGTTTCTGTACTACATTCTTATACAATGTGACAAAAATAAACAAAAATGTCTTTACTGTAATTAGACAATGGTACATTTGTTCAGGATGCATTATTTAAATTCTAAAACATTTGTCATAATTGTATTTTTGCACAAATTAGCAGCATTTTTTCATGTAATACAGTAAAAAATACAATATTACAGTAATGTGAGTCAGAGAGAAAGAATATAGTTACTTAAAATGTCTGAATTTATTAGAATTTTTGGCTTAATTGTCATGAAAAATAATGACACAAAACCAAAAATCATAATGACCCTAAAATATGCGTTGTTTAATTTCTGCACAATATAATTTCTTGGTTCTTTCCTCTGGTTTGGAGGTGAAATATGCCCTGGACATGTTTCTGTGGTGTTTCCCAGCATTGCAGTGGCTGTAGGTGCGAGGAGGTACAGAGATGTTTTGCAGATCTTCTCAGTGTTATCGCCATAGTTACCACTGTCACAACGAAGCGGCCGACTGCGTTGGCCATCAAGGCCAAGACGAGTGCATGCATTTGCTCAAGAGTGCAGGAGACTCATTTCAAACTGAATATAGCGGAAATTAAATGCATAGAGAGTGAAATAACGAGGTGGTCAACAAGGACTGAATAAACAAGTGGCCCAAAAGACTAAAAAATAATGACATCTCTGCAATGTAGTGTTTCCCTTCACACGCTGCACAGGAAGTGCTGTTATGACACCTGATGACCGCAGTGATTACCATAGTAAAATCAGTCAGCTCTTGAGTAATGGGAATGTCAACATTTCTTAACTCTGCTGGTAAGGTCTTTAGCTGGTTTTATGATACATTATATGGTACAGTAGCTGGTGTCCTACCATTGTTAGCTTGGTGATAAATACCCAAAGAAATGTGATACTACTGTATATTATTTAAAAAAAATATTTATTTATTTAAGTATTTATTTTCTTGCTTATGTACTTATTTATTTACAATGAAACAATACAATTTTAGGACCTTTTTGGTACAATTAGGTATTTAGGTATTATATTGTATAATATTTAAAAAGTGTTGTTGTTATTATTAGGCTATTATTATTGTTGTTATTATTATGGCATTGAAATATGAGTGGGTAATCATTGGTATGAAGTGGCCTGGTCATATGTATGTATATATATATATATATACATTTTTGGAGTTTTGGAGTGAAAATTTGACCTAAACAGGGTTTTTATTTATTTATTTTAATATATTTATTTGTTTGTTTGTTTGTTTTTTAGGATTCAGTCTGCCATTTTTAAATTTGATTTTACCAGATCAGACATTCTGAAAAATAAAAATGTCAGTGTAAAAAGAATAGAATACAATACAAAATTTAGATTTAGAAAGCAATATTATCATTTTATTTTATCTTATTATTTTTATATTATTTTAAGAAGTAATATGACCTGGATCTTTGACATTCACCAATCTAGCATTTTGAAACCTGTGTTTTTGCAGCTCAAACATTCTGACCAGGAAATGACCAGAACTAAAGGCCAGCCCGGACCAGCTAGAAATAAAAGCTAGCGCTCTGGTGGCAATGTATAAAGTGCCGGTGTTTCCAGCTCCATCCAGCTTTATATCTCACTGCTCTGCACAGAGCGACTAATCAAGAGACTCCAGCGAATGAGTTGGACCTTTTCCATTTCAAGGTTATATGATATGATTCACTCTCATCATTAGAGCAGCAGAACAAAAAGTGTTTGGTACAGTTGTGTAACACTCAGATGTCATTTAAAGCTCTGAATGTCTCTCAGAGCCCGAGTCTAATTACTGAAGGGTTCTATAACGATACTTCATGACTGCAAACACCCACACTCCTCTCCCGGCCTCTTTTTCCCTCCTTATACAAATCTAGCAAACCAGTCCAGAAATGCCAGTTTGACGTGAGTTAAGTTGGATTAGACTGTGGTTGTTAAATCATATTGGGATTCTGGGCTCAAAACAAGTTTCCCATTTGCTTGCAAGTAGCATTAGGACGTCTGAAGGGTTTTGGAGAGCATGTTGTGGTCAGGGGAGTGAGCTGTTGGGATGCAGGGCAGAATTAGACCAATTTAATAAAACCTGAAGACAACTTGATCGGCCAAGCGCCTTCAGGGTGGATCTTGACAACAGCAATAAACTAGCAATTTCTGAAGAAAATGTACTGCCTTGTCAGTAAAATCCAGGATGCTGCTATATGCCCTTGTTATGTATGTATTATTTATATAATGTAGTATTTGGTGAAAGTTTATTAAATTGTGGATTAATAAAATGCAAGTCAATGGCTACAGGCAACACATAATTAATACATCTGGCTCTTGACAATTTTATGAGGTTTTATGAAGCAAAACGATCAGTCTGTGCAAGAAACTGAACATTATGTACAACATTATTACCTGTAATCCAGAGCCTCAGGCAAGAGGTTCAGAGTGATGTCCGGTTCACGAATGAATCATTCTTTTGAAACAATTCTTTTTGGTGAACTAGTTGAACCAGTTCACTGAATCAGACTCGAAAGAAACTCATGATTTGAGCCGAACACATCTACAAGTTACTCAATCAAAACTTTCAGATGCCTGACAGTCTCTCCGACTCGAAATGAGCTGAAATATGACCGTATCTGATCCTGTGATGAATCAACTGATTCAGAGCTCCAGTTCATCTCTCAGTCACTGAACTGAGGAAACAGTTCGACTCGAAACGGAGATGGATGAGCTGCTGATATGTGTTCTTATTATTATTTATGTAAAACAGTGATCTGATAAAGACTAATTTATTTACTTATTTTATCCCTCAGTTTCATAGACAAGGCTTAAGCTAGTGCCAGACTAAAATGCGTCTTTGAGCTGTCTCAACTGCTCAACGTGCTCTGACATATCTTAAAATATGTCAGTGTCATTGTTCTGTGTCAAGATGCACACCTGTAATGTTTCTTCTAAGGCATTTTTGTAGAAGTTGATTAATTATCTTAATTTAACTAAGGCTTAGTCTGGTCTTAAGCTAAGCCCTGTTTGTGAAATTGGTCCTGAATGGGCCACATTTCTCAATATATATATATATATATATATATATAATGGGCCACAACCCTCAATATATCGTCAGAAGCCACAAATATTAATTTTGTGTTCTATGATATGCTTGATATGAATCCATAAAAACTTAATTTGGCCTCATTCTTAAAGCTCTCAGTTCACGCGTGCTCATATCAGCAGCTCATCCTTCTTTGGTTCGAGTCAAACTGTTTCCTCAGTTCAGTGACTGAGAGACGAACTGGAGCTCTGAATCAGCTGATTCATCACAGGATCAGATACGGTCATATTTCAGCTCATTTTGAGTCGGAGAGAGGCATTTGAAGGTGAGTTTTGATTGAGTAACTTGTAAATGTGTTCGACTCGAGTCACTCTGTTCACACTCTGTCACAACTGGTTCAACTAGTTCACCAAAAAGAATCATTTCAAAAGAATGATTCATTCATGAACTGGACATCAAAGTTTGCCCGAGGCTCTGGATTACAGGTAATAATGTTGAATATAAGGTTCAGTTTCTTGCAAAAACCAGTTGTTTCACTTCACAAGACCTCAATATATCATCAGGAGCCACAAATATTAATTTTTTGTTCTTTGATATGCTTTTTTTTATTCTCCAATATGGGCAGATTTGCATTGCATGAATCACCAAGGACCACAGTTTCAGCTAAAAATCCTATTTGCTGTTCTAGAGAGAAAGTCATATTCATCCTGTATGGTCTAAGGATGCGTAAATTAAAAGCAAATATTATTTTTTTTGGTGAAATTTCATCTAATGCATTATCTTCTAATCTCTATACTAACAGTAGGCCTATAAATGATTTTGTTTCCTCCTTGTTCGTCTCTGCAATTTAATTCTGCAGGATTCATGTATTTAATTTGACTTTTGCTTGATTATAGTGATGCAGCCTTAGAACTTCGAAAGCTCCTCTAATGACACTGAACCGATCCACCTCCATCATTTGTGGGTGCACATGCACTTCCAATAAGGTTTTGTGTCTCCTCAGATGGAGCTAATATTCATTTCCATGGTTACCCATCACTGGCTGGGCTCCAGCAGGTCTCTTTGCTAACCTCGTTCAGAGTTGCAGTGGAAAACATCGTCTTCCCTGCGCCCCCTTCACCTCCTTCCCAGTCTGTTTGGAAGAAAGCGTCGGTTCGGATGGGTTTGAGTGCGCAGCATCATTTCCCCAGCGGTGTCTGTACATGAAGATAATGCTGTTTTTCTTCCCTCTCTATCTCTGAGCGGAGGTGTGTTTGGCGTGTTTATGTTGTGGATATCCGTGCGCGTGTAATTGGCCGGATTTGAATTGTGTGTCTGTGTGTGCGCATCAGGATTGGCTTAATTATATATTCACATGCTTTCTTTGTATTGGTGTGTGCTAAGTGAATGATTGTTAGCTGTGACTTCTCCACATCTTGTGAATGAGAGCTGACATAGACTTAGCACATACTGTGATCTGACTACAATACCGCCTGTATTTCAAAGTAAAGATGCATGTATGAATTCACATGTTTTTTATTATTTAAGTTTTATTTTATTTTATTTTTATTTTTTATAAGTATTTTTAGTGTAGCTTTAATGTGCTTTTTATTAGTTTTATGGTTTTTCAGTGATTTTGGGGATTTTGAAGTTTTAAACTTTTTCTTTCAGCTTTATTACAACAATTTTAATTTCAGTTAATAATAATGTTGTTTCTAGAGTGCTTTTCATTCAAATATTCAGTTATTTAGAATAATTTTACTATGTTTTATGTGCTTTTAATGTGTCTTTGTATTAGTGTTAGTTTTTTAATGTGTTTAGCTTTAATTTACATTTATTTCAGTTTAAATAATCTTAGAACTTCCACTTTTAAACACAGTTATTTCAATAAATGTAGTTTTTTTTTGTATGTAATATTTAGATTTTATTTCAGCTTCATGTCAATTGCTAAAAACAATTGTAATAATTATATTTATAACAACATTGTTCTATGTGGTTTCTAGGGTGTTATTCATTCATATATTCAGTTATTTATTTTTATGTGCTATTTATATGCTTTTATTTATATTTAGCATTAATTTACATTTATTATATTAAAGTAATTTAGCACTTCAACTTCTTTCAATGAATTGCCAAGGCAATTTTTTTTTCAACATCTAACATTTATATTTTATCTAAGCTTTATTTAAATTAATTAATGAAATTAATTAAAATAATTTTGATAGTTTTAGTTAACAAAAACAATGACGTGCTATGCATGGGTGCTATTTACTCATCTATTCATTCATATATTTGTTTTATAACTTTTTAATGTTAATCATAGTATTTAGTTCAAACATTCAAAGTTACTGCTGATTTATAGAGCAGATAGTTTTTATGATTTTTGTTGCTTTGCATGCATTAGCTCACTTTTACTAACACGCATGTTACATATGTTGGCATGCTAAATTTGAAAACATGGCATTTAAACACGCTAATATAATTCATACAGTGGCATCCTAAAAAATGTTTGATCAGGTTTTTTTTAGTTAGTTTTAGTGTTTTTTCTCAAACATATGAATCCATCTGAACATAACTGGCTAATCATCAGCTGCTGAGAGATGTGTTCGCTGATGGACGGGAAAGTGTCAGCAGAGATGCCTCCAGTCTGAAGTGTGTGTCCTCCCACAGCAGGAGTCAAAAATAGTCCCGTCTAAATCCATAAGAGCAGTTTGTAATTGGTGCTGTATGGGGACAGCTGGATGACAGACGGACGGGAGGGATATATGGAGCTACTGGAGGAGAATTAAAGGAATGCTGGGTAATTGGCCAGCATGAGAGAGGGATCAAAATCGGCCAGCCTCCGACTGATGCCCAACTCTCCATTACGCCACACACATACTTTACATGGAGTCTAATGAGGGAGCAGGGCTTAGCATTGATGCTATAACTGAGAGATGAATATATATTTATATATAGAGTTGTGTGAGCACTGATGATGCAGATGTGGTGTAATATTCTTAGCATTTTTATGATTTAAGAATAGCATTATAAAACATTTACAGTATAGTTTAAATTATATAGAGTAATATCTGTCCATAAAAATAAAAGTATGAAATCAGATTTTTTTTTTTTTTTTGAGGATACAATTTTCAGTTTGGTTGATTCTGATGGCATTACACATCAGAGTATTATTTCTGATTTAAAATTTTTAAAACATATTTTTTAAAAAAACTCTTCTGTACACTCAAGAAAAACATGGATTTTCTTCTGTGTTATGGATTTTCTTTTGAGATTGCTCTTGGTGGATGATAAAACTCTCTGTTTCTCAGAGGTGGCTGTGCTAGAAATCTAAGTCTAATGATGTGTGTGTGAATAATTTGAGCCACGGGAGGAGTTTCAGTAATGGAATTATATTTATACAATCTTAAAGCATCTCCAGCAGTGAGACGTCAGTAGTTTTCCAGAGGACAAACAGCTTTATTATAAATGCATGCATGACCTCTTAAAAACTGAAATTAATTACTTGAATATCTTGTTTCTCCAGGTAATGTCCAGTCTTTATAAATGCTCAAATGTTGCGTATCCTGTTTCAGTAAAAAGTATATAGCAAGACAGAAAGAATATTGTGTTTGTGAAAGCCATATTTTATGCACATGACTCCTTCCTTCATATCTTGCAAGCAAATCAACAAGCAACTCAACAAGCAAATCAAACCACTCCAAGCTTTTCTGTGTGTTTTCTGTGTGTGAATGCTCTCACATGTTGTAAAATGCCATTCAAGTCCTAGTCAACTCTGAAGCACTGAAGATTGTAAATATATGATTTGTCATCACTGTATTAGAGGAGTATTAAGAAATAGGCCCGGCTGCAGTGATTACATACGTGGAATGATTGCACCCACTTGAAAGCGTGAGCAGATGTGATTGTGGGACCCTGTGGGAGCCCCGTCATGTTTCAAAGACTCTCTTTCCTCAACATATGTTTAAAATACTTAAAGCCATCATGCTGAGTGAGGCTGAAGGGAAGGAGCAGAAATATTCTCTCTGTCTGTGTCTCTCTTTCTCACAATGTCCTTGGTTGATTTTGAGTGACAGGTGAAGCTGTAATTTACATTCAGAGAGGAGAAGCCGTCACTCGCTGTCCAATCCTCTGTCACGCTTCCCTGTTTCACGTTTTCAGAGGTGAAAGTGCTCTCCGCTTACTCTAGAGGACCGTACAGGTACCTGTCCGATTGTGAATTCACAGTTACTGTAGGAAGCTTGGATAAACCTCTTGGCCAAAAATCCTGAAGGAACACTACTGAAATTCCATCATAATTTAGATCCAATTCTAAAAGAAATAAACAAGAATTCACTAAGAATCATGCACAATATGAAAAAAATTTAAAACAGCAATATTGTGAAAAATTACAATTTAAAATAACTATTTTGTATGTCAACATATGAAGAGTTCATCTGCAAAAGCAGATAACTCCGTTTTTAATCAATTTTAATAAAAATGTCTTTTATTATTATTGTGCTTTCCAGTTAATCTCAATCAAACTGCAGTTGGGTTATTTAGGTGAAAAATAACAAAAAATTAACTAACACAATAAAGCACAATAAAAACATGATAACATATTTAAAAATCTATATATTAAATGGAGTTATCTGTTTTTGCAAATAAAGCCTTAATGTATTAAAAAGTCATTTATTGATGAAAGCTGAATTTTCAGCATCATTACTATATCAAATGAAGTCTTTTAATGATGAAGTTTATGAATAATTGTCAAACTAGACCACTTGAGGTCAAGATCAGGATGTGTTGATCAAAAAGACATGTATTTTGCATCACGGAGCTGGCATTGGTGAAATTTCAGGTTTAACATGCATAAACTGATGAAATCAGTAGATTTGTAAATAATTTTATAGGCTAAGTAAAAGATTACTACACTTAATAAGATAAAGGCATCTGCCAAATCGTACTTTGGTATTCCTGAGGTATTGATCGCCGCATTTTGGTAATAGTGTAGTTTGATAACATAAGTCGAAACGTAAAAAGGCCATGTTCGGAAAATGGCTTCAAATTAACATTATATAATGCCTGACAATTCAGTTACAGACATTCAGAAGTGAATATACATGGTTCAGTTTCTTTACCTTTCTGTTTTGGAATGTGCATTAACTACTGATATGTTTAGCATTATAGAATGTATAAAAGAGAAAGTTATTTATAACTTAGCTCAGCGTAACTGAGCAGAATTACATAAATACACTTGTAATTTAGCCCTGCGGTAAGGAGAGCTGATGTTTACTCCACAAACCCCGTTCTGAAGAGAAACTGCACTACATCACATTGACACACTGAGCTTTAAATCCACTTACGCTCCAGCAGTTTGGATGCATCCCAAACCGCCGGGAACCCTCTCACAGACTTCCAGATAAGGGATCAATTCTGGCGGTTTATCCTCAGGCTACAACATCCAGATATCTTCTCTTATTACACTGACCAGAGCAAAGATTACTCCGATCTCACAGTCCAGGCTTGCTGGAAGATTTCACACATTCCAGACTAAATGCTGGAGTCTGGTCCTTACCTTAGAAAGGGGGAAAAAAAGGAAGAGAATTTAAGCATCTGATGCAGTAGAAAAACATTTATATCGGATCTTTCGTGAGCACAGAAGATTTAGTAAATGTTGCACAAGATGCCGATATATCTTTCTTACAAAAAAACAAGATTTTCAAACTTGAATGAACAGAATGTGCATCAGTGTGTTTTTGCTTTTTAAATTTGATTTATGAAGGTGCTGTGAATTTAATATATTCTATCATAATTGTACAATACTGTTACATTTTATACATGCAAACTAAGTTTTTTTGTTTTGTTTTTTTCATTAATTTTAACAAATTTACCATCAAGATGCATTCATTGTATCTTGACTTTTCTCATTGACACCCAAGAAAGTTTTCCACTTTTTTTTTTCCTACTGTAATTACAAAATTGTGGTGCATTCAGCCTGTAAATATTATCTTTCCGACATTACTTGAACTCACTGTAATGTCGACCTCTAAATGTAAGTATTAATAAAAAAGTTTTTAAAAACTTGCAGTCAGATGCTAATTTTGACCTGCTGGGCATTTAAACGACTATATAATCCCACAGACTTGCCTTGAAGGAGACTAACAAACCAGAAACTTAAGAACCAGAACACCCTAGCAACTGCATAGCAACACCCTAACAACCATTTGAAACATTGTAGCATCCTGTGGGTGGGTTTGCACAGGCCAGCTGCCCTCACGTTCACGTTTCCTACTTCTACTTTGGCTTGATTGTGTTGTCTGTGTGCGGAGCGGGCAGGTCTTGGTGTCTGTGGCGGCTCTGGGCGAGAGTGTCAACATCAAACGGATCTGTTCTGTAGTGGTCACTAATCCCTTTAGTTCTGCAAGCACATCTGATCCCCACCTGCCTGTCGCTCTGATTGTACATAACGCCTCCTAATCCCACAGCATTTTCACCACGCGCTCCTAACAAATAACACTGTTCCGCTGAGCTCGTACACAGATGTGGGTTTTTACAGTTGTAGATGAAGATGAAATAATATTGGTAGCTTACTAACCAAAAATGATAAAGTTTATTTTATTTTTTTTTGGATACACTACATTGTAAGGGCTGTTTTTAGACATGTACCATGTCGTACTATAGAAATACCATGTTTTTTGGCATGGTAAAATATGTGCTGTGGTTTTGAATGGACTTTAGTATGTATGCAAAAGTGCTTCCATAGTATACCGTAGTACATGAATATGTAAATGTTCACAAATAATGAATGAACAAGGTTCATGTTGCATACAAACATTTGTCATGTTTAATGTCCATGGGATTTTATGTGTGCCAAAGTGCATCTAAATATACTTTTTGTATATTTATATATTTTTTTTGTCTTTAAAGTAACTAGAGTGGCATTATAGTACCATAGTGCATGAATATGTGAATAATGCAGTTTACAAACAACCAATTAACAATTACTATGTTACAATTTTTTACTCTTTATTTTAATGTATTTGTTACACGTTACATTAAATCACTATTGTAATGAGAATTATGCATAATTACATGCAAGTAACCCTAATCTTAACCCTAACCATATAGTAAGTACAAGCAGTTTTTTAATATTACTCAGTACCTATATGTACATATGTAATTACACTGTAACAAATACTTACACCTTACAGTAAAGTAAGCCCTTTTGTATTGAATTGTTATGTACCCTTAAAATACCATGTTTTCTGAAGATGATACAACTATCCTTAAAATGTGTTTTAGTGGTGTACCATGGCTATATTATTACCATAGCATTATTTCATGACACTTCTGTTGTTAACCATTCAGTTCACAAACAACTAACAAGCAATGATTTTATTGCTTATAAAAACTGTGATGGTCTTGCCAAGGATTTTTGAATGTTTACCGTGGTGCTTTGTGGTATTTTTTCAAGTACTTTGCTGTATAATATAATCACTATCATACATGAACCATGATAAATATATACTGTCATTGTACCAATGTACTTTTTGTAATAGGTTTCATGTTTTAATTGCAAATGATAACATGGTACTATCATGAATTTCGACATTTGCTATGATACTACCATATTATTTTTTTAAGTAATTGCTGTATTATGTAAATGCTATGCTACATGAAATCCATTACCATGATAATGTAATGATTTGTAATGGTTTTCTTTGGAATATCATGCATGTTTCACTACCAGAAATGTACCATGGTATAATACAATTGGTACCATGATATAATCTCACACTCGACCATCTCAGCTGCAGTATGTTTTGTAAAGGTTACCGTTGTGACTTCTTTAATGTTTGAGGTGTGGGTTTGAGTAGATGGAGCAGGTCCTAGATCGGCTCAGCTGGGCAGAATCTAATCTGATCTCGTGCTGTTTCTGACCTCCACGCTCCCGTGGCCCGGAGCTCATTTCATGGGATGTCATCATTAATCCCGATGGAAGATGAACGGACGGATTCAGGTGTGGAGAGAGAGAGAGAGAGAGAGAGAGGCTGGAGAGTTGAGGAGGTCTTCTCCTCTCTCCACTCTCTGTTCAGTTGCTTCTATACAGCATCAGTGAATATTTCCTAAGAGAAAAGCACTCTGGTTATCCATGCATTTTGTTAAACTGCCTCTGAATTATCACCAGTAAATACTCTGAAAATGTCATGGATGCCTATCATCTCAAACGATCAGCTGAGAAGACTAGTTAGAGGTATAAAAACATGTCCAGGTCACAGCTCACATCAAAATTATATTTCAAATTTGGTTAAATAAATTAGGTCCTTTATTTCTTTGCAATGTTGCATTTTCTATGACAGTTAGGCACGTTTTTGCTTTTCAAATTCATTATTTTCATATTCATTACTATTATGCATCTGGATTTTTTAGCTTTTCTAAGTTGCCTCATTTTATGGATTTTTGAAAACGATCTTTCATGTAGTGTGTAACATGACTCTAAGTGAATGAAAACATCCTGCAATGTTTTAAATCTGAAAGTGCACCGTGTATAAATTTATTGTCTCTCAAAAGAAAGTCGACTCTGAATCATTGAAACAAGTCATTTTTAAAATGAATCCCAAGCCATTTCATAAGACATTAACATGAAACATTAGCATATTGTCTGCCCACTTGTTGTTTTTTTTACATTGGTATGAATAAAAAAAAAAGCGAATTAATTCTTTACCACTAGGTGTCACTTTTGGGGCAGCTCACAAACACTTATTTAAACGAAATCAACCAATCACTGAATCATTGAACGAATTGTTTGAGAGTCGTTGAGTAAATAAGGTAAAAAATAAGGTAAAAAAAGACTCCCAAAACCAAAATATGAACCTTTCATAACCCATAACAGTGGCACTTTAATGAATTATACATTTAGTTAATATTATTATTCAGATATTCTCCTACTGTAATAAAATGTTTTTCATTTAAACAGATTAAAGTCAATACAACAAAAATTATGATTAATGACTATTTGGGCGGGAAAATCTGCTTAATTACAAGAATAATGTCACAATATGGGAAATTTGGTCCTAAAACAGGCCAGAATAACTTTTTTTTTTTTTGCTTTGAAGGTAAAATGCTGTCTGAACATGTTCTTGGTGAAGAATTTTATTAACTTTTTAACACAAAGCACACAAGGTTTGTGCTTAGAAACTGAACATATCCTAGATGCATATTGATGATATAAATGTAATGCAGTCATGTTCGGTGAGGTGGATTGGCAAATACATGAACTCTGTGCTGGCAAGCGAGCATGTATTTGTGTTTGCGTGTCAGCCCTCATCGCCTCCGACCGCCTTCTCGCTCGTGAAGAGGTATAGCCTTTGTCTTCATGAGCAGGCAGTTGCCATAGCAACGTGACTCTGCATTCCTCCTTACCTGCTGTTTTTATCAATTCACACTTTAAGTCCTCGAGACACCCGATCTGTCAGAGATTCTCACAAATAACTCATCGGAAATGCCATTTAAAGGGTTCATATCAGGCATTGCATCATTAGATTGTTGACAAGCTCACCGTATGATGATAAAAAGGTCATGATTTAGCTCCTAATGACTGTTTTTCATCTTCAGTCAATTAAAGCTGAAAAAGCATGTCTGTAATACCTGGAGAAAGCTCATTGTTTCTCTGAAGTCCTCCATGGTTCCCATCATGCTCTTTTTGTACTGTCTAAGTTGTTTTTATTGTGTTTTCAATCTCAAGGCTCATGATCATTTTGTATGTCGATATTTTTTCCACATGTTTATACTATGCACTGAATGCATGCACTTGACTATTGGTTATCAGTATACACTCAAAAGTATGCACTTGTTATTTAAACATGCTATGTCAAAAAAGCATACCACAGACCTCCTAGTTGCATGCTCTATGTTATCATGTTTTTGTTGTGTTTTAATATGTTAGTTAGCTGTATTACTATTATTATTATTAACCTGATCAACATAACACAACTGCAGATTGATAGAAATTAATTGGAACGCACAGTGAAACAACATGAGTTTTGAGAATTGTTAAAAATTGAGTTTTTGCAAATGAACTTTGCATATATAGTTGTCACCTGTTCGATTTAAGTACACAATTATAATACCAATTTAGGTCAACCAATTACCAAGCAATACTTAATTTAGCTCAGTCTGTGGTTGGTGTACAAATTTTTATTAGTGTATGAAGAATTTTTATGTCACAGTTTACTTTATTTTGCTATCCTCACATAAATGAACTATAGTGTCCTAGGTCCCACTTTATATTAGGTGTCTATGTACTTACATCAAAAAATAAGTACAATGTACTTATTTTGTTCATATTGTTTTGCACAACTCAATACTTCTTATCTTCCACACTATTTACAGTTGATAGCGTGCAAATTGGGATGCAGGGACCTCATCGCGGCGCCCGTCTAAATACGATCAATTCTCGTGAGGTTTGTTAGTGCCTGTCTCAGTAATCGAACCCACTGCTGTGGCGTATCGGCCCTCCACCTCTCTTTCAAGCAATTAAAACACCCTTGATTCCGACAAGCACCTGGTGACCTCTTAAAAAGCGTCCGTTAAGTGGTCTTACTCTAGCGTTACACCAGCTGGTATAGACATGCAAAATCATGCCCACTTTACCTCCTGAATGACTGCAGATGACCTTGAAGAGCGGTAGACGTTAATGATGACCATCTGTCGTTCCTCAATGGCCGAGTCCGAGGAAAAGCAGCCTGTCAGATTTGACATCGCAGCACAGTTTTGAGGGCTGATATCACTCTGATTGCTTCTTTTAATACACAAGGATCCTGAGAGTGCAGAATAATGAGAATATAAATGACACGTGGTGCCCAACGTGAGACTAACGAGAGCACATGCACGCTTATCTGTGATAATTAAGCGGGATACATTCACTCGACATGTGTTGTGTGTGTTGTATAATGTGTAGTAGTATAGGAACTGTAAGCCGGGTTGAGCTGATGTCTGAGATGCGGCCTGCGGCTCTGAGGTGTGCGGATCACATGAGGTTAGTGTATTTTCAGTGTTCATGTGTGTACATTAGCTCTACCTGACCCAGCCTCAGGCCTACAATGTGCTCACTGGGAATTGCGGGTATAGCGCTCTGTCTCAGCTGCCTACATCCTTAGTCTAGGCTCCTGTGATTTCTGTGATTCGGAAAACACGGACAGAATCCAGTCATGAAAATTGGAAGTTGCTGTATAAAATGGAGTGTCACTAAACTTTGTAAAAAGTTGATGTTTTTCATTACAAAAAAAAAAAAAATTTTCAGTGGTTAAAGGTTTATTAATTCAATTGACTAGACTTGTGTTTGATTCTTAAAATTTTATTTAATTTGTTTTCATAGGGCACTGTGGTTGTAAAAACTTGTTTTGACTAGATATCATTTTTGATTAATTAATTGATTTTATTAAACATTATGTATAATAGTTAACATTTTCTAAATTAATTTGATTAAATTAAATTTTCATAGGACTGTATTATTCCTATAATTTTGAAACACTGCAAAAGGTCTTTGTCTGATTTTAAGAAGTGCATGATTTATGATGCAGATTGCTAGCTATTTTCGTCTTTGTTTAACAATTAGAGGATTATTTTTGGTTGTACTTCAGGTCAAGTCAATCCATTATTGTTTGTATAGCACTTTGCACAGCATCTCAGAAATTCCTGTTGCTAATGTCTAAAATAATTTAATACCTAACAGTCTACATTTTGCAGTTTAGAGCTGGGCCATATGTACATGGCGATGGTATACACAATCAAACAGTAACACTGGAAATTTTTATAGCAGTAACAAGTTAATACATTTTTCAGTGATATGACCTGAAAAGAACACCTACAAACAACAACCTAATATGTCTCACAGTGATATGACCTAAAAACCACCTAGGAAGCATCTAGAAGTGCACTAGCACCTGTGTAGCATAGCAGCAGTTAGTTTGGTGCATGCAAGCATCACTTAAGTTTGCTTCAGAAGATGTACAAATTTGTCATTGTTTTGCAATATAGCTGTAATGTATTGATGCTAACATTTTAGATTAGTAAGAGAGCTTGGTATGTTTATCATGCATTTTACAGAAGCGAGATGCTTTCAAGTTGTTGGATTTTTAAGGCATGGCTGAATTTTTATGACACAGCTACACGTGTGTAAATCCCTACATGAACATTTGACTGCATGAAAGGGTCTGCGCTAGAGGCATCGGTGTCTTGTGGGCAGACTTGGCCCCGTCAGATGTGAGACAGACAGCGAACGGGCAAGGAAAACAAAAAAGTAGAGAGCAAGAGCTGTGCTGCGTGGTTGCCAGATCCCCCCAATGCAAGCAGACGTCATCGCACTAAGTAGGTCAGGCTGCAGGCTTCCATGGTGAGGCAACGTACTACAGGATCTGATCTGTGTTGTGTTTGAAGCTCTGCATCATTGTGTCTAAATTTACATCTAGTCGTCTGCCCTTTAACATGCCATTTATAACGTACGCCTCGAGGATTTTGATACAGGACCGCTGAGCGTAGAAGCCCTTAACCTCCTGTGAGTAGTTCCTGACCCGTCACGGCTTTAACTGTGTTCACATCCCAAAGCACATGACCGTTGGGAAAAACAGAGCAACTGTGAGCTTGAAGTCGACATGAAAGGTGTTTGCAACCCATTTTACTTCTATATAATATGGCGCGTTTCTAATGGAGGGTGTGACTTAATTGATTTTGATTGAAAAGTGCACACTGCATGTCTGAATAAAAACCAAGAGGAATTCTTCAAGATAAAAAAGTAATATAGACAAAATGTTCTCATTTGGAATAACATGAACAAAAATTGATAACAATAAAGGCCTGCTCCCAGAAAGAATGAAAACTATAATGATAATGATAACTATATCAGCACTGATGCACAATAACATTTTGTTTATTATAAGTGCATACTTGCAGTTTTATCAAATGATGGTTTTATATTAACAGTGAAATCATATGTTTGGTTTTTAAGTAGCCCATTTTACTTCTATAATGTGACAAACCTCTGGGTGAAACAGGATATTCATTGAGTATAAATAGATTTTATTTTCAAGGAAATGAAAATGTTACACGAGAGAATGGACAATGCATGTTGTTTTGGTTAGGCTATTGGTTTGGTTTAATTTGAAAGATAAAGACATAATAATGGAATAACATTCACACAAATTGCTAACAATAAGAGCAGAAAGTACATTTTGATTTCATATTCATAAATTCAGTTCTAGTCGATGCATCTGTCAATATTTGGGGCATAATTGCTTTAATTCAACATGAAAAGGTGTTTGCAGTTCATTTACTTTTATAATGTGACACATTTCTGAGTGAAGCATGATATTCAGTGAGAATAAATAGACAGTGATTAATTTTTTTTAGAAATGTAAACGTACACATTTCATGCCAGAATGAAAATGAAAAGGTTTTTGTTTTGGATGTTTTAACAGTTTAATGAAAGATAATACAGACCAAAATGTTCTTTATTGGACTAACATGCACAAACAGACCATAAATGTCTATTAAGTATGTAATGTTTTGATTTGATGTTTGTTATGTCTGGTATGCTGCACCACTGTTAGGCATTGGTCTGTTTCTGTGTTTTGTGTTCTGCCTGTTCCGGTCATGGACTCAGTTTCCCATAATGCTGTGTTCTCATTAGCGTCTACTAGGTTCGGCTGTGTTCCATTTCCTGTTTGGTCATTTGTTTGTGTATATTAAGCCCTGGACTGCTATTGTAGGGGAGTGGTTGAAAGTGTTATCTCAAATGTTTCTTCTGACTCTTTCTTGATTTTGTGATGAATTTTAGAATTGTATCTCTATGGATTATTATTAAAATATCTTAAACTGCATTTGGACCCGCTGTCTGTTGCCTACCAATACTCAATTGTAACAAGGTTGACTTCAAGGTAGTTGTAAATATGTTGCTTCAGTTTGTGTTTGTAAATGTAATATATAATCTAGTAATCCATAATCACACTATATATACAATCAGGCCGCCGGATGTCGTCATGAACGTTGAAAGATTATGAGATTGATTTTATTCACAGTTACAGAAGAAGCCAAAGCAAGTCATTTGTGCATTTTCTCTTTCATTTCGCTCGCTGTGATATTCAGGGCAAATATTCTAGGCCAGATGTGGCAGGAGGAATATGGAAGTGGAGTCTGTCAAAGAGCGTCGCAACTCTAATCTATACATGCATAAATATTTGGACAGAATTATCGCAGCGCATGATGAGGAGATGCAGGAGGATTGTGTGTCAGGAGCAGCAGAAGAACTGTGGAAGAGCAGCACAGGGCTTTCAAATGAGTGTTTGTCCAGATTACATAATATCCCAGAGGAACAATTTCACTGCTTAGAGGTTGCACTTTCATAGCTGGAGACATAAGGGAGTTCTCATTTAGGTTTTGTTTAGGAATCAGCTTTGCCTCAGATGTTTTTCCAGAGATATCTTTGGAGACGTGAAAAAAGAGAAAATTTTTATGCACTAACTGTATATTGATGATGTTGATGAGAAATGCTTAAGTTCATCTTGAGATGACTTAAACTGTATCTCTGCAAATCTGAGATCTCCTGAAACATCTGATAAGCAGGAGACATTAGTCTTAATTTGCTGTCTAATTAATTGCATTATTGTTTAGGACAAACAATTGAGATATTAAAGACATCTCATTTGTGTTTTTCTTCTTTTTCTTCATTGTGAATTTTCACTCAGAAATTGCTATTTCACAAAGAATTACAAAGAAACTGTGGTTAACACTTGGATTAAACATGAAATTAAGGTGTAAAAAGATTTAAATTTTCTATTAAATTTTATTTCTATAATTTTTTTTCATTTACAGCTATGACAAAATACATTTACAGCGCTTGTTGATCAGCTAAAAATATAGCTTGGAATCGTTCCGATAAGTGATTGAACCATAATTAATCACCAGTTATTAATTTTAAGGCTGGACACTTGTTAGGCCAAGTCTTGCATTTAACAGTCCAATTTTAGCCAAGACTTGCAGGATAAACCTGTCGAGAAACTTGGCAAGTGTCTTGAATATGTTAATTGTGTTTACTCTGTAGGGCACCTAGTTAAAGACATTAACATCACATTAAAAAAACAAAACAATTCCAGTTAACCCTGAACAAATCAGGTGGTGCAGATTAACCCTTGAGAAGCTGTTAGTTTGTATGTTAGTTTTTAAACAAAAACAGCAGGCTACATAAAAGTCTAAAAACTGTAATACATGCAGTAAACACTAACAATGCAGTGCAGCATCTCTAGCCTTTAATTTCTAGTAAGATTTTGAAGTTTTTTCATGCATAATGTTGTTATATGGTTTCTAAGGTGTTTTAGGTGACTGATAGCATGTTGCTATGGTGTTCAGGTTGATTACTACACTGACAAAGGTCTAAAAATATGTTTTACAAGAAAATGCTATTTCAGTCTTACTACTTTTAAATTTCATGTTTCATTTTAATTGAAATTTGTTAGCTACTTCTGAGTGAAAACTGTTTTCTACAACATTTTTTTAGCATTGCATAAAAAGATTCTCAATACTCAGGACCCTATATGTACTATAAGCAGAAATGCATTATGCATCCACATGCAATGCTTAATGTTCAGCATTTATTCAAATCACTATTGCATGACAGAATACTAACAAGTAATCTGCATTTTCTGGGTTTATTGGAAGGCTTGAAAGTCTGTGCAATCTCAGATATCAAGGTTTTTTTTTTATTGCATTTAAGAGCTAAAATGCAACGGCTCAGTAAACATCTCTTCCAGCGGTGCATTTACTTTAAGCTTTGACACTTCATTAACAGAGCCTGTGATTCTGATCCACTAGATATCCTCCATGACCTGTGGAAGATCTGTTGGATCCAATCCGAGCTTTATCACACCATGAACATCTGTCGTGTGTGTGGGAAAAGATGAGACACCTCTTTAAGAGCGCCTGCACACTCAGAGCTCAGAGCAGATGGCTGAATCTCGTCTCCTTCCCCATCAAACACTGATGCACATCTTGCACATGCATTTTTTCTTAGTGCGTCCTTGTTGATGTTCTGTCCGCTGCAGAAAGTGCCTCGCTTCATGAAATATATAGAAGGGAAAGCAACAGCATTTGAGAAGGAAAACAACTAAAGCAGCAGGGATTCACTTGCTATTAGATGCATTTGATTAAAAACACTTGAATAGATGAGGTCATGAAAAGTGTCGAGGGGTCATTTTCAATTACCCTTTTAAGTCCCAGAAACCTTCATCTTATGCCCAATAGAAGAACCTTTAAAAAACAGGATAATCAAATAAGCAGATGTTTAGGACTTCATGCAAATATGAATATGTCATGGTTTACATTACCGTTTAAAATATTTTAATGTTTTGAAAGAAAGATTTTTATGCCCAATAAGGCTTTTATTTGGTGAAATTGTTAAATATTATTTCAATTTAAAATAACTGTTTTCTAAATGAATATATGTTAAAATGTAATTTATTCCTGTGATGCAAAGCTGAATTTTCAGTGTCTTTACTCCAGTCTTTAGTGTCGCATGATCCTTAAGAAATCATTTCGATATGCTGATTTGCTGCTCAAGGAACATAACCTTTATAAACAAGCTGGTGAAATGAGCAGATGTTTTAGAGTACATCAGAAACACGTTTTTCTTAAAAAGCAAATCAGTGAACGTGACACGAGGAAGCTTCATTGTTGGAGACCTCGCTCGGCTGGCACTTAAAAACACACAGCACCCAATAAAAGACTAATTAAACAGAGCAAATTAAATGAAGTACGTCAATAAGTGAAGGCTTTGTCTGTGCCACGCTGAACGGATTTAGAAAATCTGAGCTGCTTGATCCCGCAGTAGAAACGGAGTGCTGCGATGTGGAGACATCTTATGCAACGTCTGGGTGGAAGTGGTGAATTCTGCCCCAGATACGCCATTACGCAATGCTCTGATGTTGAATTCCATCACAACGCCTTCGCAACACTGTTTTGCGGCGGTACAGTGATGCCAGCGCTGTTGTACTTTGATATATATGGTACTGAAGTCAGAATTATTAGCGTGTTTTATGAGACGCACTGTAATAATACAGCATTCTTTTTAATACTTGGGAGTGCCATGTAAATGTGAATATTATAATCATTCGGCATCACAGGTTGTACACAGCATTCAGAATTAGAATTTTATGTTTTTAAAAGTCTCTTTAAAAATACTAATGCTACTACGAAATACATTACATTTTATATGTATTTCTGTGATCAGAGTTTTCAGTATCACTACTCTATTGTCACCGTCACATGATCCTTCAGAAATCATTTTAATATGCTGATTTGCTGCGAGAGAAGCTTTTCTGATTATTATCAATTATCATGTTAAAAACAGTTGTGCTGCTTCATGTTTTTGTGGAAACCATGATAGACTTTATTTTTCAGGATTCTTCGATAAATAGAAAGTTCAAAAGAACATTTTAAAGAGACATTTTAAACATCTTTATTGACATTTTTGATCAATTGAATTAATTCTTGCTAAATAAAAGTATTAATTCCTTTAAATAAAAATCTCACTGACCCCAACTTTTGAATGGTAGTGTAAATTCAAAAAACCCGCTAATATATATTTTGGTGTTGTGACTCATATATTCACTCATTTGGACTCTGAAAATGAGAACAGGATTATAAGACATGAAAATGCTCTGACAGTTTGATCAGCCATGTGTTTGTTTTGTCTGGACGATAATCCTTGTTCTGACAAAAGTCTCATGAGAGTCATACACTACATATTCAGAATTGCGAATGAATTGCTGCAATCTATTGAAGAAAAAAGGGTGAAAAATTGTTGGGGTTTGTCTTTTGCAGTTGTTATCATTTTGACCTTCCCTTAACCTTAAGACCTTGATAGCAGCAGATGTGAATCTTCTCCGTGTTGAGCAGTTTTAGCCATATTTACTCGGGATGAGGACGAGAAGTGAAAACGGCCCACAGGACGTCACGTGTGTTTGTGCATGAGTTCACCTGTGTGATTGTGATGCAGCGCTGCATGTCTGTCGGAGGTAAACGCGCTGGCTCTCTGTTGCGCTCGGCTCTGAGGAAGATTTATGCAGTCCACCGCTGCTCTGAGTGTTTGCATTGCTGGACTGTTCTGATGGATCGCTTCGGCTTTCCGGCCTCAACAACTTAATGCCCTTCCCATTTGTCACTAGATGTGAGGCAAATAAAATGCATGGTGGAGCGAGGAAGTGTCTGTGTGTGTGTGTGTGTGCGTGCATGTCTTAGCAGGTAGCACTCCATAGTTTGTTAGAAATCTCACTTAATATGTTACTTGCTGCTTCATTGTAATTATTTGTAAGTATTTGTAAAATTAAGTAGCAATTTCTAAGTGATTTTTAATATTTCTTTTTGTTATATATTTATTTATTTTATATGTTTATTACCTATTTTACCTTTTAGATATTTTTTTACATTTTCATTTCAATTTAAAATGTAATTATATGTAAATATATGTATATAAATGTTTGTTTGTTTTTTCTGATTAGAAATTTTAGTACTTCAACTTGAACTATCAATTAGTTAACCATCCAACATTTTTAATGCCAGTTTTATATAATTTATTATTTGTGCTTTTGTTTGGCCTACTGAAATTGTTCCTAAAAAGATCCCAGTTACATTACTGGAATTGTACAGTAAAGGAGAAAATGAAAATCTAGTTGATTTTTTTAGTATTGTTGCTTGCGGGAATGGCAGCTTGGTATATCTGGTATCCTGCGAGGATCTCAGTACATGATGACTGGAGTGAGTTTGATGAAGCATGTGTTGGATCATAGAAGCTGGTTTAAGTGTCCAGTCAGACGGATTAGAGACATTTAAAAGTGCTCTCAACTGCAGCTTTAGAACTAATTCCCACCCTGTCCTGCAACCCTCTGAGACTCTGTATGTATGCATGTGTGTGTGTGTGTGTGTTCGCCAACACATCTGTCACATCAGCCTCTCTTGACTTGCTGTGAGTCAAGTTTCATGTTTTATTCAGCATTAGTGTCTATTCTGCCTCACGCACACACACACACACACACAAATACCCACTGCCTGCAGAAATAATCGATGTAAGGCACTAATCTGTCCTCTGTTGACCAATCAAATGTGTCACATGACTGACCAGTGGAATATTGAGCTGTCAATCTGATCGCTTTACTCTCCTGAGATCCATACGCCTTTGACAT
The DNA here is from genome assembly GCA_032359235.1 of Enteromius mattozi. NCBI lineage: Eukaryota > Metazoa > Chordata > Actinopteri > Cypriniformes > Cyprinidae > Enteromius > Enteromius mattozi. The sequence goes on along the minus strand of JAUMHE010000051.1, from coordinate 19,665,083 downwards.
TTAAACAGAAGCTCTAATATCAAGTCCCTTCAAACATTTGGAGCATATCTATCTGTCAATCCATCTATCTATCTATTGTTGTATTGTTTTATATCTCTGTCTACTAACTTAGGGTAGGTTTAGGGTTAGTAGAATAAGTTGACATATACTTGTAAAGTTTCAGATAGTTAGTATGTTGAATGTTGTGGACCCATCAAAATAAAGTCTACTAATACTCTAATGACTGCTAGTTGACATGTGGTTGCAAAGTTACTTACTATTAGTAGAATGTCTAAAGTGGACTATGGAAGTAAAGTGTTACCAGGCATTCAAACAAATCAGTGTCAAACCATAATTCAAAAATGAAAATAACAAAACAAAAATTATTTTTTTGTTTCAGGTTTGTCTTTTGAAATTGAATGCTACTTCCTTGCATGCAAATTCAAGCAATTCTTCCTCCAGTTTGCCTTAATTGACATTTCAGAACTGAATTGGAGTTTAAAGCGTGTTAAATTCAGAACAATGCGCAATCCTCATTTGCTACAGTAGCTGGTTGCTAGGGTGTTTTGGGTAGTTACTAAGGGGCTGTTTACTACAGTATTATACACCAGAAGAGTCTCTGGTCTTTGGCTTGATTCACTCCTTCTGCGTAAGTTTTTCACATGTTTTATCGTTCACCAGGTGAAAGTCGTAAACCCGATCGCCTGGGACTGTAATGACACACCTCTCCACTACTGACATGTTATTTTCTGGCTCTGGCTCAGCGTGAGTTTGTGAAGGGACTAACAGTGCAGAAATCACATGCTTCACACGCGCCGTCTCTGAAAACCACGGCAGGTTTATAGTGTGTTTCCCATGCGCTGACAGTCTTTTAGGCAAAAATAGCACTTCATTGTGTGACGGCACAAAGAGCGAGCCGCATCACCGACTCTGAGCCCAAACAATAGAGCTGCCTTAAAAGAGGCTTGAGGTATTGGCAGGAGGAAGCTGCTCGGTTTGATGTGAGTGCTTCGCTTCATTCACATGTGCAGCAGAGACAGTTCCTTTGTCATTACCTGCTGCTGTCAGAGCGGACGAGAGAATGAGAGCAGAGACCGGGACTGTGGAGATAAGCCGAGCTTCTGCGAGCCGCTTGATTACCACAAAGACCCTAGTGAATATTGAGAAGGGTCAGGCCATGCTGCGGTGAGGGACGGAGGATCTGAAGTGCCTCGCTGACAGGAGCTGAGTGCTGTTCTCTGAGGATCTCTGAGCTAAAGCACTTCTGAATCACTGCCACAGACCATCATGGGAAAGTTCAGCTCGCTGCATGTGAACGTGTGCATGTCTGTGAGACTGGGTCTTATATTGAGTATTTGACATTTTACTGGTGAGTCTGGTGATGCTGCATTTATAACAATGAATTTTGTAAAATAAAAAGTTAATTATGATTTCTATTTTTTATTGATTTATTTATTTGGACTAATTAAGTTTGTAGAGACCATAAAACCATGCTAGTTTTGTGCTTACTAATTCATTTTATTTATTTATTTTTTGTTACTTATTCAGTGTTTTGTTATATGTACTGTTGTGATATATATTAATATTTTGAATTAGCTTTTTTAGTTTTTATTTTAAGTTTTGATAAATGTATGTGTATCTGTCATGTTTATATTTGAGCAATTTAAACTTTTAGTTTTAGTAATTTTGTTATGTGCTTGTCATTCCAGGTTGTTGTTGTTGTTGTTTTTTTTAAACATTATAATTACAGTAATATTTTCAGTCATTTTAGTGCTTTGTATTTTGTTGCAAAGTAAACTTTTCTTTAAATTTTAGTTAATTTTAAGTCTAAATGTAAGTTTTAAATATTATATTTTTGTAATTATTGATAAAAATATGTAATATTTTTTTCCTTTTCTTTTTTTAAAAACACTACTTTAACTACTTGCTGCTAAATGCCGAATTAACATTTTATTTTATTAGACAGCTGGTGTGATGTAATGGATACTGAACTGACACTGAATTTGCTGATTCTGCTGAAATGTTAGATGGTTTCCAGTGGAAGTTCATGTCACTGGGGTTTTGCACGTGCTGGAGAAAGCAAATATGCACAAATGCGTTTTAGAAATCATGAGCACACACGCGAGTGATGTTATTCATCTGTCTTGGTGAGCTGTACCCCTCGAGTCAATCCTCCAGCTAAAGATAAAGATAAAGGTCATATGATGCAATATTCAGCTGTATAACTGACACCCTGAAAGATTTACACTTTTCCAGCCATGCGTCAAGCACCTGAGGCTTGAGCAAAGAGCAATCACAAAAGAGACGTGAAACTGGTTCACCTTCCAAATGCTGTTCATCATAATCTCACGTCTCACCTCATTGACTTCTGTCATGTACAATGAGTTGAATGAGAAATACAGCTGGGTGGTTTTCATTATGCACATGCAAACATACTGATATTTTTGTTATTGATCATTATATTGCAAGTACAGCCAACTGCTACACTTATGGTTGGCATTTGTAGTTTGGGTTTTTGGGAAAGAATATACTCACCCTCAGGCTATCCAAGTTTTTTCATCAGATTTGGAGAAATGGCAGCATTGCATTGAAAATGTAGCATCGGGACAAGACCACAGGAATCAGACAAGTCGTCTGCACAATCTGAATTAAAGCATGGAATTAAACCAGTATTGGTTCCTTGCCGATATCGCCTTTGGCTTGCTTAGCTGGGGACGTTTGACTGATTGCACAGACACTATTGGAAGAAAGCTCTGAATCATGAACTGACTTTAGCTATGATTCTTTGTTATTGTCCTCTTGCATTATTGACAAACTGCTTCCCTGTTTGACACTGTACAGCTGCTTTGACACTATCAGTATTGTATAAAGGTGACTTGACTTGACAGTGACTTGCTCAGCAATGGATGCTCTGCAGTGCTCTACATTTGTTAATTTATGATCACTTTAATTTGATAATACTTATTTTGTCTTTGATGTGTGTAGATGAATGCTGCGTGATGATGTTCTAAAGTTGTGTGTGTTGTGTGCGTTTTTCTCCAGTGGTCAACACCACCTGTCCACCCAAGAAAGGTGAGAGACAGGCAGACTGCTGCCGTTGTGCGTGTGTTTTCACGCAAAACACTGTGACGTGTGGCTGTATGTAGTCCTGTGTTCTTCACTGTCTTGGACTTTTCTTGAAAGAAAAGTTATGTGTACTATAAGTTCACATATTTTCTGTTTGTGCTGTATTTCCCTTTATTGGTCAATGGCAAATATGATGTCTAGAAATAGTTCAGTAGTAGCTTTGTATAGTAGTCCAGAAATAGCTTAGAATAGTTTAGAATGCATTGATAATTTTTTATTGTAAGTTTTATTTATATAACTCTATTAATATGCTGCACAATAAAAACATTTCAGTGAGATAATACAAAATAATACTAAAAAGAAACAGTACACAGTTCTTATTGCTTGCTAAATGTTTTGCTAAGTATTTTTTTTATATATTTATGAATCTCATGAAAAGTATATCCAACTCTTTCTCTCTCTATAATTATTCACAATATGGAACTATGCAAATATGATGCCCGAGATTATGAAAATTGAAAAGCAGCTTTAAAAGGACAGGTTTTATTATTCTTGTTTCAGCAATGTTTTGTGTCACATAAAAAACAAATAAAAAATGATCATTTTTGGGAAATATTGTGATTTTTCACAAAAAAATATCAACAATTAATTTTATTAATAATAAAAAAGTTGCATTGAATTCTGTTTTATTTTTTATCATTTTAATTCACTTATTAGATTCTGGACACAAAACAAAGAAACTGAGCATCACGTCATTGATCCTTATTTGTTTTGTTCTTCCTTTTTATCTTTCATTTCATTGTGTGTCCTCTGTAAGCAGCATGTCGTGTCTGTGATGTCTCCCTTTGATTTGATTCTCGTTGTGTGTGTATGTTCATGTTCTGGAGTGCCTGTTTGTTATTGCCTGTGAAATAAGCAGGAAACCAGTGACGGTATGCATAATAATTAATCAGATGAAAGGTAGATGGATACAGCTCGACAGGATGTCACATGAGTCCAAACACCACTTTATTATGGGAATCCTGTGGAATTGGAATTCTAAATGGAATTAGAATTCTCATAACATTCCACAATGTGATGCAATTCCAAAAATCAAAACAGGATTATCGACGAAAAAAAGGTAGGACAGAATTGATTGTACAGTATATCTATAGGACAGATGCTTGGAGAAGAAGTGGTTGGTGATGTAATTTCATTTTAATGAAATATTATGAAGGAAAATCCATAATAACCAAGCCCTGCTAAGCTACCGAGATCAGATGGGAGCAGTTGTGTATCAAAGGAGTAGTTCACCAAAAAATGAAAGATGTAGACAAGCTTGTTTCTTAATTAGACTTGGAGAAATGTAGCATTGCATCACTTGCTCACCAATAGATGCTCTGCAGTGAATGGGTGCCGTCAGAATGAGAGTCCAAACAGCTGATACAAAACATCACAAGTAATCCACACCACTCCAGTCCAGCAATTGAAAGGTTGTGTGTTTGTGAGAAACAAATCCATAATTAAGATGATTTTAACTTCAAATCCATTGTTTGTACCTTGAATACAAGTCCATAATCCACAAAAACGCTTACTCCAGTGAAAAAGTCCATCTCCTGTTGTCTGTTACCTGATGGACTGGAGTGGTGTGGATTACTTGTAGATTATTGTGATGTTTTTATCAGCTGTTTGGAATCTCATTCTGACGGCACCCATTCATTGCAGAGCATCGTTTTGTTGACAAGTGATGTAATGCTACATTTCTTCAAATCTAATGAAGAAACAAACCATGGATGGACTGAGTGTGAGTACATTTTCAGCTAATTTTAATTTGTGTGTGAACTATTCCTTGTTTATTTAAAAGTATTTCAATCAGTTGTCAGTGTAATATCGAAGGACAAAATTTAAACAAAATGTTGCTTAATGCACATCTAAGCTTGCCTTTGGCTATAGACTCTTACATTTTGTTGATTTCATCAGTCGGAAACTTTGAGAAAATATCTAACTCGTGCTTCAGAGCTAATTAGCTAAACCTCAGACAGAATTGAGCAATCTGAGCTCCTGACACTGGTGTAAAGTTATCTCCTGTTATCTCTTCAGCCAGAGGTCTTCATATCTAGGTTGCACACAGCAGTTTTACCTTCTCCATAGTATCTTGATTGTTAGATGCTATCTTGAACAAATCCTATTAGCTAGTTAATCCTGATTAATTAGTCAGGAAATCTCCAGTAACTGTGTCATGGTTTGGAATAGAGAGGTCCGATACCACCGCTTCCCATCCGAATGATGCATGAGGTGCATGACATCAAACTGCATTTATCTGTGCTGTGCTTGTGCATTACGACTCACACGGTCAGTGATAACAGTGAATGTAAGCAGTAAAAAAAATCTACCTCACCATCTGCCTACACAGTACATAGTAGATAAATACTAACCCAGACATCTGTGTATTTCTGCACTATTTGCATTCATCTGCTTTTAGCAGTATTTGAGTCAATCTCATGAAAAACACGTCCAACTCACAAGCTAAAGAAAAAAAAAATGGAATGAATAAATAAATGTATAAATAATATAATGGTTGCATAGTTATACAATTTTGAATTTCATTAATTTTTTTTATTTATATTTACTTTTTTTCTTTACTTACTATAGCTTTTATTTTCTTTTAAATTTGTAACTGGGCATCATGTTTTTCATGAGATTTATTGAAATACTATTAATATTTTATTTATTAAGAACCATTAATTTACACTAGCTGTGACATTTTTTGGGGAAAAAATTTAACCAATACATGTTTCCACCATTTTATTGAAACCTTAAACATAAAATTAACAAAAAATACTGTGGTGTCTTTTTGTCCTATGGTAAAACCATGGTATTCTTTGAAGCACATTGAAGAGGAACATGGTAATTAATCACAACCAAGGCATATACCAAAGTACCATGGAATTACCATCAGATCATATTAATTCATCATGGTACCACTATTAAAGAAACCAAATAAATAAATAGAATTTGTAAAAATGCATGCAAAATTATAAAAAATAAAGGTGCTGCAACACTCTTTTGTTATAAATGTGTAGCACATTTACCTGTTTAGCCTGTTCTAGTGAGCTTTTAAGCAGAATATTCTAAAGAATTATAAGCTAAATGCATTCAGCGGGCTAAAAGTTGAGCACATTTAGCTGTTTTGCCATTTGTTTTTCAGTTGGACTGTTGAATTGCTTGAGTAGCTAAAGGTATACAATATGTTTCAGTCTGCAACTTTATTCCTCATTGGCTTCATTTTCCAGCCGTTTGATCCTAAATCTCTGTGGCCGTGTGTTCTCGCCTGGGCTGTCAGGCTCCGTCCTCGTCTCTGCACAAAAAAGGTGATATTGTTAGACTACAAATGGAAGCGAGGCGAGGCCATTCCACAGGGTTCAAACAGTCCTTTTGAAGTGCCAGACTTATTACAAAATGTGCCGTTTACCCTCGTACACACACACACACTGAAAATTGGTGCTTTTAAAAGCTTAATAGAGCCACCGCTCACTGAGACTTAACCTGCAGACATCTGCCAGAGAAGAAGCCAGCATCAGTACACAAATAAAGCCCTAAAATATACACATGCATGAATTAAGAGAGAAATGGCTGTATATGAACATATACAAAAAAAATCAGACCAGTTGGATTTGTTAAATAGGATCTAAACTTAACTTTCAGGTCCAGTTTTTTTAATTTCACGAGTTCACACTTCCTCATTAATAATCGAATAGAATAAGCGTGTTTGGCGTGCTGTCCGGGGAGAGGGCTGAGAGTTCAGAGGGGTGGGGGGGACCCCCTTGCGGTGGCGGGGGAAACAAGGGGGCTACTGCGATGGTGGGGTTGGAAAGTGGGGCCACTGCGGTGGTGGGTTGAATAGGGGTGCCGCTGCGGAGGCTGGAGCAAAATAGGAGCCACTGCTGAGGCGGGGCTGAATGATGGAGACACTGTTGTGAATAGTATGGGTAGAGGAGTTGCTGTAGTAGCTAGGGGATGCGAGATTCGGGCTTGGAGTGCCTGCAGCGGGGGCTGAGAAGAGGGGAAGTTGATTCCGGTTTGAGCGAAATGTGGGATTCTGGCTTGGGATGGCCACGGCGGTGGCAAAAAGAGTGGGGATTGTGCTGGCCACTGTTGGGGGGCCGGCTAAGGTTTGGAGAGCTTTTATGATAATGGATTGATCTGAGCGGCTGTAGCTTTTGAAAGCCCTTGAAGACCAACGGCCAAAGGTTTGAATTTGCTATTGCGATTTTGCCACTTGCACTTGTTCCACTGGCTGAGAAAGGTGATCCAAAACTGGAGTTCTTGGAGGCATGGGTCGGTTAAGGCTATTTATTCTTCGAGATTGAGAGCGGAAGAGGCTAGGGTGAGCATATGAGAAATGAAAGGGCAGCCTACCAGAATACTAGAATGATTCTGTCGACTTTCTCTTTTGGGAGGGAAGAAATTTTTGTGAATCGAGGTTAATGCCTAGGAATTCTATAAGGGAACTGGGTCCTGAAGTCTTTTCTTGGGCGATGAGGATGCCCAAGTCAGAAAAGACTTTTTGGACTTTCAGGAGATTGGCTGGGGGGATATTGTTTGGAGGGGAGATAATGAGGAAGTCATCTAGGAGGTGGATGAGGTAGGGGATTTGGTAGTTATTTGTTAAAATCCAGCAAATTGCTTCTGAAAGCATGTCGAAACTCTTGGGGCTGCTCTTGCAGCCGAAGGTGAAGTGGACTGCAAAATAGAAATTCTTGCGCCAGCGGATGCCGAAGAGATGCCAAAAGTCAGGGTGTATGGGCATGACTTTGAAGGCTGAGGTTAACCTTGGTCAACCTTTGCCATTCATGCTCTGTGGCCGGCTTTTTTGATCATAGTGATAGCTTGATCTATATCATGATGGTTGAGGGAAAATTCTTCTATTGGAATGAGGCTATTAATGGGACAGATGTGAGTTTGGAAAGAAAGACAGCTGACGCCTGGATGGAAACCGTGCTTTAAACCTGTTAAGAGAGAATCAGAAAAGTTAGGATCAGGGTGATGAAACAATTTCATTGAAAAAGCAAGAAATGTTAACTGGAGTCGACGGATACTGTTTAGCATTTTTAGCATTCATTGATTTAGGTACAGGGCAAATGTATCTAGCGTGGGCTCTTCCGCAAAAATTGCAGACGGGGAGGAATCTGCAATGAGGTCTCTGGCACCTGCCTTCATTGAAACTAGAACAGGGTAGAGAACGAGAGGAAGGAGGGGGGCGGCGGTAAGGCTGTTGGAGAAGAGAAGGGATTCTGGGAACATAGCTGGTGGATCTTGGAGGGGTTTACAAAGGGAAAGGTGGTAGAAGAGTGAGAGATGGATCTGCAGACCACGCAAGTGAAATTGCGGCAGCCGATGAAAACACAGTTGTGGAGTTCAAGATCAAGGGCTCCCCAGTATGGGCACTGGTTCCATTGTGAAACGTAGATGGCACATTTAGCTGAAAAGAGTTTATGGTATGTGTAGAAGTGGGAGCCGTCGTAGGACAGCGCGAGCTCAGCGACGATAGACAGGTAGTCACTGAGCTCGCAACTCCTGTGGGGAAAGAATGAGCAGATCATTTCTGAGTACCGGTTAAAAAGCTATGACAAATTCTGAGAGAGATAAAACACGGGACGGATTTTGTTGGCATGTTTGAGAGTGAATTTGCCGCAATCCACTTGGGGGTCTGCAGAAATGGGAGACATAGGGGAAAGGAGAGAAAAAAGATTGATGTCCGCACCTGCTAAAATTTGCGTTCTAATGGAGGAGGAGACGGGAGTGGGTTTCAAGGTGGCATGGCGAGAGGGTTGGCTATATACAAGGTGAATGGTGGGCGGCTGAGAGAGGAGGTAGGAGGGACTGAGGGAGGTGGGGCTGGGATTGAGGGTGGGGCTGCGCTGTGAGTGGCTGAGGTGGGG
>JAUMHE010000051.1:19580041-19625179 GCA_032359235.1 Enteromius mattozi | reverse complement strand
CAAAAGGATAAACAATGCAGATTTATTTTCACAGCCACCTTTGCTCAGATTTACCAAGGGTGCCAATATTAGTAGAGGACACTGTAAATAATAATGATAAATATGTTAATATTTAAGCATATATATAAACATATATATTAATAATATTATACAATATTTATTAAAAAAGGGTGAGAATCTTATGAGAAAAAAATCCCAGTCATGTGAATGTTTTTTTTTTTTTAAGCATATTTTATTTTAGAGATTATATAGATTAAATGCTTTTCTCTAAAGTGGAAAATAATAATATAATATATATTATGTGTTATAAAAATGATTGTTTTAACTCTACTTTATGGTTTATATTGCATACAGATTTTTATTGAATATTATAAAGTGTTTATTTAATGTCATAAAATGGGTCACGTTTAAATGCCCTGGGAAAAAAATATATTTTTCATAAATTATTTTTCTTTTTGAAGCAATCAAGCATATTTTCATATATTAAGATTATTTAGATGAGATTAGAGTTTTGGATTATAACAAAATAATATATTTCTTTTTTGGGGTGAATCATGACCCATATATTATCTTGACAAATTGCATAAGATTCCCAATAATTTCTCATTTTTATCCTTCTTATAAGGGGGAAAATATGAAACAGTTTAATGAACGATGGCAGTGTATTTTGCTTAGAGCAGTGAAACGGAGCATATGCACCAAAAAGTTTATGGCATTGAATATAATTTAGGTCAGGTCTCTAATAAGAACTAATGGCAGTCCATTTGCAGTATTAATTCCACGCTTGACTAGTTCAATTAGCGCTTGTAGAACTGAACCCACGCTAGTCCGTTTTACCGCCTGTGTCATTGTGAATCTCACTCATCTCTCATTATTTCATCCCTCCTTGTCTGTTTGCTATTCTTTGGCTCTTTTTGTAGTTTTATGCTTATTTTTAGATTCATCTTGTTTGTTTGATGAGGTTTGTGTTTTTATCATTTAAACACTCTTTTATCATTTGTACCCTCCCCAATCCTGTTTCTGTATTTGACTGTTTAGATTCTGTTATAAACAAGTATATAACATAAAACAAAAGTAAATAAAAAATAAAACAATAACTTTTTAACTCTGCACATGCAAGTTTGTTAGAAAGATCACACTCTTAAAAATAATGATGCCATAGATCTGAAGATCCTTTCTGTTTCACAAAAGGTTCTTTTGTGGTGGAAGAAGGTGCTTCAGATTATAAATAGGTAAGAAAGAGATGGTTCTTTAAAGAAACTTTGACTGAATGGTTCTTTGTGGAACCAAAAATAGTAATTCTATGGCATTGCTGTGAAGAACCTTTTAAGCACCTTTATTTTTAAGAGTGGAATGTCACAGTCATTTCGTTATTGATGGATTGAAATTGAAACATTTTGTGCCAGAAAAGCACAGTCAGTGTATACATTTATAATGTAACGCTTTTATAGTGTCAGAAGGCATAAGGCTTCAGAAGATTTTAGCTAAAATTATACAAAATTAAATTTGACAGACACTTATGAGTAATTTATTCTAAGAGATGCAGTTTAACAAGCAAAAGTGAAATAATGAGGAGAGCAGGTCAACAGCATCCCTAAACATGAAATATTAAGTCCATAAAGTCTACGAAAAATTACTTTATCACAGAATATTGATTTGCAGACCTAATTATTTTTGTTCTTTTTATTCCCTTTTATCCTTTTAATTCATTTGTCCTCCTTCCACTTTATTTTCTCCTCCTATTTTAGGTGTATATCGTTCCACAAGCAGCTATTTTTAAGATGGAGGGTCTGGAGGGAGCAGAGGCCGAAGGAGCAATGCTGAACAACATGCGTGTTTATGGCACACTGGTGCTCAGCTTCATGGCCATTGTGGTGTTTGTAGGAGTGAAGTACGTGAACAAGCTGGCGCTCGTCTTCCTCGCCTGTGTCATCTGCTCGATCCTCGCCGTCTACGCCGGAGTGATCAAAACTGCCTTTGAGCCTCCAGTCTTCCCGTATGTGCTTATGATATTACATATATATCACACATATCAGACATGTCTAATGGGGGTCGACCGAGGATTGGCCTGCCCGATTATCGGCACCGATATTAAGAAGTCATATGGTTATCGGTATCATTTTCTAAACCGATTTACAGATAAAATTTAGATAAAGCATTTAAAGAGAGTTGTCAGTGATTTTGTTATTCTTAATTTTGACATTCATTGTCATTTTTACACCTGACAAAAATATAAGTTCAAAATATCGGTCGTCGGTAGGGCAGCACGATGCAATAAAAACGTAGTTAAATGTTGTGGTTCTTAAATGCTTCTCATGTTTAGAAAGATGTTTGACGCATGTTGCTTTTTCTGAAATGGACGTTATAAATGTCTCAAACTCACCGGGTAAAGATATACAGAAGGGGGTTCTGATGGAACATTTACTACACAGAGCCATTGACAAGTTACGCAAACTGAACGATTTCATTAGTTTCATAATTGCGTAATTAAATCGGTCTGTGATTATGAAAGTGGCTTTGCGTAGTTTGTCAGTAAATTATGGCTTCATTGTTAGTTTCTGGCCACAGCAGTATCCCTTCTAGTCACAACACTGGAAAGAAGAAAAAAAGACCTGAAAAGACGTGCATTACCTTTCTTCTGTGGAGCATATTTGGAGTTTCATCATGAAAGCGAACTCTGGCCTTTAGATGGATATTCACTACTGATCACAGAACCGTGCTTCACTAAAAGATACACATTTGATTAATCATGCATCCCTGGCGCTCCACTTGATCTGAAATTATAGCCATCGGCCATAAAAAACACATATTGCTCGACCCCTAATATCTAACTGAGGCTGTTTTTTGTCCTTTAGAACTGATTTAGTATGAAATTATTTCCACAGAGTGTGTGTTCTGGGAAACCGGACTCTGGTTTGGAAAGGCTTCGATGTGTGCGCGAAGGTCATCGAGAGAGAAAACGCCACGGTCACCACCAAACTCTGGCGGCTCTTCTGCGACTCCGAGTTCCTGAACGCCACCTGTGACAGCTATTTCACCAACAACAACATCACAGAAATGCAGGGAATCCCCGGAGTTATGAGTGGCATTCTGCGCGGTAAATACAGCCACAAAATGACATCATAGTCATAAGCATGTTTTTGGTGTCAGTTAGGACGGTTTTTGTTTTTTGGAAAAAAAAAAATTAATTAATTAACATTTTATTCTGCAAGAATGCATGGCAAATAGATTAAAAGTGACATTTCTAATGTTACAAAATATTTAAAATAAATGTTTTTTCTTAACTTTCTATTAATCGAAAACTCAACTCAACATTCACCACAATAAATGTTTCTTGAGCAGCAAATCACCATATTAGAATGATTTCTGAAGGAAATTCAGCTTTGATCACAGAAATAAATTACATTTAAAAAATATTTTCAAATAGAAAATATTTATTTAAAATTATATGAATATTCCAGAATATTAATAAATTTTTAAATATATTTATGCAAATTTAATTTCTACAGAAGTATTTTTTAAAGAAATGTATTTTTTAAAAGCATTTAAACATATATTTTGCCCTCCATATATTTCAGTCCAAAACACATTCACATGTCACCACTGAAGAAAATCTTTTTGTTGCATGTAACACATCTGAATAAAAATAAACAATCAATAGAGCCTAAACGTAGGCTACCGTAAGACTAGAAATGTTTTTTCTTGCCCCTGAAATGAATTGAAATATATTTTGGTCTATGAAATATTCAATTTTAAAAATATATTTAGTTGAGCTTCACTGTTCACAACATATATTTAGCAAATATTTAAAGTATATTTTGGCTAGAATTTTTTTTGCCATATTGGATGATGAGGCTAATAGACTTCTATCACAAACATTTAAAAATCTTACTAACCCCAAACTTTGAACCTACAGAAGGTGTTTACTTTTGTCTAAGCTTTTGTATTAGAATATTAAAATGAATGTTATTTTTTCAAATTCAAACCTTTCCTGTGTCTGCTTATCATTGCTGTTAAAATTGCTCATATAAGTTTACATTTCAATAAATGTACTCATGACCCGTTTCCCTATTTCTCTCTTCCAGAGAATCTCTTTGGGAATTATATGGAGAAGGGTTCTTTCATTGAGAAAAGGGGATTACCCTCCTCAGTCGAACCCGATGCCATACCGACCAACACCAACCGCTACGTGCTCGCAGACATCACCAGCTTCTTTACCATGCTGGTGGGCATCTACTTCCCCTCCGTGACAGGTAGAGACTTCTCTTGACAGCCCTCATCTCATCCATTATTTATGATTATGAAAATTAACCTTGTGGATCAGAATGCATAAGAATATTCCACGCTTTTAAAATAAAGGGGGCCTTTCGCGGTGAAAGAATCATTTTCCTGAACCAAACCTCCATTTTTAAAAACCTTTTTTCCATTATACTTTTTTTTTTGTTATGTAAAGGTGTAGTGAAAGTTAAAGTTCTCCTGTTATGGGTTATGAAAGGTTCATGTTTTGGTTTTGGGAGTCTCAAACAACAGGTGGACATGCATGCAAGATCAAAAAACACTTTAATGTTCTTATAATATGCATTTATTTTTACCTCATTTGTTCAACGACTCCAGTGATTGGTCGATTTCATTTAAAGCAGTGTTTGTGAGCTTTTAACACCCAAAAGCAACACCTAGTGGTAAAGAATGAATTAGCATTTTCATTCAGACCAACGCTAGGATCAAGTGGGCGTTCAATATGCTAATGTTTAATTTTGACGTCAACATGAAACGGCTTGGGACTCGTTAAAAAACGACTCGTTTTAATGATTTAGAGTCGACTCTTTCTTATAACGTTATACACGGTGCACTTTCAGATTTAACACTTTGAAGGATGTTTTCATTCACTTAGAGCTGTGTTACACCCTGAATAGAAACTCATTTTTTAAAATCCATAATAGATAAACTTTAATAAAGTTTTAAATAGAACTTCAGATGCCAATAATGAATGTTTTGGTTAAAAAAAGTGATTTTCCACATTTAGAGTACAGGTTATAAAACTAATAACCCCAATGGAAGTACAGGAATGATGTCATCAGCTAATATTAAAGCTTTTCTATGCTCTGTCTTGTTTTGAACAGGTATCATGGCTGGATCAAACCGATCTGGTGATTTGCGAGATGCCCAGAAGTCCATTCCTATCGGCACCATCCTGGCCATCACCACCACCTCCATCATCTGTATCCTCTTAAAGAGAAACACACACAGAGCTCCACCTGGTGGAAAGAGTCTGACATAACACCCTCCTGCAATACTGTTTAGTGATCAAATATCAAATGACTCATTTCAGTGATCCAGTCAGATCAGTTTCTGCCAAAATGTAGTTTATTACAAACGAATCCTGTGTGGTAGTTGGTAAGTTTTTGAAGCAGTTCATTTGGAACCAACTGTCCAAGTCAACCGATTCACTAAAATGAATCGGGATTCTCAATTCTAATATACATTATGGAAGCCTAGTAATCACTATGTAGAGAAGCTAAAAGATTTAGAAACAATCAAAGCTGCTGAAACAGTTAATGTTTATCAAAAAGCAGTGTCCTTTAACTGAAGTATTCAGACATGTCCAGTGTGATACTGTTCGGTGCCTGCATTGAGGGAGCGGTGCTGAGGGATAAGTATGTTTAAAATGTCTCGTCACATGATTTAGTTCAAGACAAAATACAGTACACTAGCATTTAAATGTTTAGGGTTAGTAAAATGATTAATGTTTTTAAAAGAAGTATCTTATTCTCACCAAGGCTGCATCTATTTGACTAAAAATACAGTCAAAACGGTAATATTGTGAAATACTATTGCAGTTTAAAATAGCTGTTTTCTATTTGAATATATGTTAAAATATAATTTATTTCTGTGATTAAACCTGTAATTGAAACTTTAGTGTCACATGATCCTTAAGAAATCATACTAATAGGCTGATTTGCTGCTCAAGAAACATTTCCGATTTTTAGCGATATTGAAAACAGTTGTGACGGCCAATATTTTTGTTGAAACTGATATATTTTTATTTTCAGATGAACAAAATGTTCAAAATTACGGCATTTATTTGAAATATAAATATTTTGTAATATCAGAAATGTCTTTACTGATCAATTTTATGAATGCTTGCTGAATAAACCTCAAACTATTAAGTGGTAGCATAATACTTGGTGTATGTTTGTGCGTCTCAGGTTTGGTGAGGCCGTCAGGGGTAATCTGGTGATCGGGACGCTGGCGTGGCCTTCGCCCTGGGTCATCGTCATCGGTTCCTTCTTCTCCACCTGCGGTGCAGGGCTTCAGAGCTTGACGGGTGCTCCTCGTCTCCTGCAGGCCATCGCTCGAGACGGCATAGTGCCGTTCCTCAGGGTGAGGGTCCACATGTGTGATGAGTGTTTAGTCTTTCAGCAGAAAGTCAGATTCACATTGCAGCTTATTCTGGCCAAGAGTAACCAGCGCTGACCTTGTGTTTAGCTCTTCATGGGTATTTACGTATGTGTATGTGTGTGTGTGATGCAGGTGTTTGGTCATGGAAAAGCAAACGGGGAGCCCACCTGGGCATTGCTCCTGACCGCATGCATCTGTGAGATTGGAATTCTCATCGCTTCTCTGGATAACGTCGCTCCAATTCTCTCCATGTAAGAGACATATATATATATATATATACAACACTCTTAGAAAGTATTTGCACATTTAAATCATACACAAAAATGAATGTCTGAATGTCACTGCATAAGATAATACAGTTTTAAATTAAGTAGCATTCATCAGTGTTATTATTGTTATCTAAAATTAAAAAACTTGTTTAATATAAAATATAAATATAAAACATTGCATGAAAACCACAACTTAAATATAAATTAGAAATTTTGCCATGTCAGATTACTGGAATAAAATATGAATAAAATTGCTAAAACGAAACTAAAATAAAAACAAATTAAAGGTAAATAGAAATATTTTAAAAAGACACACACATAAAAAATGAGATGAAACAAAAAAAGTTACTAAAATTAAAATGAAAACTTAATATAAATATGAAATATTAATGTAATTATGTCATCTAAAATTGTTTTCATATTAAATGTAATAGACATCTTTATATTCATATTTAACTAACAATAATAATAATATTTAACAACATTATATGAAAATGGAAAATATGAAAATTAAAGCTATAATAGTATTTACATAATATTTCAATTGTAATATATTATTTCAGTTAACCAAGTTAATTTAAACAATATTACTGTATCAACGGTGCACTAAACATTTTGCTTGAAAACTGTGTTTGGGCTATTTTTGTTTTCAATAAATGTTCAATATTTTTTTACTACAACAATCAGACATTTTAAGTGTGCTTTAAAGGTTGAAACATATGAGACATAATCCCGGGTGTCTGTTTATCGTCATTGCGGTGTTTGTTTTTCTTGTGTGTTTGCAGGTTTTTCCTCATGTGCTACATGTTTGTGAATCTGGCCTGTGCTGTTCAGACTCTGCTCAGAACGCCCAACTGGAGACCGAGATTCAAGTTCTACCACTGGTGAGCTCTAGAGAACTGCATCTTGCTGTTTGCTGTGGCTTTACTTGTATTTGTACCCTAACATTTGCCGCCTTCTTTTCCAACAGGACTCTATCCTTCCTTGGCATGAGCCTTTGTCTCTCGCTCATGTTCATCTGTTCTTGGTACTACGCCATTGTTGCCATGGGAATCGCCGGCTGTATCTACAAGTATATCGAGTTCCGAGGGTAAGTGGATTGGGACCCGGAGCCAGGGGAAGACCAGCGGGGCAGAAAACCAAGAGATGGATTAGAATTGAGCTTCAGGCATTTGACCTGTCGTAATCTGGCCAGCCAAGAACAGCTGAAAGCTGCTCCAGCATTTGATTAGTTTAGTGCCTTTCTTTTGGAAACACTTCCAGAGTTGAGTGTCGAACAGTGACCCGAGTCTGTTGCCGGAAATTAAAGACGAAGAGAAAATTGGCGGCAGGATTATGGAGTCTGAGGCTGTGTGCGGATTTCAGTTCTTACCGCATACTGCGCAGTATATACTGTGTGATTACAAAACAAGCAATATAAATAGCAGTATGCATGTCTTTGTCATCATTTTAGTCAAAATGCAAGGTCAACTTGTGTGCATTGCATTGTGGGATACAGTACCAAGCACATGTCATCAAGGTTTTGCATGCAAACCAAAAAATAGCATGCAAAATAATAGACATATACAATACTGCAGACACAGGCATGAGCACTCTATTAAAAACACAAGATACTCTCTATTAAATTTTAACCAATTAAAATATCTGGAACCTTTTTTATTGGTGGATCTCATCGATTTGTAATACACACATGCATTTTACATATGAATTATTTGGTTTTATTTAAAACACAGAAGCATGCTGACTTGGCATAGACCCTGTTGTGAAATTACGATTTCAACAGCTGTAATAAGTAATAAATAATATTATATGCAGCCAATGTTACATTTATTAAAAAAATCTAAATAAAACCTAAATAAAAAGCGTCTATGAATGCACATATAGTGAAAGTTAAATGTTAGAATGGCATTCTGAATATAAAGAGAGTGTGTGAAAAAGGTGTGTGTGTGTCTGTGCTGACAGGGCAGAAAAGGAATGGGGTGATGGAATAAGAGGTCTGTCTCTCAGCGCGGCCCGCTTCGCCCTCATGAGGCTGGAAGAGGGACCACCGCACACCAAGAACTGGAGGTGAAGAAGTTCAAATCACGTATATTATATATGAATTATAATAATACTATTATAAATACTGTATATACTTGTATCATTTATATTAATAGTTTTTTCATAAATAGAATTAGGCTGAAATAAAGTTAAATATATAAAAATAAAGTTTTTGTTTACATTATATATGTATGTTTACTGTTTAATGTTTATACATTTATATATTAATAATATTATATTGTATATTATACATAAATATATTTTTCTTAATTTGTAGTTTTTTTCTTAGTTTGTAATTATATATACATAATAAATATACACACATATATTATGTAAACAGACTTCATTTTGGATGCGATTAGGCATTTGACAGCACTCATATTTATACAGATAATATATAATTATTTTAAACATGTATGTATGTATTTTTCTATATTTTTATTTTTATGCATTTTTTATGTATTTGTGCTGGATTTTAAAGGTACAGCATTTCTGTAAACTTTCTGACACTAGTCTCTCCTGCTTTTCTTTCCTCTCAGACCTCAGATATTAGTCCTGGTCAACATGGATTCGGAGCTGAATGTGGAGCAGCCGCGTTTGCTGTCTCTGACCAGTCAGCTGAAGGCTGGGAAGGGTTTGACCATCGTGGGCACAGCTCTGGAGGGAACTTACCTTGAAAACCATCCTCAAGGACAGCAGGCCGAACAGGTGACCTTCACACAAACACAGCATGGCTACCGGCTCAGACAGCATACGTGTTTATTTGTGTTATAATGTAATTCCTCACTTTGTTATGTGTCTCAAAGTCTCTAAGGAAGCTCATGGAGGCGGAGAAGGTGAAGGGTTTCTGTCAGGTGGTCATTTCTTTGAACATGAGGGACGCCACGTCACATTTGGTCCAGGCCGGAGGGTTGGGAGGTCTTCAACACAACACTGTTCTGGCCTGCTGGCCGCGCAACTGGAAACAGGCCGAGGATCATCAGAGCTGGAGAAACTTTATTGGTGAGAGACATTTCTTCTTATTTAAAGGTGCTATACTGGCATTGAAGATTTCTTGAAGAGCCTTTAACAACCACCGTACCTTACTTTCCTCAGAAGGTTCTTTATAGTGATATATAGCTCTAGACTCTCACTCTATGATAACTATTGACTCATTTGTGCCAATTTTTATTTTTCATATGGAACTGAGGAGATATAAGTGAGACAAAGTTGCTATATAAAACATTACTGAGCAGTATAATTTTCCTCTGGCTTTCTGAGATTGACTTCACACCTCTTTGAGTCAGTATGTAAGGTTTAACACACTTTTTTGCGCTGCGGCAGCTGTTACAGGCATTGCATCATACGTGTTCGAGTCTGTTCTGTGTTATCTAAACTATGCTGTTCGAAAGCAGCCAGACTGAGCAGGTGCAGCTTCACGTCTCACACCACAGATGTTCACTTGTGAATTTTAAGAAATGAGCGATGGTTTAATTCATCTGAATTGGAATGGTTCCTAGAATAGTTACAGAAATAGACAGTGCTGCTGAGTACAAGTGTTTGAGAATGAGATGAATCTTCTCGAGTATTGATTCTGCGTAGATACAATTGATTAAGGATGGGTGGGATCAACAGAATCTTAAATCTCGATATGAATGTAGGTTACAGTAATGCTCTGTTTGAAAATATAATGACTTTCTACCAGAAAATGGTTTGAATAGTGCAGAATTAAATGATAATGCCTTTTTTATTAATCCAGTAAAATAAATATAAATTAAAAAAACAAGTATTATATTATATAGGGCCTATCTATTGTTATGTATTTTTTCATGATGCACATGATACACACACACACACACACACACACATATATATATATATACCACTCATAAGTAAAGTTTGGGAAGTGTATGTTTTAAGAAGTGTCTTATGCTCTTCACAGCTGTTTTTGTCTGTTAAAAATACCGTAGAACAGTATTACTGTGAAATATTATTACAATTTAAAATAACAGTTTTCTATTTTAATATACTGTAAAATGTAATTTATTGCTGTGGTCAAAGCTGAATTTTTAGCATCATTACTCCAATCTTAAGTGTAACATAATCCTTCAGAAATCCTTCCTTTTTACATGTGATACCTATAAATAATTTTATATATAAATGTAAAAAAATTTAATATTATTTTTGCGTTTTCTTTTTCTTTTTTTTTATTAAATGTTAATTAAATATCTTTTTTTCTTTTTCTTTTTGAAAATCTGAAGACTCTGATTATAACATGCATAATCTGATGCATAACAAGCATGACATCAGAGCCACACCATTAAACAAAAGGCTCAAATATAATATACTCATCGTAAGTGTAAATAATAAATATAAACGTGTCTTCATTGCAGAGCTGGTAAGAGAAACCACCGCTGCCAGTAAAGCCCTACTGGTGCCCAAGAATGTCTCGGCCTTCCCATCAAACGGCGAGCGTTTCACAGAGGGTCACATTGATGTGTGGTGGATCGTTCATGATGGAGGCATGCTGATGCTGCTGCCTTTCCTCCTCCGCCAGCACAAGGTACATGCTCTAACTCTTCATTTCTGTCTGAACGGCGTCAGTTAAGTCACTGCAGCTGACATCTGTGAATGATGTTCTGTAGGTTTGGAGGAAGTGCAAGATGCGCATCTTCACTGTGGCCCAGATGGACGATAACAGCATCCAGATGAAGAAGGATCTGACAACCTTCCTGTATCACCTGCGCATAGAGGCTGCGGTGGAGGTGGTGGAGATGGTAAAGCACCCGCTCACCCTCATATTTACTACTCAGGAAAATAGTGTGTCAATAATGTAAAATGACAAGATTTAACACTCAGAAAACAGTGAGAAAACAAGGAAAATATAGGACAGTTCATTGAGGAAGAGCTGATCTGCAGCTACTTTTTCTGAAAATGCAACCATAAATTTTAAAAGAAATACTAATACAAATAATAAAAAGTAAAACAAAAGTAGGCGCAAATGATGACATTATTTTTGTTGTATACACACACACACATATATATAGTATATCATTTAATAATATGTTCCATAATTGTTCAAATTATCAAAATTAAAATAGTTAAAATGTGGTCTAAAAATTGTCCCAAAAAGTTGGGATATATGTATATGAGTTTAATTCTACTTCTGCTTTTTTAGAAAAAGTAGCTGCAGATGAGGACAACAGTGTATATTTGGATCAGCCATCCTTTAATTATGTCTCCTCTGTCTTCAGCATGACAGTGATATCTCAGCGTACACATATGAGAAGACCCTGGTGATGGAGCAGAGATCTCAGATCCTGAAGCAGATCAACCTCACCAAGACCGAGCGTGAACGTGAGGTACATGTCCATCCTCAAACATTAATCATCAACATGTACTTCTGATCAAACACGCTGCTCTACAAACTTGTCCATCAAAGTTCTGCTAATAACAAAAGGGATCAGTCCATTTTAAAAGTTAAATACTTTGTGTTTCTCTTTACTTAATGAAAAACACCTTATTAATATAATAATATTACATCACAGGATACAAATACAGTTGAACTGCAATGCTGCACGTTGAAGCTCATTATGCATGATGTCACTGCGTGTGGGCGGGGCCTCGGTTCTCATCAATATTAAGATCGTTTCTCTCCCTTCAGATCCAGAGCATCGCTGACAGCTCTCGCGGGTCGATCCGCCGGAAGAACCCGGCCGCTGTCACGACCCAGCTGAGTGTGACAGAGGAGCCGGCGGCCAGCAGCAAAGAGGAGAAACCAGAAGAGGAGGTACAGCATGACCCACCAATGAGCAATACAGCATGAGCCAGCAATGCTCATTTCATTCTGTGCCTGTAATAATCATGTCTTCAGATATCTCAGAAGAGATAGTTTTCATTTTACATGCCAATAACAGCCACATCGCTTGTGTCGAACATGCTGAGATCTCAGCTTGACTGTCTTGTCTGATATCAGTGTTTTTGTGATGCCTTTCAGAGTAATGGACACGGCAGAACCATCTCCTCTCTCTCTCTCTTTCTCTCTCGCTCTCTCTTTTTCTCTGAAAAGTTATTTATTTTAAGTATTTTAAGTTATAATAAGTTATATTATTTAGTTATATTAGTTATATTATTTAATTTGTATTAATTTGTTTTCATTATTTTTTTTATTTTATTTTTAATAAAACAACATTAAGTTATAAATTGTTTTAATTTAAATTAATTTCTTATTTTAATGAGAATAAATTTAATTGAAATGTATATGGTAAATATTCATTTAAGTTTTATTAACTTGTCTTTTAATTCTAAAAAATATATATACTAAAAGAATCTGTCAATTAGTAAGTTTGTTTTTAATTTTAGATTTATTAATTATTTTAATTTAATAATGATTTATTATTTAGTATTATTCATTATAATGCATCGTCAGTTTCATTGTGATTCTTATAAATATAATGAAATAAAAGAACATAATAATGAAAGTCGATAAATAAAAAATATTATTCAATATAAAGCATTTTCATTGTGATCATAATCTCATTTGTTATTATTGTGTTTAACTGTATTGCTTACTTTTATTTCATAATTTGTTTTATTGTTATTATTTAGAATTTAAATATTTCTTTTCATTTTAAACTCTTTTAATCTCTGTCTGATCATTAATGGTTTCTTTTCCTTCTCTTTTGCCCTGACTTTCTCCATATGTGCGTATGTGCCGGTCCTGCCCTCTCAGTCTGTCCCTGTGTCCCCATCCCAACAGGAACAGCTCATTCATGACAAAAGCACCAACCCGCCGACCCCAGCCACACCGCAGTCCCCCAGCGCAGATGCTGAGACCCCCGGCACAGCCGTTCAGATGACATGGACCGAAGCCAAGTGTGATGGAGAGCAGGCCAAACCTATAGGAGCTACCACACCAGAGGCCATCAAAGACCTCTTCAACATGAAACCGTGAGTGCAGCAGGCAAACCTTCCAACTAAGGTCTGAATTTAGGTTCAGTTTTGCATTGCACACATTTACACTCGTCTTTCGTTCTTTCTCTGTCATGCCACAGAGAGTGGGAAAATCTGTGAGTATCTGACACACATTCACGCTCGCTGATGTTGATGAATGTTCATGAGCTTATGGTTGATGATGGTTTTGTTTTCAGAAACCAGTCCAACGTGAGGCGCATGCACACTGCACTCAGACTCAACGAAGTCATTGTTAAGAAATCCCAGGAGGCCAAACTAGTCCTGCTCAACATGCCCGGACCGCCTAGAAACCGGACCGGCGACGAGAACTGTATCCTGATCATATTTTTAATGTTACATTGCTTTCATTTAAAAATGATTATGGCCATCATTCTTTTTTTATTCCAGTTTGGTGTAAAAATCCTACATTTTTTGATAGACCAAACAAATAATGAGTCAAGAAATATTTTAAACTGGCATTTGTATTGAAATGGTCACATCGAGCCCATTGCATTATGGGAAACTATGCAAATACACCACCGTTCATGAATGGAAGAAATGCATGCTTTTAAACAGATAATATGCATTTAATAGCTCAGGAGTGATTTTAACAACTTTCAAAATGTTACAAACATGTCTATTTTGAATAAATGCTGTTATTTTTAACTTCCTGTTCATCAAAGAATCCTGAAAATAAAAATGGATACCAGTTTCCATAAAATTATTAAGCTGCTCGAGACTAATACTAATAACACTGATATTTAATAATACTTTAGCACTAATAATATGTTTCTTATGCAGCAAATCAGCATATTAGAATATTTTCTGAAGGATCATGTCACACTGAAGTCTGGAATAATTATATTCAACCAGAAACCAGCTATTTGAAATTGTAATAATATTTTACAGTATTACTGTTTTTTTGTTTTTGTATTTTCGATCAAATAAATGCAGCCTTGGTGTGCATGACACACTTCTTCTAAATTCTTACTGACACCAAATTTTGACATACTGTTCACCATAAATGGTGCCTAAAGCAGAAGTAGAGCATTATGCATATCTTTTACAGCTCTTATTTCCTTGACTCTGTCAATCAGACATGGAATTCATGGAAGTTTTAACCGAAGGTCTCAACCGGGTCCTCCTCGTGCGCGGTGGAGGTCGTGAGGTCATCACCATCTACTCTTAAGGAACTAGTCGACGTCATCCCACCCCATTTGCCCTCCTTCCCCAGTGTGGCCCAAGCAATATCCCAGAATTCCCTTCAGTCAACCAGCTTCATTCGTTCAACAGAACTGGTTTGCCAAGCTCTCTCTGGCCAAACATCGCTCTTGGTGTTACTCTCGTTCATGATGGACGTGATCTACACTTTACTGTTCAATGAAGTGCACTGTTGATGTCAGTGGGTATTTGTTCAATGCCCCGTCTGCTGTAGCTTTCCTATATCATCTGTCAATCACCGCTCTCACCCAATCAGGAGAAGCGGGTGGGTTGAGCTTGATTTGTTTTTATTTATTTGTTTTGAGGAACAGGATCCAGAAAAGAATGCGCAAAGTCAAGGAATCGGCGTTCAAAACAACACCAGAGATGCTGTGAAATACTTCTGCTCTGGTAAAGGCTGACAGCCTTGGGAAAAGATTTTCATGGTTTGAACACGATCTGTAAACAATCAGTCTGCAGATTGGTGAATTAATGTGAATTAATAATGAGGTAATACTACAATGTGAAATGTGACGTTTAAAGTCAACGTCAAATGAACCTTATTTGCTTTCGTTAACGACCGTTGCATGTTATTCCGAATAAAAAAGGTTTGCTTTTATAATCAAAATATAAAAATAGCTCCTGAAAACCTCTAAGACAGCTCTTATTTTTCAATGCATTGTTTGCATTCCGCTTGAATTACGGAAGGAAAATGTTTTGCGAACGGCATTTCACGTTGACTTTAAGCATGTTCCTCTGCACAAAGATCTGTTGTTGTATATTTGTTTTGTCTCATCAACCTCCTCCATGTTTTTATTCATTCCTAGCTATCCCCCTGCCAAATACAGTCACAATATGTGCCAAAAAACAAGGCTGGCAGGGTGTGCGACTTGCTGTTTGACAGCAAAGCAGCGAGTGAGTCTATCGGTGCAACCGACACTGTAATTAGCGAAAGAACAAGCTTGAGAAAAAAAAAAGAAAAAAGTACTCAGCCACTCCGAAGTAGTGTAAATAATGTATAAGGCATTATTAAATATCAGTGTAGTATTTTTATTCTGAAATAACCGAAGATTCTGGTGAAGAAACGCTGTTGTCTTACAGGGTCAGGGTGTTTTGGGTGGCTACAGGCTTCACTATGGCGGCTTGAAGTGTACTACGGTACCAAACCTCCCCTCCCCAACAAGCACTCAACCTGCACTGACAGCCACTGTGTAACAAATGATTTAATGAGTCTGTTGATTCATTAAATGAATGTGTGTGTGTGTGTTTGCATGAGTGAATGAGCGAATTGCATCCTTGAGCAAATGGAAGTTGCCCATTTCTTTCTTTTTTCCCATTTTGCTATAAACAAAACCTCTGTGTTTGTCGCGTTTACAGACAAATCTGTATAAATTAACTATATCATAGACAAAATCTATATTATATTACACCAGAAATGTCACAGAGCTATATATAGAGCATTATGGTATCTGATTGTATTGCCAAACTTCGATTTCACTCGTGCCATATGTAAGAAAATGTGAAATGTCAATAGAAACTAATATTGATAACAATGTCACTTTAAACGCAAATGCTGCACTCACCCCAGAGTTTATGACCTTTTCAGATTAGATTTCTTTAACTTCATATCAAAGTTGGAAACTCTGAATTGTATAATTGCTCGACTTTATATAAAAGCATCCGAAATCGCAGTGGCTTCAGCAGTTTAAGCTACAGTTCAACTCGTGCGCTTTCTTTGAGGTGTGATTTTGTGTTACTATGCTTTTGCAAGGTGAATTTGTCTGATTTAAAAAAAGTAAATTGCTGTCATTATCGACAAAGCCGCATATAAACCCATTATGGTCGTTACTATAGTTACTAATCATTTCTGGGTCCATACACGGATCAGAATAGACTCTCTGTTATCGTTTGGTAGTTACGGTAATTCTGATGCAGCATTAGATTGAGTTGTTATTAGTATTATGGAAATCTGAACTCTATGCAGCCTGACTGTAATGCATTAGCCAAATCACAAAATGAGATTTCAGATGCAAAATTAACCCAAGATTGTTTGCAAAATTATGTTTTAATCATAGAAAAGTAGATCAAAAAGTGTATTTTTGAGAGCGTAATGTAGGCTATGTGAAATTGGGAAATCATATATTCATTGCATTATTTATTTTTGTAGAGATACAGGCTATTTTATACAGGTTTTTTTTAGCAGAAATACCAACAACTGCATATTTACATTTATAAATTTCTATATATATATATAAACACAAATATATAGATAAACATTTATAAATAAATATAACTTTAATCTAAGACAGTATATACAATAGTTTATAAAGATATTACAGATTATTTTATGTTTTCATGGGAAAACCTCTCATAAGATGAATGCTGCTGCTAGTGTATGAATAGATATGGATTGTGTGTGTACACAAAGCGAACGATTAAATATTTAAAGGTATATTTACGAGGGGAGGGGCTGACGCTAAGATTGCATATCAGTTCTGGCGTTTGCAGCGAAAAGGACTTCGGCCTTATGTAATCAGCTTTATCATGTTTTATTTAGTTTATTTCCTGTTAAAAGTGATAACGTGAAGTGACGACAACGTTCACTGGATCTGAACAAAACGCAAAACGTGCGTCGAAACGCAACGTATTTTTTTAACATAATACTGCCTGCATAGACTGAGCCTCTGATGACGTTTCGACAATTAGTTGACTCAACGATGTTTTTAACAAACCACTTACGATACGCTTCGTTTGCATGGTGTGTTTTGGAAAAATTAAATTTTCGTAATGTGAAAAGAGCAGTTCCTGGGAAAAAAAATGTCAAGGCAGCTTTTTCAAATTGTTGTCGCGACTCAACGGCAAAATGTTCTTACTTGTAAACTTAGATTAGCGGGATACTGTGTGGTGTTGTTTTTGGGTTTTGTACATAATATCGCTCTCGAGACACTGTAGCTACAGGGTCGATGTTCCCTGATGTGTTTGTTAGGATGCTTTTAGTACACACACCGAAAAAAATAACTTTTTTTTGTTTTCAACGGTAACGTGCAATATTGATTTCCATGGGAAACGGTACGTATGGCGTAATTTTAGTTGCTAGTTCGCACACGAGTCTGCTTCTCGTAGAGTTCATCGGCACGCTTCGTATGCTAGAGTGTGCGTCACATCTGTTCTATGGTGGCTGAGATAGAAATGCACTTTATACGAGTTAACGTTATTTACGTCCATGGTGACAGTGACGATTGAGTTGCCAGAATCATGAGCATGCCAGATCCATTTCAGCGCTGATGCCTCTAGCCGAGAGAGCGTGTACTGCATCGGCCGCTTGGCCACGTTATCGCAGATTGGACAGAGTTTTGTTCGCTGCGGTCACACACTACCTGAAGATTGATTTTATTATGCTGTAAAACAAAACAAAAAAAGTGTGTTTGCTGTTTATTTGGCATGAATTTCTAGCATTTCTTGTAATTAATGACGAAAAGAGTATACGTAGATGTAAAAAAAAAAAAGAAAAGAAAAAGATATATTTCTAATACGAATCACTGAGTTATGTGGTAACATTTCCATTTCTCCCACTTTTCACTCCCTATGTCATTTCGACCCTACAAGCACTGTTTCGATGTGATCACCATATAAAAAGACTATAAACAAGCGCTTCCACTGCTGGGCTTGGCTCTATTCAAACTGACAGTGGACACATTCACATTTTTTTCCCTTCCTTCAGTATCTCACAATGAAAACCTGGCTTGTGTGTAGCAAAAAGAAATTGTGTATTCCTTCGCCAAGGAATATCGAAGCGTTCGACACATCTCGGAAACAAAAAAGGGCTCTGAATAAGTCTGTACTTGGTTCTGATCTGCGCCATTGGATGTTCTCCAAAAAAAAAGAAAAGGGAATCTCACTTCATTTTATTAATCCTACACTCTCGGAAACTGGAGGTCGCTTGCTGCATTTTGGGTTCTCTCTGTTTGAAAAAGTTCTTGATGTTTCTTACAGGTTCTTCAGATCAGATTGGTTTCTACGTTTTTTTAAGCACCTGAATATAGTTTCAAAAGGCATTAGACTGTCAGACCTTTATTTTTGAGAGTTTACTCCCATGACGTTTACCTCTGAGGTCAGCTTTTCTTGACATTCCAGTAACTTTACATAAAAAAAAAATTAAAAAAAACAGTACAGCTTTTCAAGCATGTAAAGCTCTGTGGAAGTCCAAATGTTGAAATCTGAATCAAATCCACCTGAAGCAGTTAAAATAGAGCCAGGACCTGGGTCCGTTGTCCTGTTCAACGCATGCACATTATCCTGAACAAGCTGATATATAAATATATATAAATATAAATATTTAAGTGTTTTGTGATATACAGTATTATGTTCACGCCAGTTTATTTCAGTTATTTAATTGTAAATCTGTTATTTTTACCAGATGTGTGGTGTTCTTGTTGTGCACAACGGTTTCTTTGGATCAACTATCTTAGTGTGAATGGATATTGATTGGTTAAAGGGGTCTTTTTTTACTGTAGGTAGTTTATAGCCAAGACAAAGACCATTTTGCTTTTACTGCAGTTAATATATTAAAAGAAGAACTGATTACCAAAGTTATTTATGTTAACCTGGGTATGTGTTTAGTCTACTGCAAACGGTCGTTCTGAATGAATTAAAAAGAAACTTGAGGGTTTGTTTTGTTTAGCAGTAAAATCTTTATTTATAACAGTTTGTACACATGCCTTAAATACACAAATTGGCAGCTATACGTTAAGTAATATGTGCAAATTTATTTATTTTTAAAAATATTTTATCATTATTTACAAAAAAACTAATGTAGTTTTTAATTCTAGGCCCAATTTCAAACATTAAAATTAAGCTAAGAGGACTAAAAGTATTCACTGAAATATAAAATGTTACTCTTATATGATTTGATTGCCTGAAAATGCATATGCCCAATTTTATTTTTTAAAAACATTGAGTTGTTCCCCCTGCTAATTTGATTGGAAAAGCAGATTTCATGGCTTATTGCTTTATTACAGCACAACTGCAAGTTGGGTATTGCTGAAGTAAACAATCCGAGACGACTATAAGAGAAATGTACAAACAAAATCCCGCTTTGACTTGGCTTTGCTTCTCTGAAAGGCAAAAATGTGATTTATTGAATAGCTCGCTTTAGGCAGTTCACTGATTTCACAGTTTGCAAACGATAGTGCAGTTAATTCTAGATCAGAACATTAGTTTTACATGGAAAATGACTGAATCCCTCAGGCTTGTTTTTGATTCATTTGAGATGAACACATTTTGTATGAACATTTGAAAGGGAATGTTGTGGAGAAAAAGTGATTTTCTTTTTTTTTGTGTGTGCGTTTCAGGGTTTTATGGTCATATTGCCATTTAGTGTGTTCCTGTGTGTTTTTCAGTTGTATGGGTGTGTGTGTGTGTACAGTGACGTACACAAAGCAGACATGGGACCACAGGCAAGGGCAGATGTGGGTCCTGTAAATATAACTAGTTAGTGTTGAGGTGTTTATTTTTTGTGTCAGTGTAAGTTGAATATTTTAAAAAGATAAATAATGAGTATTATCTATTGTGTTTCATGGTACATAAAGAAAATAATGTAGTTTTATCTTACATTTCAAATGCTTTATCTCTATGGCTTCTGCAAAACTCCCATTCCATTTTATAGATCTGTCAGCACAAAATGCAATAAATGAATACCATTTTATTACGGATTATATGATCGAGTCTTTATTTTGAGCAGGTTTTCAAAGGCTCAAAATCCTGGTCCTGAGATTCTTCAGCACACCACATTTTGGATCTCATTTATATATATTCCTGATTAATATCATCAGCTCATTAGTAGAGAATTGAACTGGCTGTGATTTAATTACTTTTACTGTGAAAACGGTCTGCTGAAATTGAACTCCTGAAAATATCTAAACAAACATCTAAACATCCAGGGGTCATCAAACTTGATCCTAGTGGACCGGTGTCCTGCAGAGTTTAGCTCCAACTTGCCTCAACATCTGTCTGTAAGTTTACCTATTAAGACCATAATTAGCTGCTTCAGGTGTGTTTGATTAGGTTTGGAGCTAAACTCTGCAGGACACCGGCCCTCCAGGACCGAACTTGGTGACCCCAGGTCCAGTAAACCTCACTGTTGACTAGTTAGACATCTTGAACTCAGTTGCCTCTAATATTGGGGAATTTGAAACCTTTCTCAAAGTCAGTTCTTTTCAAGTATTTCTTTGTTTATTGGTGCAAAGTCAATCGATTGAAAGTGTTCACAGACATCCTCTGGCCTTCCTAAAGAGCGTTTGTGGCTGGATTTTGGAGCAGAGACAGTAGGTGTTAAGATCTTTCTCTGTGAACTAAATACTGTTTATATTTGTTTAAACAGATTCACATTCTAGTAATAGTGTTTTAATGAATGTTGCCAGTTTTTGCTTACCTTTAAACAACAAGGTTGAATTTGGCATTTAATGTAAACCAGGAATAATTTCCAGCAACAAAAGTGAAAATGGTGCACAATGCCAATCAGTTACAGCCATTTAATATAAGATTACAGTGAGCAAGATTTTGGAGCAATTGTTATTCCAATGAGCTGGGTTTTATGATAAATTTTGGAAATAGCATGTTGTCTTGGTTATTGCATGCACTGTGTGGCATGCTATTTCTAAGCAAAAACTTAGATTGACATGGAAGAACATGCTTTATCCCATCCATTAAGGCTGGAATGCATTAAATCTGAACAGATTTTAAAACGCGAAGCATCAAACACTTGCGAATTAGAAAATCTACAAAGAAAAACTTGTTCCTAAACAACTTAAGTTGTTCTGAACACTCAACATGCACAAGCCTTGTTGCTACACTTAAATAATATAAACTTAAATAAATTAAATAAAATAGCTAAAAGAGAGGTTTTCGCAGCAATACAATTGAACAGGCATTTTTGGTTACTCAAAGCGCCTTTCTGTAACCATTTTCCTTCGTGTGAAGAACATTTTAATAATCTAAAGAACCTTTACCCACTATAAAGAACCTTTTGTGGAACTGAAAGATTCCATGGACGTTTAAAAGGTTCTTTTATGGAACCATAAATTCCAATAAAGAACTATTATTTTCAAGAGTGCAGTTTGCGCAAAAATTTTACTAAGTGTTCTGAATTTACAGATGAGAGGGTGCAGGAGTGGGTTAAAAACATTCATTGTGGAACTATCAACACCAATAAAGCAAATTTAAAAAATCAGTTAAAAATATCAAACATGTCTAAAATTGTTTTCTGTTTTTTAAGCTTCAGACTACCTGTGCCCATCATACATTTCAGAGACATTCTGTGAAATGTCACCTTCAACTTCCCCAAATCCCTAGACTGGCTTTGACTTCTCACCACTTTGCATCCAGAGTGCTTTATCTCAGCCTTAACAGGTAGGACAGAACTATTCTGGAGAGACAAATACAATACAAAGTTAATAAAAATAAAAAAAGACACAAGCTTCGTTATCTAAAAATGAATTTATTAAGTCAGAAGTTGGCTGGTATATACAATGCACCAATTCCATATAAAACAACAGAAATTCTCTCATTTATTGATGCATTAAACAATCAATCATGCTCTGTAAAGGTTGACTAACACATTAGATGAGTAAAAAATAAAATAAACCGTAAAACCAGAAAACTATGACTTCACAGAAAACTCGTTTTTTTTTTTTTTTATCACAAATTACACAGGTGCAAAAAAGAATAATTTATGACAATTCAGAGCAATGCCGACTTCCTGATTCGTATCAGATCTATTAATTTCAGTAATGGCGGGAATAATGGGACATGGGCGATGGATCCATGCTTTGGCTCATTCCCTGTGCTGAGCGGGATCCTTGACCCACAGATCCCATATTCACCAAGTGGTTAATGGGTCCGCTCTGAATGAGCGTATCCAAGGCTTTCTGCACGCTGGGGTTGTCAAAGTTGATGCCAGTGCCTGTGGTGACCGCCGGTCTCGGGGCGCCTGTCTGCCCGGCCATACGAGCACTAGGAGGCCTCAGGGCAGGCCGGGGGTTCATCATGCTGCTCTGCGGCTGGACGGCGGCGATTTTGGGAATGCCGGTGATAGCGGGGGCGGCGTGAGAAGACTGGAGTCCGGCGGTCTGAGGGCCGAGGCTGGAGGAGTAACCCTGCGTTTGGGGCACCGGAGCGGGGCTGGACACTGAAGACGTGCCGCTGCCACTGTTGAAGATGCTGAGGATCTTAGCCTGGAGCTCCTGGTTGGTGGTGGCAGGGGCGGAAGCAGGGGTCAGGTGGGTGGAATGAAGGGGCAGGCTGGTGTATGTAGACTGAGCTGGAGCGGATAGAGGCTGTGTGGGCTGAGAGGGCTCGTGGGTCGCTGGAGAAGGGTGAGTGACTAGATAGAGTAAAAACAGTGAAAGGTAAGGCTTGATGGGTACAGCCTAATACAACGTTGAGTTTAAAAGGCCTTATGGAGTTACCTGTGTCAGTAGTGCCTCGGACAAGACGATCCCGTTTGTCTCTCAGATAGTCAATTAGCCTGGCCAACTCATCTGGAGTCATAAACCTGAGAGATGCAAAGGTAATCCGTTATATTTGACTCTTAACATCAGTAAAATGTCCTGCGTTTTAATGCCAATTTCAATAATGCAGCCAAAAAAAAAAGTGTTAATGAATTCCATATTTCAATTAAAACAAACTTGGCACACAAACTTTTCAACATTAGTAAAGCAGCAAATAAACATTTTAGAATAATTTCTGAAGGATCATGAGACACTGAAAACTGGTGTAAGAGTCTGTTTATACAGAATGTGTTTTTCCATTCCAACGTGCTACTTTTCCATTCTTGTTTAAACACACACTAGACGGACGTGTATGACCGCTGGGCTCGTGCTCATGTTTTCTTGCTGCATGAAGTTAAAATAATTTCTTTTAAATGCCACACTTCTTATCAATACCAGTTCCAAAACAGGGGACCAATCAGAAGACTCTGGAGGCTGGGCAAGCAAGCATTTGTTTACAGTAGGAAGTTAGCATCTTAGATATGTACAGATTCCACAGTCAACGGATCCAGATACACTGACATGTCCACCAGTCAACTTGTGCATGAGGATGGCATGCATATCACAGCCCACAGAAAGTCACTAATGAGGTATCTACATGTATACATTTATAGTTGGTATGGCAACTATGTTATTTGATAGCAACATAGCAGATAATATATTCTGTGCTGCATTTTTTAAAAACCATTCCTAAGGGCTGCATGAACAGCCTATAATGATGCTATAAATAAATCTTTGCATCACAGGAATTAATTACATTTTAAAGTACTTTCCAATAGAAACCACTTTTAAATTCTATAATATTTAAGCATTTTAATATTTCTGATCAAATAAATGCAGATTTGCCTAAAAAATAAATAATATTAATCTTACAGAGCACAAACTTTTGAATGCTAGTATTTGTTGACCTACCTGCCCTCGGACAGCAGCGTAACATGGGTCAGAAGGGAGGCAGGGTGACCCTCTCTGTCAGGTTCCCTCATCAACACCTCATCTGCCATCTTGGCCGCTTTCCTCGCGATCTCGTCCCTTTCTTTAGTACGGTGTTCAACTTTAAAGGAGTCGAAGTTGTGGGCCACCAGCACCATGGCATCCTGCATGGGCATGTTCCTGTGCTCTGCAACAAGAGTATGCTGTGGTCATGTAAAATGTTGATTATAGCTTATATAGTGCTGTTTGAACATTTGAAATATTGTACTGAGATTTCATATCAACACTGGGCTAGTTTTGTGCAGTTGTGGTGTTGAACTGCATTGGACTTAAAGCTGATGAGCAAGTGAACTGGCTTAAAAGATCAACTCTTTGTGGAAGGACACACACCTTGCGGAGTCCCAAAGAGGATGTTGACTGTACAGGAACGGTGTACTTGGTGCTGCTGGGTGATGATGATGGCAAAAGGTGTACGAGCCCGACTCACATCCTCCAGAGCTTGGGTCAATGACACTTCTGTATTCAGGAAGATGAGATCCACCACCATACCCAGATCCCGAACCTTCCTTCCCACCGTCTCAGCATATTCCCTGCACACAAACACGGAGCAGAAAATGTAACTGGTTCTTCAAGAAAACTATTGATGTTTTACTCCAAGAATATAGTCACAGGACTCACTTTTGCAGCTTGTTGACGACTATGACGGAACAATCCACTGGTCTCTCAGCATCGTAGCGCCTCTGCAGCTCTTCATAATATTGACGGTAAAGTTCGTTTCTCCGGCGCTCTTCAGGACGCACCCGCTCCTCTGTAAATTCAGAACCAAACAATTAACATTTTAAGGTATACTCCTCCTCTGGTGCCTAACAAACTGTGCGCATGTGATTCATTTTACACTAACCCACTGAATTACCAGCACTGCTCACAATGACCGTTAGAAAATTAGTACTACCACAAATAGTGTAACCAATACTTAGGAGAAATTCCATAGAGAACATTTCATTTTTTTAATATTTTGAGGATTTTTACATCGATTTATATATATATATATACACTGTTGATTAATGTCACACAAAATGCACATAAAATCTTAATGCAAAAATAACAAAACAAGTGTAGTATTTGTTCTACTGCCTTTTGTTGTTTATTTTTCATTTTAGTATCCTTGATATATTAGTTTTGTTTTATATTTTCTGTTTTCACTTTATTTCAGATAGTTTAAGTAACTGTCATTTATTTTTCAAAATGTCCTATATTTTTTAAATTTTAATGTCATTTTAGTTCAAGTTAAACTGAAAATATAAAATTTAAGTTAAAATAATTCAGAGTATTTTTAAATTTTATTTCAGTTAAAATTGTGTTATTTCAAGTAACAAATGTTTTCATGGAAGCCCGTTTACTCCACTGAATAATTTTTTTTTTTTTTAAGAAAAGTTGTGACTTTCTCACAATTCACAATTCTCTTTTTTCCTCATAATTGCATGATACAAACTCACACTTCTGCCTTGTCTTCCCAGAATTGTTAGATATAAACTCGCAGTTGCAAGTTATAAAGTCAGAATTGTGAGATATAAAGTTGCAATTATGAGAAAAGGTCAGATTGCGTGATATAAACTCAAAAGTGCAAGTCAAATTTTGAGCGGAAAAAAGACTCGAATTGCGAGTTTATATCTCACAATTACGACTTTATAACTCGCATTGTGAGTTTAATTATATAACAATTCTGAGGAAAAAAAAAAAGTCAGAATTGTGAGAAAAGTTGCAATAACGTTTTTACATTTTTTATTAAACGGTGAAAACAGGCTTCCATACGTTTTAAATAAATTTAGTTCGCCATGATAACCCTAGCCACAATGCAAAAAATAAGGACTCATCTTAAGAATCGGATTTATTTTCTTTAAAAAAAACCAAACAAAAACAAATCAGCTTTATATTATCGTTGTAAATAATTCAACCAACCCTCCGACTCTCTCCTGCCGTTCCAGGGTTCTCTGTAGCGCTCTGGGTATGGCTCCTCTTTCTTCCGATAATAGTCATACTCTCCACGGTAATAACGATCATACCCTTCATCCCTGTGGAAACACAGTAATGTTGTTTAGATGATGTTACAACACAGGAAAACAAGAGCTATGGATGCACAGCTACAAAACTGCTCAAATGCATTGTGAGTGCACCTGTAGGAAGGATCTTTCTCCCTGCTTTCTGACCCCCTGTATCTCTCATCGGGCGGCCCTCTAGCATCATGCTCACGAGGTGGACCGGGACGCAGCTCACGGCTATCGCTCCTCATCTCTCGACTGTCACGGTGGTCTCGAGACTCTCGCCCATGCACCGGGGACCGAGAACGGGGACGGGGCTCTCGACTGTCCCCGTAAGAGCTGGCTGGCCTGAACAGATAAAATACACTCAATCAACACAAACTAAACATTCAATACAGCTCTATTAAACAACTCACAGAGAGAATTTTACCATCAAGTGCTTAAAAGACATTATGTTAGTTAAATGATAAAAACAAAGAACACTACGCAAATGTTATTTTTACCAGAAAATCAATTAAGTGCCTTTAGAGTTTTTCAGAGTCCTGTTGCCAGAGACAACAGACATGAGAGGGTAACGACGCAAATTAATCTTACCGGTCGCAAAATTCACATAATTTCTCTTATAGATGGTACCTTTGCGAACTCAGTATATAGCTCTTCAAAAATATATGTCATGGGAAAGATGTCGAACATAATCTTTTAAAGCAACCATGAAAACCAGGGTCCATCCGTTAGTTAGCAAAAGTCAAATTTAAGCAAAATGAACAGCAGGTTTCAAGATAAAAATGCACTTTTATTACATTTTGTCAGCATTATTATTTTGTTTGTATTATTTATTTATTTTTTTAAGCAAGCAACATAAGTTTTTAATTTTAAAACCGCTTTTTAAGACAAACCAATACAATAAACCGCACTGTTCCACGACCGCAAAATAATTAGTCTCATTTTCTTTTAAAAAACTGAGGTGGTGACGATGAATTGACTGGAAAGGCAAATACCAACCTCCAAAAATAAATAACACATCCAACAATTGAATGAACTGCTTAAATTAGTTTTGTTTCCATCCCACTTGGGTACATGAAATAATTTGGTTTTTGGTCATGTTTTAATGCTATTAAACAAACTTCTGAAGTGAGTGTTAATTGGAGTGTCGAAGATGACTCCAGCAGGAAGCAGCGACTGTCAGTGAACGATTTTGAAAAACCGTGTATAGTAAGTGAACAGATTGAGTAACAGCGTTTTGACAAAGACACACCAAGGGAAACGTACTCAAATGACCCTTTCAACTTTATTTCAGTTAATTCTGACACAACTAAAAGTGATGAAAAAAATAATAAAACAAACTAAAAACCGAATAGCCACGAGAAATATAGACCGAACCGTTTTTGCGCACTCAACAATGATATTTATGCATTTTAGAACTTTCGATGAATTCCATTGTGCAGGGAAAAACGTTTACCAAAATTCTCGATAGAAGTCGTCTTCATTAGCAAAAATCCCAGCGATACTTTACCTGCGTGGAGGGCTTGACCTGGGTTTATTCTGTCGTCTCTCCGCTGCCATATTTACATCTGCAAATAAACCAATCCAAACGTTCAATATAACAAAAGACGGAAATATTACAGAGCCAAACGAGTTTTTTTTTGTCGTTGTTCTTTTTTTAACTCAGAGGATGAACATTTGACATTCTGCATCAGATGAACATTGTAATCTATAATTGTAAGCATTTCCAAAATTTTCAACTGCTATTTAAATTTGAGTACTACACTGATGGGGAACGAGCTGCAAAGGATCTTGTGAACCTCTGCATCATGTGTACGAAAGTATGACTTTCCCTACTTACTGTAAACACTTATTAAACACCTCACAAATTAGACCTCATTAAATCACTAACTATAACTGGTACTCTATTTGGGCAAAAACAGTATTAAAAAAAATACAAATTATAGCAATAGCAATTCAATTAATGCCATCAAAATTCAGATACTATTGTATAATTTTAATTATACAGTCAAGATTATAATTGCGGCAGTCAAAAAGAACAAGTAAAATAGAAAAACATGGGATCTGCATATTAATTTCAAAACGTCACAGGACACCAATAGATAACCTATTTGTAAAACGTTCCTTTTGGATTTGTAGTTTTTATTTATACCTTCACATGTACAAAAACTAACGTACAAAAAGAAGAAAAAAAAAATCCTTAAATATGCAATTTTCATAAGGAACATATTTAAGGTAAATTTTGGCTTTATTAGATTCACCATATTGGAGTTATTACCGTAATACATTTAATTGCTCCTATCATTTATTTCTCTTAAGCTAAAATTTCTAACCTAATGTAACAACTCCCCAAAGCACGCCAGTGTTTAATACCAAATCAGACCTTACCTAGTTTATAACCTCTATAAATTCGGCCGTTATGTCCGGCTTTAGCGGCCTCGGCATCTTCCACTCGCTCAAACTGCACAAATCCATACCCACGAAACAGGGACAAAGCTGGAAAAGGGAACAATCATTTTCGTTTTACGCAAAAAGGCGCTTTCTGGTGGATTTTTTGGCCTAAGCTTCCCTAGCTTTTTGCAAATCGCAACCAAAGCCTTTAGACCGAAGTCTAAAGAGCTGTGGGTTCAACCAGTTAAAACTGCAGCGAACACTATGCAACTTTCCGAAACGTCTAAAAAGGCTTTGAATTTGTACGCTACTAACCCTGTATTTTCCCATATGGCCTGAACAGATCCTCCATGTCCTTCTTCGCCATGTGTGCCGTGGGCAAATTTCCGACAAAAATCCGTCGCTCCAGGTCACGAGGGTCATTGCTGTTGGTGGTGTACGAGGGTGGCGTATTACTCCGGCTTCTTCTGTGCGACATGCTTCTACAAGCTTTAGGTTCAATGGCCCGTTTTCAAGGAACGCTTGCAGTTGATTTTAGTTACAAGACTATTTGATTAGCTATATTTCCCCCAAGGTCTTGAAATTGACGATGCATCAACATGTAAGAAAAGAGAGATTCCAAAGGTAAAATGACTGGGCAAAGTATGAAAACAACGCAGAAGTCAACATGAAATCAAAATCAACCAGATTTACTTTCTTAAACACATCTTGATATCTGATTGTAAATTGACTGATTTGAACATTATTAATTTTCTAATTGAATCTCCCGTTTCATTCTAAAATACTACGCCAATGTAGTTTCATGTTGACTTTAAAGACAAACTTGAGAAGTAGAATTTATAAGTACAGTTTAATTCATATGCAGTGTTTTGCTGCCTGATCAATTGGCACTTTATGGTCAACTCACACCAAATAAAATGCTGAAAGTGAATGAACTTTTTGGCTTAGTGAGGCCTTGATCCTTGGATTTTGCAGCTGCGCTTCAAGTCTCATGCAAAGATGCTCTTCAGATTGTCTTTTTAAATGAAACGCATTATTTGACGAAAAACTGTTGAAGACGACATGAAAACCTGTTGGAAGAACGGCCCACAAACGGGTTTCCAAGGAGCACGCAACGAAAAATATGCGAGCTTGTCGTTGAAGATAACATCAAATCTCAAATAGGCCTGTTCTTGGGGATAAACATAAAATGCTCCCCGAAAATGTCTTGCAGGTTGTCCAAGTGTGTTTCTTGGCACACTTCTTACTGTGCATGCCACAGTAGTTGAACGGTAAGAGCTCACAGATGCTGTAGACTTTGTGGTCCACTTCGGCATTCTGGTAATATTTTGGTAAGTTGCAAACCACGATATCATACCCTGAGTTTCCAAAGCTTTTCAATACCTTACCAGATGAATGCTGGTCGTTCCACCTGAATGATTTCGCACTCTACCTCAATGCCAACAATGGAGAGTGAAAACTTACATTTTGGATTGCATTATTTGATCAGATTACAAGATCTTATTATATTGTGTGCTCTCAAAAAAATTAGAGACAGCAAGCGTGTACCAAAATAGTATAGTGTTTTAAAATGTAAAACTTAAGTCAATTCAAATAAAATGATCAAAACAGGATTTTATACATGTTTAATGTATCTATTAAAAAAATAAAACGAGAATGTTTTGATGAACATAAAAAACAACAACTTATGATTCTGTATTTTGACACACTATTACTTCTATTAACGCTTGGATGTTACACATTAAAGAAGTACACACTGTAATACACACCTGTTCTCACGTTGTTCAAAGACCATAAACTGTCGTGCGATTTAGTATTTTAATAATCTTTTAAACTGTCTATCGTCCTCCATCGTCATATTTCCTTCACTTTTTATTATTCCAAAGGCAGAGACGTGAAAATGGACAGCATTAAATCCTCGTCGGCGCCACAACAACCCTTCCGACATTTTGTGACCGTGCCGTGACGTCACGCGAAATCAAACCGTGCAAAAGAACGCGCAAATGTTATCGCAAACGACTAAGACCGCGTACTCCTGTGGGGGAAAAATGCTTATCGGGTACATCCCATCCTTTTAAAAGCATTTGGACAACCGCGCACACTTCGTCTACGGTGAGACTCGATCAGGCGCCATGTTGCTCCTCCGCACAGTAACATTAGATGCTCCGCTGCTTTAAATGCGTTCTTTTTTCAAACGTGTGCGTTCACGCTCGAGTTGAACGATTTATACGTTGTATTCTTATTACCAAAACGACATTTACGGCTTTCAACAGTCAAAAAGAACAATCGATGCTTCGACTAACAGCTAACGTAGCATGCTAGCTAATATTTATAACAATGAATGCAGCTGAGTTGGAGGTCTAGAATTTTCGATTCCTGAGAAAAATATTTTCAGATCATGGAAGCAAACTCTTACCGTTACCATAGGAACCTGGAAATTATCCGGAGATTTTCTCGCGGCGTCCTGTTTTGGCGAACGATTAAAACGAAAGTCCCGCTTGCAAAACTGCCGCAACCTTGCGGTGATACTGTACGGAACTGCGAGTTGCTTGGATACTGCGTTGATGACGCTGTTTCCAAAATTAAAGTCCCGGTCCTAAAGTTCATTTGGAAACAATTCCGGTACAAATAATATTCTTTTCTTTTTAAGTTCCTAGTATCCATTTAGAAAAATAATAATACATTTAGAAGTACATGGTATCTTAACAAATTAAAGTGATTTTTTTTTTTTAATGAATATTAATCTTATTATTTTAATTTATAGTTGCATTACCTTCACAAAATTAGCACATGAAAGTGTTTTATAATATATTTCTAATACTGGCATCAATATGAGCATGAAAATATAAATAATTCTTTTTTTATAGGTTGATTTCTTTGCTTTTAGAATATTTTGATAGCTTAAATAAACTTTTATTTTGACACTGGCGACGAGAAACATCATGTGACTTCATCACGGGAAAGTTGAAGGCACATGAGTTTTTGGGACTACTTAAGCAATTTAGTAGCCGGTGAACATTTTTGTTCCCACACCTGGAAAGGTAAGACTAATAAAACAACACTGTGAACAATTTTAATATTTGTTTTGCTGAATAACGCGTGCGCCAGATTTCCACCGTCGTTCCAAAATAAACCCTCAGTTTCCTGTTCAGTGCTCCCGAGTTAGATGAAAGGTTATATAGATTTCCCTTTAGTTTTGGGTGACATCTTTGCGTCAGATTATCATAATTGATGAGTTTTCTTCTCTATTATAAGGTTAAGTCAGTAACTGGTGTTTTGCTGCGTTTAGATGCATCTTGAGCTGTTGTGTTTGTTGATGGGGGTGCTGGAGGTTTCTGGGGCTCCAAATGCAGATGAGATCAAATATCTTCCTGGACTTGCAAAACAGCCCAGCTTCAAGCATTATTCTGGATACTTCAATGTGGCAGACAACAAACACCTTCACTACTGGTAAGCTGGACTGTCAGACTTTTTACCTTCATTTAAATGACCCTAAGAATAGTTATGAAAATTCCCAAATGCAAATGTCCAACCTTGTGTTCCTGTTGTTCAGGTTCGTTCAGTCTCAGAAAGATCCGGCCAATAGTCCGGTTGTTCTGTGGCTAAATGGAGGACCAGGATGCAGCTCCTTAGATGGTTTACTCACAGAACATGGACCATTCCTGGTGAAATATTACAATGCTTTTTTTGTTTTTTTTAAATGACTGTGCTGATGTTTCACACTTAACTTAATAAATACTTTAAATAATGTGTGTTTTCTGTCTTTCTGGTTATTCACAGATCCAAGATGACGGTGCAACTCTGGAATATAACCCTTATGCTTGGAACAAGGTATGAATTTGGTGTATATATAATATTAACAAAAGCATTACCAAATGAGTTATTTCTGTGATGTGAAATGAGGAAGTCTTGGGGTCAGTCTTTTACCCTAAAACAGCAGTTTCAGTACTGGACTATGACACTTCCTTAAACCAGTCACATGCTCTTATGGTCTTTCATTCTTGGCTGTAGCAGACCAGTTATATCATACTAAACATGGGCTGTTTTTCCAGATTGCAAATGTTTTATACCTGGAGTCACCAGCAGGTGTCGGCTTCTCCTACTCTGATGACAAAAAGTACACTACCAATGACACAGAGGTATGGATGATTTAAATTATATTACAAAAAAAGTGTGTATGTGTTCATGTATAATGTATATATGCAATGCATGTATAATATGAGTATTGAATTTTACTGTTCATTATCAAAAACCAAAATTGTAACCATATAATCCCTGACCTCCCAGGTGGCCACAAACAACTACTTGGCCTTGAAAGAATTTTTCAAGCTGTTTCCAGAGTTCAGCAAGAATGAGTTTTTCCTGACGGGTGAGAGTTACGGAGGCATTTACATTCCAACACTGGCTGAAATTGTTATGGAGGACAGCAGCATTAATTTGCAGGTAGGAGGGACTTTATTTAGACCGTATTGCCCATAATAAAGTCACAGACATTAAGCCAGCTGAGTGTATGATGTGTGTGTTTGTGTCTTGTAGGGTATTGCAGTTGGAAATGGCTTATCAAGTTATGAACTGAATGACAATTCACTGGTCTATTTTGCATACTATCATGGACTTCTTGGGACCAGGTGCAATATTTGTATTATTATTATTATTATTATTATTATTATTTTTTTTTTTTTAGTGCTGCTCTATTTATCATGTACTCTTTTATACATGCAATTCTATATATTGGTGCTTGATGTGGAGGCTATTGTCACTATTACTTGGGGTTATTGTGGTGTGCTCTGCACAGGCAAACGGTATTAACTGTAAATAGTAAATAAAGAATAAATGAAGAAATTGTGTTGGTTTTTTCTTTTGTTTGTTTTTAATTTTATAGCTTGTGGAATGACCTGCTGAAATTTTGCTGCAAAGATGGAGTGTGTAACTTCTACGATAACCAGGATTTGAACTGCTCGACTTCTGTAAGTTAAACGGTGCTCTGCTAATGAGTTGTCATGTCATATATATTCTTTGCTTATCTCTTCTTCTCTGTTCTCTTTAGCTCTATACAGTTCAAAATATAGTCTACAATTCAGGACTCAACATTTACAACCTGTACGCACCCTGTGCCGGAGGTGTGCATCAGAGGGTCAGGTAAGCTTGGATCACTTGTGTAACTCTATCAGTTATATAACTGTTCAATGTCAGTTCACATAAAGACGCTCCAGTGTCATATTGTTCTGTGTTCTTTAAAACCAGCATTGAAAACGGCCAGTTTGTCATCCGAGACATGGGCCACCACTTCCTTAACCATCCGTGGTCCAAAGCACAGAACGAGGTAGAGAAACCAGTTTATGTGCTGCTTTCGGAATACAAGTGTCCTTTCCATATAACCTATTGACATTGTCACTTGTTTGTTACAAATACACTCATGTTATTTCAAGCCTGAATTTTCTGTTTTGTGCAACACACATTTTATGGTTTTTGAACACCATAAGCCAATAATGACTAAAACAGGGTTCACCAGACTCATTTTTGGAGGGCCAGTGGCCTAAAAAACTCTGCTGGATGCAAAATATTACAGTAGTGGATTTTTTTTCCCCACCCGGACCCTCCTTCTCAGACTTGACACACACAAGGGTTGCCAGATTGATGACAACTGCAGGAACTATATTTTATATGCAAATTTTATATGCATGTGCTATATTTTTCCACCAGCTGGCAACCCAGGGTGCTGAAATACAATTAGGTAAACTGGCAGTGGGTGGGTTACGCAGACCAAAACAAAGACAGACATTCCATCCCGGGACGCACATTTTCAAAGACGTATACAGCACCTTTTTAAAGAAATTCTTCACCCAAAACTGAAAATTTTAATTTACAGACACTCAAGCTGTTCCAAAATGGAATAACTTCTATATGCGTAAATGATGAAAGAATTTCTCTCTCTTTAATATCTATGAAAGCCTTGTGCCTGGTCATGGTGTTTAGCCCGTTTATGTGGTGCTTTGAGGGTTAATCCACATGAATCTTCTTATTGAATCAGAAATTTCGAGGTGTGGTCTCCCTGTTCAAGTCTTCGAGGCTGGATCCTCCGTGTACCAACTCTACTCCATCCACGCTGTACCTCAACAACCCGCTGGTGAAGTCTGCTCTCCACATCTCACCCAATTCTTTGGACTGGGTCATCTGCAGGTGTGATGAGTGCACTTGAACCATACAAATGAGTTTAGTGTTGGAGGATTTTCAATTGCAATTGTCTGGTTGTTTGTTGCAGCGCTGAAGTCAATCTGAACTATAAGCGTGTGTTCCAAGATGTGAAGAAGCAGTACCTGAAGCTTCTTGGAGCACTAGTGAGTGATGTACTGTTAATGTAAACGATGGTAAATCAAGTGTTTACCAGCTTTTATTGATTTAAATTCCATTTCTTTTAACAGAAATACCGTGTGCTGGTATATAATGGAGATGTGGACATGGCCTGTAACTTCCTGGGTGATGAGTGGTTTG
Source organism: Enteromius mattozi (assembly GCA_032359235.1). NCBI lineage: Eukaryota > Metazoa > Chordata > Actinopteri > Cypriniformes > Cyprinidae > Enteromius > Enteromius mattozi. Next base: position 19,589,938 of record JAUMHE010000051.1, on the reverse strand, counting down.
TGGAGTCGCTCCAGCAAGAGGTGTGTTGTTGCCCACTGATATTGTGTATCATACTTTCTTATAGACTTGGTCTGGGGACTTCTCATTAATTGTTCTTAGTTTGTTTTCTTTGCATCCTGACCGCGCAGTAAATAAGACTGCAATTTGCTTGTTTGTTTGGTGGTGGTAGTAGTAAGATAAATGGAGAAATTATTATAGTAAAATAGTAAAATAGAATGTGGGTTTTTAATGATAAGAAAAATCATATTTTAATAGAATGGTGTTTAAAAAGGTTTCTCCTAAAATAATCATAGAATTTGTCACCAGTAAGTTGAAATTTGAATATTGCTGTTGTCACTTAGTAGTTGTTGAAAAAATTGTTACATTTTTATATTGAAAGGATATTGATTGTATTTGTGTTATGCAATTGAATTGTTTTTGCCATGAATAGAGCCATTGCATGGTATAAATAATAAGAAATAGCATTTAATAAGTTGGTGTAAATTCATTTTCTGTTATATATATATTTTTGTACAATTATGTATAGACGGTCCATATTGTTTGTGGTCTAAAAGAACCTTTTTATTTTTGCAGTAGCAGAATAAACAATCTCTCTTCATCTTCTCCAACAGGTGCAGGTGCAGCGCAGACCTTGGATTTATTTCAACGGTGAAACTCAGCAGATCGGCGGCTTTGTCAAGGATTTCAGCCACATTTCTTTCCTCACAGTAAAGGTAAGACTGCAACAAAACAAATGGCACACTTTATGATTATGGTGATACATTAAAAATGAATTAGAAAACAATGCCATGACTATTCCAAAGACCTACTGAGCTGCATAGGTAGACAGCATTTTAGGCATCATAGGCAGCTTACTAGGGTTTAGAATAACTCCATGCACCTTCATTGTAAATTAATTTACTTAATATATGCATCAGTGACCTCTGTCTAATGTTCTATTTTCTCAAAGTGAGCTTTTTATTTCTTCTTTATTTTATAATATTGTTGTTGTTATTTATTTTATTTTTTTTTTAAAGCTGGTTTTTATTTTTTAAATTGTATTCATCCATGTCTTCCACAGGGTTCGGGTCACATGGTTCCCACTGACAAACCCATAGCAGCCTTCACAATGTTCAGTCGCTTCATCACCAAACAACCTTACTAGAACACTCAGGGATTTTTACTCTTTATAAATCTGGATTTGCACTGTCACACTGGTATAATGTTTCTGATGTACTGTTTTGTGTCACTTTGCCACTCTGACTCAAACTGATTATGTATTCATGTAGTTTAGTTGCCAGCCTGTGAACTAAAGTCATGCTGACTGTATATAATTATTCATCCTATGTGTTTTAAGTTTAGAGATTCAAAGATGTTCATATTCCTCCGTCGATCTCTGATTATGATTGATTTAATTGCAAGAGATGCTGAGTGTTTATGAGTTGAAATTCAGTCTGATCAGCTGTCAGTGGATGCTGAATGTTACTTGCACAATTAGCTGATGTCTTCTCTACTAAACATGAAACTGTAGCTTTTATTAATCATGGCACAGATTATTTTTGTCACCCCTTAAGGCATTAGTGCCTTACTCTGATAACTGTAGACTTTTGTTGAGGTGACCTAGTTGCTTGTGCTCATAAGGGAATATTTTTTGTGCCTTTTTATCCCCCCCACCCAAATTTTTTTTAATTAAAGAAATTTTCTATGATTTTAATTTTTCTTTGTGGTGTTTTTATTTTAGAAAACTGTGCATTTAAATCCATTTAATCATTTCGATGATGAGCTAAACAAGTTTTAAGATCAAAAACGGTAACATTTGCTGATTTTTAACATGTCGTTTTTATAAAGAGGTACAGTGATTTTCATTCACAAATGAAGATGGCAAACCAATCTCATATATATGATAAAACTTGTACAAAAAATGATAAAATTCAACTAAAAGTACAAATACATTGTTTTATACATCTAAGCACACAGTATAAGAGTTGTACATGTGTTTTCAGGGTTCAGACACTTGTGCAATACCTTAGTCAACATGAACCTGTATTTGCAACCCATTTTGCTTCTGAAATGTAAGTAAAAATGTAGTTTGGTTGCTTCATATTAATGCACTGATTGGGTGAGTGTTTGGTATTAGAACAGAGTCATGTCTGAGTGTAACTTTGTATTGGTTTGTGGGGGATCAGTTTCTGTCTACTGAAATACCATCCTCAAGAGCATCTCTACGTATCCAAAATGGTAAAGCTGCTTTTTGTATACTTCTATTCTTATTTGCTTATACTGGTGTAATCTTCACCCAACAGCTATTTACACTGAGGGTAAAAAAGTTAAGACTGTATTTACACTGAGAGCAAATACTGTTTGTACAAAGTGTAAATGGAAGAAATGCGCTATTTGTGCTAAAGGTGAAATACCTAAGCAATAGTGAAAACAAGGTTGGTAATTTGCACTCATTATTGTTAGACACTGCCAATATTCATTAGCAGTATAATATTGCATTAACTATTGGGTGGATATTTAAAAAAAATAGGCATTGCATGTTGGCATAAAGTACAAACTGTACACAATTAGACCAGGAATGTGTATTTAGAGAGTAAATGGGTTAAATTTAGAGTTCATGTTGACTTAACAATAGCAGGTCTTGAGGATCAAATGTTCTATACATTTAATAAACATCATGCTTCTGCTGGATGGTTAGTTCTTCTCTTTTAAAGCCTCCATGTATTGCTCCATGTCTTAGTATCTGTGCATGACTTTATACATGCAGTAATGTTAGTCTGGCTCTTCTCTGGTCTTAAATTGAGTTGTCTGTCTCGCCCGACAGCTTCTTCTCGATTATTTCTCTCAGACCTGTTCTGAAGTGTAGGTTTGCGCCCACGATGATGTAGCCCTGTGAAATCAAAGATGGAGAATCATAGCTGAACACATTAAAAATGACTTAAGATGTAAGAAGTTTCACCAGCCACTTACATTGTGATACTCCACCACCTCTTCAACGAAGTCTATCCCGTCCGGAAGAGGGATCTGCACACCTCGCTTAGTGTAATCTTAAATAAAAACACATTAAGGTTGGTTTTGAATATTTTAAGTGAAATATGTTTCATCAAAAATTTAGGGTCAGTAAAATGATTTTTAAAGAAATGAACGATTATATAGAAACACAAATCAATTGATCAAATGGGGAATTACTTGAAAGATATTATTTATATTTATATTAATTAAGAAAATTATTTGAAAGATATAAAGCAGTTTTCAACATAGATTTTAAAAAACAACAGCAAATCAGCATATCTGACTTCTGAAGGATCATGTGACACTGAAGACTGGAGCAATGATGCCTAAAATTCAGCTTTAAGCACAGGAATAAATGACATTTTAACATATATTCAAATAAAAAACTCTTGATTAAATTGATTTTTTAATTGCAGCCTTGAGCATGAGACTTCACTTTATATATATGTATATATTGTTTCACTTACTGTTAATGAGAGGCACCACAGATATCTGCAGCATCGTTTTCAAAGGACCTTGCAGTGGAATAAGCTGGAGGAAAAATATTAATTACACTACTTATCTGCTCTTGATTAGTTTTGCATCAAATATATTTGTATCTGGAAATGCAAACTTACAGCCAAAGACTCGAGAGCAGATTGATTGGAGAAAATTTTAAACCTGAAAACAGATTCTCAGATCAAAATCAATGTTAAAAATGGGTCAAATACAGTTTAATGCTTGTGCATCATATTCACCTTCTCAGATCTAAATGGATGGCCAGGCGCTTGCCCTTCATTGATACCTTTGCGTTGAATTTTCCTTCCTAAAAACAAGATAAAATTTGGGGCATTTATAGCATTAATTCATTCTGAAGCTATTGGTTCTATAAATATATAATGCAGTCTCACCATAGTCATGCTGCTGAGCTGGACCGCTGGTTTTCCTGGAGGAAGAATCAACACTTTGACATTACAGTTGACGGCCACACTGGCTCCAGAGGTCTTGATAGTGGAGCGAGGAGGAGCTGTGACCTCCAACTCCAGCGACAGAGGATGCTCCATTAGAGCCGGGTTCTGATCAGACAGACAAACAGACAATAGATGATTGCTGGGACATTGCTATGTGATTTCTACATCTTAGTTTTTCTCACCAGCATCATGATTGTCCCCAGGTAGGTGGTCCTTAAGAGTATCTCTAAGTCCTTCGGCATCTGAAATGAGTCGAGCAATAGTTGCTTTTGTCTTATTTGTGTATCATGCCCTAGAACTGTATTGGATGGTGTCTTACTCTTTCGTTTGCGATCTGCATTTTGAAGAGTTCGCCTTTGAAGTAAGAGAAGAGGCCGCTGTCAAAGAAGAATTCAGAGAGAGCGAGATAGATCATTCGATCATACTCTCTCACTACCGGATTCACAGCATAGTTCACGAGCATCTCGTTTTCATTCTTGAGGTCGTAAAACATGCCCTTTGTAGACGAGAGAGGGAGAGAAATGCATAAATAATACATATCCACAAATCTATATACTATATATAAATATATGTGGAATATATGCAAAATATTTGTTGTAAACAGCACCATATATATATATTTTTTAATTAAAAACTGTATTTCATTTTTACCCTTAAATTCCAAAATATATAGGCTGAAAATGTACTTCAAGAAGCAAGAAAATACATATTTTAAAAAAATATATTTTGGACAAGTTAAGATTTGCATTATTTAATTTATAGATTTGCATCAAAATATACATGCAAAAAATATGAGGTAATATAAGATATTTTAACATCTTAAACATAGAATAGATAGATAGATAGATAGATATATGCTCACCAAGGCTGCATATATAGGATCAAATGTACATTACAACCCATAATATTATGATATAGAGTTTCAAATTAAATTATTCTTCTGTAATTAACTGTAATGTAATGTAATTTATTACTGTGAAGCAAAGCTGAAATTTTAGCATCATTACTCCAGTCTTCAGTTTTACATGATCCTTCAGAAATCATTCTAATATACTGATTTACTGCTCAAGAAATACTGATTATTACCAATGTAAAAAAAAACTGTTGAGTTATATGATAAATTATGTGCTACATGACTGTATCTTTGCTGAACCAAAACCTTTGACTGTGTAAACTTGCATATTAAGTTTAGTAACTAGTCATCTGTCACTCACCCTAAAATCCATATCAAGGCTACTTTCCGTCACCACGGGGTCATTTAGCAGTGAGTAATCAATGCCCACGTAACTGTCCACCTCTGCGCGTACTGAAAAACACATTAATGTAAACACACGAGTCCGCCAGATCAATAAATCACAACAGTTTTACAATGATCAGCATCGTTCTCTAACCTGGGATTGTCTCCAGTAGCTGGTTAACCAGAACTAGTGCAGCATGATTCAACGCAGGACAAATCTGACGAAGACATATGAGCGAAAGTTATTTTTCATTAAAATGTGTTAAACCGTGATTAAAGATAAAAAATATATGATGGGCAGTGATATGTAAGCACTCCTACGAGCATCTGCTAATAATAACTGAAAAAAAGCAAACAAACCTGTTTATTTAAGACGAAGCGCATTCCTGTAGTCAGAAACGTTCCGATAAAGTCATAAACCCTCCTGTGAGAATTATTTAAGACACATAAGAATATGCCGTATAACAGACACACATGCAAAATGCTGAGCAAACAGTTTCATTAATAAAATAACTGTACTGTTAATTAAGTCATGTATCATTTCCAAGGCTCAAAGTATATAGAGTGAAGTACCCAAGGGTCCCACCAAATTTGGCCCTCATCTTTGCAATGGATGCATTACAGGTGACATTGGAGATCTTGAGACGTCCGTCATTGTCTTTGATGAGATGGAGGACTGTGAAGATGTTGACACCTTCGGCGGAGGCGTTGATGGCTCCCTCATCAAAACTAATGAAGAGAATAAGGGACACCTCATCAAGACTGCATTTTTATTTGATGGACAATAGACAGAGTAATAATAGAGAACAATACTGTGTGCAACAACAGATCAGATACTGTGAAATATTGCAGTTTATAACAACTATTTTCCATTTGTGCATATAAAATGTAATTGATTCCTTACTCAAGTCTTCAGTGTCAAATCATTCTAATAGGCTGATTTGTTGCTCAAGTAACATTTCTGATTATTATCAATGTTGTAAACAGTTAAGCTGATTATTTTTTTGTGTGATGCATGTCTATGTTCAGGATTCTCTGATAAATAGAAAGTTCAAAAGAACAGCATTTATTTTTAATAAAGGTAACGTTTTATTTTAACAGTCCACTTTAGACAGCAGTCATTAGAGTATTAGTAGATGTCTGCTTAATATCTTCTAACACTTTATTCTAATGGGTACACAACACACTACATACTGACTATCAGAAACTTTACAAGAACATGTCAAATTATTCTACTAACCCTAGTTGGCATGTAGTTACTTGTAGTTAGTAGCATGTCTGAAGTGAACTATCAAAATAAAGTGTAACTGAAATAAAAATCCTTTGTAACATTATAAATGTCTTTACTGCCACTTTTGATCAAATTAATGCATCTATTCATTCCTTAAGTCGCTTGTAACCTCAAATCATTTGTGTTCGTTGTTTGACTTCTGCAGAAGTGTATAGACTCACAAGAGCCAGTACAGGATGCGTCTCTGGAAGTTGAGGGTGATGGAGGAGTTCTGCACCTCGAACAGCAGCCCCACGTCAGGCTGGAAGCGCAGGTCAGAGGTCAGGTTCAGCTCCGTGATCTTCACACTTAACAAACATCAGAGAAGAATTAGAGCCGCCACTAGACATTATCTATCTATCTGTCTTTATAATCTGACTATTTCTAACTCTTTCAGACTGAAAACATTAAACTTAAACTTTTAAAACTTTTTTAACTTAAACTGTTTTAACTTTTTTAACTTCTTAAACTTTTCAAACCTCTTCAAACTTTTTAGCTCCGGCTTTCTCAAGCCACCTTAAAATTTGTCTCGACAAACCTTATTATCTAGCTCTATTGTGAACGTTACCCTGGCGTGTATTTTCGGGTGGTGTTTGTGAGTGAATGGGCGCATGAGGGCGCTGTGTGGAACAGGACTCTATGACGTAAACCTACTCTTTGATGGTGTACTGGAAGCGGCCCTCTTTACCGCGCATCTCTGGCATGGTGATGTTACTCAACTCTTCTTCCACAAACTTCTTTGTCTCCATCTTCACTGTAAAGATGTCAAACAGAGGCCAGTCTGAGACCTTTATAGGCTACTAAACGATAGTTGCATATTAAGTCTGAATATTGAGCTTATTGTGATATATCTTACACATCTCCAGTCCTCTGTCTGTGATACGGATCTTGCATCCAGGCGGCTCTGCTAAAGTCATCGTTATTAATGAAAGAAGAAAGATGACAGAGACTTTCAGCAGTCCCATGATTCCTCAGTAGACCTGAAAAAAGAAGTACCCTAACTAGTTTAACAGAGTAAGCAACTGAGAGAAGGCTAGGTTGTGAGTTGTAATTAAAACAAATGTGACTGAAGTATGTTATTTAAGAGATTATTTAAGTTTCTCTCATTCAAAATTCAGCATGTTAGTGTTTTTGTAGTAGCCTGGTTATTTATGAAATTAACTATTAATTTCTGAGTGAAAATTGTTTCAAAGTAAATTGTATTTATTTATTTATTTTTTCAATCCAGGATCATCAAATAGGTTAAAAAATGTCAAATATTGAAAAGTTTCATTATTGAAAAGTGTCCTTTTCATTCAATACATAATCAGTGAATAAGAAGAAATAGATGTCAAATTTAAAATAATTTCAGATAATAAGTTTATATAATGGACTAAAAATGGACATTTTCCAGGTTAGAGACCTCAGTGAATCGATGTATAGAAAAATAATGTAAAGTTAAAAATGAATTAATAGATACGAATGAATTAATAAAGTCAAATATTACTTGAAAGGAATCAAAATGAGGTAAAACTGTAAAATGTGTAAATAATATACTTAAATCCAAATAACATACTTTAAAAATAATACACAAATGAAATAAAAATGATGTAAGCTGAATCAAATCCAAAATTAGTGCACCAAAACTCTTCCTTGCATTAGTTTTACCGATCACATCAGTTACACAGATGGTGCAGCTTTTCTCTCCTGCACCACAGAACTGCTCCGGTGCGGCACGCAGCAGAAAAATAGGTCCTGACAGCTAAATATACCAACAGCAAGCAAATAAGAGAATGATCTTGCCTTTCAAGCGTATATGTAAGAAAATATCCAGTGAAAGAAGTCCAAGCCTGTTGTCTCTCGTCTCTACAGCAGTCTGTGAGGGGTCTGAGTCTGTGTGTGTGTGTGTGTGTTTATAGTGCAGAGGAGGAGAGACTGTGTGCCTCGTCTGAATGGTCAGCAGCGGAGAGAGAGAGAGAGGGAGAGCATAGACTTACAGCATCCCCAGTGAGAGCTTTATTCTGTGGTTTGAGGTTTGTTTAAATCTCTACACTAGAGTATCATCAACAGTAAAAGTGTAATTTAGCAAGCATTTATCCAGCAGGCCTACTGTATAAAATTATAAAGTGTAGAAACAAACAAAAAAAATTGCTTAAACTGGGATACAGCACTTCTGTAAATGTAATTGTAAATAATAATTAATATAGAAATACATTTAAATGCAACAAATACATTTACATTTTATTTCAATGAAATAATCTTACTAAATAAAACAGAATTTTACATTTAATCTTAAATAACTTAATATATATATATATATATATGTTTAATTTAAAATAAATGAATGAATGACATTTTAATTAGGTCATTTTAGTAAATACATTTTGCATTTGTTTTTAATGATTTAAAATAAATAACTAATAAATAATTGAACTTTTAAAATATATCATTTAAAATAAAAAATAAATTATAATTTTACATTTAAAATATATAGTTTAAAATAAATGCATTCATTAAACTTTAATTGTAAAATTTTAAATAAATAAACAATTTTAAATAAATAAATAATATTATAGTACTGTACAATTATTAACAGTTAACGTAATGATGATGATGTATATAAATTTTGTTCTATTTAATATTTCATATAGAGAAATTTAATAATAGTAAATACTAAAACATCTAAACATTTAATATATTACTGCTCGGTATAATAGAGACACAGTGGCCAAAAGCTGGAATGAGGTCGCTCTCTTGGAGGTCGCATGTGTGTGTTACGCTGGAGGCAGCTGTCTTTAGTCACCCAGATATAACCAACAGGAACAAACAGGATCAAAACAAACCATCCCGCAAATGGGCTTTATAAGGTCATTGACCCCGGGGTCCAGCTGATTTACCCCGCTTCAAAGAAGACGGTTTCAAGCAGTGGAAAGATTTCGCAAATGCCTCATTTATTTTGTATAAAACCCTGTGGGGTTGGGAGCTTTTTTAAGTGGCCAGAGTAATTACTCTTCTGAGACAATGTCTTTCAGCGAACGGATTGTCTGTGTGCAATACCCATAGGTGACCTTTGACACAAAATGATGCTGAATGAAAGCCACATGTCTTTACATTTCAGGGAGGTAGCTTTTTTAAAACAGAAGTGTTTGTTTGTTTGTTTTTTTGCAATAAATTAAGTTTTTGGGGGAATAGGAAAATACATGATGTTAGATTCAGTGCATGTTAGTGGAAATCATTTAGATTTGGAATGTTTTCGGCCGTAAGGTGATGTTTTCTTTTGAGAAGGGACTGAGGTTACTACAGTTCACAAATACATTTGCTTCTTCAGGTCAATACCCCAAATTACCCCAAACATAATAACTCAAACAATGTTACGCAAGTAAAATATGCTTAATTCACTTAAATATATATATATGTAAATAAATAAATAATTCATTTTCATAAATAAGTATTCTTAAATAATATAAATA
>JAUMHE010000051.1:19553318-19570072 GCA_032359235.1 Enteromius mattozi | reverse complement strand
GTTTTCAAATCTTTGATTCACGCTTGTTATTTTTCGATCTGTGACCGCAATACTTTTGAAGGAAAATTGACCCCATAGATGTCCGCGAAGCTGGAAAAAGGCCAGTAAGGCTTACAATCAATCAGCTCCAAAAATAGGATGGTAGGATCTTTAGATCCTTTCTGATTTATTCTTCTTGCTTTTAAAGTGGATGGCACAGAGTCGACGGAGGTCCAGGACCGGTTGGTGTATTGTTATCCAGTCAGACTGTCCATCCCATCTCCTCCTCAGCCGCGTGTTGAACTGCACTTTGAGAACGACGTTGCTTGTCTGCGGTATAAAGGGGAAATGGTGAAGGTCAACCGCGGTCATTTCAACAAACTGGTGTGTATATGCTAAGACTAGCTTGATAAATCAATGCAGAATCATCTTCCGAATGCATTGTGATTCTCTCTTAAATCGTATCTGCATAGATTCTAACAGCAGAGGGTGCTCTAATCTATTTTTTTATCTGCATGCTCATGAAGCACAGTGCTGAAGAGTCATGTAATTTCACCTCGTCTCAGACACTTGATTAATGTAAACACAAATTCAAATGCATTCGGAAAATCGAATTTCTCCATTTGCAATGCAACTATTTATTTTCCCAGCCCTAACTCAACACCGATTAAGGTTGGCTACTTTGGATTCTTATTTTGTTACCTTTGTTTCTCTGGCACAAACAGGAACTCTTATATCGGTACAGCTGTATTGATGACCCAAGGTTTGAAAAGTTCCTGTCTCGTGTGTGGTGCCTTATCAAAAGATACCAGGTAATACTCGCTTTACAGACATTGGTAACCAATCAGGAAGCCGAATGCAGCATCAAGGTGTGTTTCCGCCTTCTTGTGAATCACAGGTGATGTTTGGGTCCGGAGTGAACGAGGGGTCTGGTCTGCAGGGGGCGCTGCCTGTTCCTGTGTTTGAGGCTCTCAACAAACAGTTTGGAGTGACATTTGAGTGCTTCGCTTCTCCTCTTAACTGCTATTTCAAGCAGTTCTGCTCCGCATTTCCAGACACTGACGGCTTCTTTGGATCTCGAGGGTATGTAAATGTGTTCTTGGTCATGAATATTATTTATTTTGTTTGCAAAGGCAATGCAAAGTGATGTTCCAACAGCTTTTGAGGATTAACTTGTTTCAGAATGATGCTTGTTTATTGAACAACTGTGTATTATAAAATGCGGAGTTGCTAAATGTTACTGAATGAGCCACAGTAATGTACCACAATGTTTTGAACATTGCAATTTTTTGTTTTTCTTACTCTGTATTTAGTTTAGTATCATGTTGTTTTTATTTTAAATGAATGTAATTCATTTTACATAAAACTAAAACCATATATAATACACATGCATGCATTTTTAAGATTTTTTTTTTAATATTAAATATAATTATATATATAACATAAATTATATAACTATAAATATATACATGTAAATATTTGCAAAATATATATTAATGTTAATTTGTGTTTACTTGTGTGTATACATAATACATATACACAGTACACACATATATTATGCAAACAAAAACTTATATTTTGGATTCGATCAGTTGTTTGACAGTCAGAAATGTAAGGATGGTGTTAATAGAAGTGAGTGGTTTTCAATTAAGTGAATACATTTTAAAACAAATTACATTTATTTAAAATAAAGCAACATGATAACAGAAACATCATTTCAGTTTTTCATTTGTGTTATAAAAGTAAGCATGACTTCTTTCAGTGAGGTTAATTTGCCGTATTGTATCACGTAACTCTGTCCTCACAGGCCATTTCTTAGCTTTTCTCCAGCCAGCGGCTCATTTGAGGCCAATCCTCCGTTTTGTGAGGAATTCATGGATGCCATGGTGACACACTTTGAGGTGTGTGACTCCTAACATCATCCCAAATATATCACATATACATTCCCATACAGATTCTCATTGTCCCTCCATCTTTCTCAGGATCTTCTGGAACACTCCAGCGAGCCGCTGTCCTTCATCATCTTTGTGCCCGAGTGGCGTGACCCGCCAACCCCTGCCCTGACACGGATGGAGGCCAGCCGCTTCCGGAGGCACCAGATGATCGTGCCTGCTTTTGAGCACGAGTACCGCAGCGGCTCGCAGCACATCTGCAAACGGTCAGACATTTGTTGGTCTGATTCCTTGTCCCTGTGGTTTTAGTTTCTTGTTCACTGCACAAATCTTACCAGAATTGCTTTTAAACTGCAATCGCCACCAGTTTTGTAAAGTGTGAAGGAAGTTCATTCAAAATGGGCTCACCCTCAGGCTATCCAAGATATGGATGAGTTTATTTCTTCATTAGATTTGCTGAATCTCTGCAGTGAATGGGAGTCCAAACAGCTGATAAAAACTTTACAATAACTCACCGGTTGTCCACAACACTCCAGTCCATCAGTTAACGTCTTGTTTATAAGAAACAAATTCATCAAGGCAATTTTAACTTTAAATCATTGTTTCTGGATTAAAAAAACGAGTCCTCAATGCATAACATTGCTTCTGCTTCCAGTGAAAAAGTCATCTCCTCTGAATCAGGAGAGAAACATGCAGAGATTAAGCACTGTTTAAATGGGAAAACAACAAAAATGTGGGACAACAGGCATTGATTTTGTCTTTGGATGAAATGTAATTATCGATTATGGACTCATATTTTAGCCGAAAGTAAGGGTTTGAAGTTAACAATATCTTAATTATGTGTTTGTTTCTTACAAATATGCAGCTTTTGGCTAGATTTGACATTAATTGATGGACTGGAGTGTTGTGGATTATTGTGATGTTTTCATCAGCTGTTTGGACTCTCATTCTGACGGCACCCATCCACTGTAGAGGATCCATTGGTGAGCAAGTGATGCCATGCTGCATTTCTCCAAATCTGTTCCCATGAAGAAACACACTCCTCTATGTTTTGGATGGCCTGCGGGTTTAATTCTTAGGTGAACTATTCCTTTATCCCGTGTATTGCTGCCATGACTCATGTTTCTCCTCTGTGTCTCTCAGAGAAGAGATGTACTACAAGTCTGTCCATGGAACGGCAGTCATTTTCCTCCAAAACAACGCTGGCTTTAGCAAATGGGAGCCCACCACGGAGAGAATCCAGGAGTTCCTGGCAGCGTATAAGGTCTCCGGCCGTTCATTGCCCTCACCTGGTCCTCCTTCCACCAGTACAGGAGACAAAGACTCCAAACCGGTCCAGGAGCGGAGCTCGGCTAAGAGTCAAGACAACAGCAGTCCTGTTGACAAGACTGCTCCGGACACAACAAACATTTAGACCGCGGCGCTGAGCGTGTGGCCACGTGTATGTATGTTCATGGGAAAGAGTCTATGATTGTATGAGAGGTTTAATATTGCGCTGTTGGGTTAAGATGGGCACTGGGCATGTAAATGTTCACGAGAGAAGAAGAAAAACCCATATTTGTTTACTTTCTTCCGCCTCTATTATTTAATATTATTTGTTTTAGGTTTTTGAGTTATGTTATCATAATTGTTGGGTTTTATATCCGTGTATTGATAGTTTGGTCACATTTTTGTTGTCTTTTTTTTTTTTTTTTTAAGAGATGATAAATGTAGTTATGTACATCTTATTCTTTTTTTTATTTTTGTTGGCCTTTTTAGTGTGAATCTCATCGAAATGTCATATTTCGCACCAAGTTCGAAATGAAAAATATTTTGCGTAAGGAAAAATAAGAAAGCCTTTTAAGTTTTTCATTAGCATCTTCTTCAACAATCATGCAAGTTTTTCCATTTTCATTTGAGTTTTTGTAGTTTCTGTTATTCTAAATGATTTTCAACTTTCATTACATTATTTTTTTTTATACAGTAATTATTTACTGTATTACAGTTAAAAAGTTACAAATACAATTATATTTATACAGAAAAAAATAGCCTAAATTAAACACAATGCAACATGTTAGCACTGGGGTTCTACTACCTAAATATATTTTGCATTACGGTTGTAAATTATTTTACTTTTTTTTTCGTTAAGGTGTATATAAAAATAATATAAAATTACAAAAACAAAAACAGTTTTTAAATAGGCTTCATATTCTTATAAGCAAAATAAAATGGCATATTTCTTTGATTTTGGGTTGAAATAAGACAGGCTTTGTGATATTCACTCTAACTCTGTGCTTTTCTCACTGGCAGGATTACGAAGCTGTCAATGAGTTGATGCACCGATGCTTGTATATTGTTGTTTTAGATGATTCAGAAGACGATCGGCGATCAGGCAGCTATGTTTAAATGCCTTCATCCTGACATGCATTAGCGTTAGTGCTTCTCAAAGTTAAACCCGTTCATAGGCGTTCCTTTCGGAGTTGAGAGGTCAATGTTTGGTTGCTTCAAGTCAGAATATATACTTTATGTAAAAGGTCAGTAAAGAAGCAGAAAAAATATTTATATTCTAGTTTCCACCCGGTCATGCATCTGCAGTGAAAGCCAGTCCGTTTTCTTTTGTTTCTAAAATATTGTACAGAACACAATAGCAAATCTGAAATTGTTGAACCGTGAGGATTTTCTACCTTCATTGCATTCTTGGTTTCTGTACAGTACAAGCCTGTCCTAATGTGGCATTCTGGGTCACATCAGTTGTAGCATTTAGGTCTAGCAAGTGGAAAAAGAAAAGTAAAAATTCTTATTAGTTATGAAAGCATTATTCCAACTGTTTGTGGTGTTTTATTGAAAATGAATTAGCTCCTTAATATGGCGTACGCCCCTCGTTTTTCCTCCAGTGAGTCTACCTCTCATTTCGGGTGTTTTATAACTGAGAGCAGCGACACCTGGAAATTGATGAAAATGAGTGGCTTACTCTTTCTTTAATAACTGAATTGGTTGCTGTTGCCTTGATTTCACCGTTTTGTGAAAAGTGCTTTAAAAAAATGACTTTTTGTTTGTTTTTTTTATTCTAATCAGAAATTTGTTTACATGATATTGGTTTAAATTGTATCACTGGGCAGCGTTTTGAATGTACATTTTTAAAAAGAAAAAGAGAAACTATTGATGGATCTGTTGCTACAATTGGACTTTAAATGTTGTGATTATTAACACTACAATGGTGGATATTTTATTTTTTTCGTTTGTTTGTTTTTGACATGCTTATACGCATGTAGAAGTTCATATTGTATCACTTTATTAAGCCCAATCACTTCCATCTGTAAGAACGTATAGGTTTGTTTGGTTGTTTTTATTCTACATTGTCTTGTAGCCAAATTTGGGAAATGGCTTTTATATTAAGTTTAAAAGCATTCCAGTGGTTTGACATGTAATGTAACCCAGCTTGCCATTTATAAAATCCAATATAACCCTTGGTTTAAGCATTGGGCACTTGTTGGATTTTTTTAATCCCAGAGTGGATCACCAGCAAAACTGTAGATGTTGTACAGAACATGGCTATGAAGTTTGTCGTTTTCCTACACGGCTCATGTGCGTTTATTTGGAAAGCAAACAAAAGATGTCTTTTTCACCATGCTTTTTTGTTTAATTGAACGTTTTGGTTCTTAAATAACTGTTTATGAATTATAGGATTTATGAAATAGTTGTTTTAAACTAAACCAAAGTGTTATTAAAAGAGGAGGAATTTATCTTGTATCTTAAAGTAGAATCGTGTACGATCGCATCAGTAATGCATACAGTGTAACCAGCAAAAACATCCATTTATTCATAACTTTATTTTTATATAACTCTTTTTTTTTTGCTCTTTGTTTTCTTACAAAGGTATGTTTGGGTTTTTATTTTGCATGACCTTATATTTTTCATTACAAAAAAAATTATAAATTGTACAGATCTGTATTGTTTAATTAGTCGTACGCTTTGCCACACTAGGCTTTTAACCGATTTGTATTTATCAGTCATGTTGATTGATTTATATTTGGTCGCCATTGCGTTGTTGATTCAGTGTCCTCTAAAATGCCATGAATGTCTCCCCTGTAATCTTATTCTGATAAAGACAAAGATTCAGTGAATGTAAATATGTCTGTGCTTATATAATTTTTCTTCTACCTGTATATTATCAGTGTTGTGGCATTTCCCATCACCTAAAGTGGTATAAAGATTTTCCTCTGAATCAGAAAAGCTCTCAGTAAAATATTGAAATCATGCACCAATCTCTGGCATTTTTATTTTGGTTATTTATCTGAAGTGTCATCAGAAACATTGTACAGGAAATTGTACATTAAAGCTAGCAAAAATTACCATGATTTTACCATTGTTTATTTCGGACATGGTACCATAGTAATATGATATGTGTAATATAATATGTGTGTGTGTATATATATAAATAAATATAAATATTAATGTAGGCTATATATATGTTTATATTAATATATAAATATATATTAATATAAATAATGTAGGCTATATATATATATATATATATATATATATATATATATAGATATATATCCTACATTAATATGTTTTTATATATTTTCTATATATAATATATTACATTTATATGTGTGCGTGTGTGTGAAAAACATGTATATTTAATATTACATTATGTATATATATATATATATATATGTCTGTGTGTGTGTTTTTGCATACCTATAAATTTAATATATATATATATATATATATTTTTTATTTAATCTGTTATTAATTATAATTATTATATAAATCTATCGTCTTGCGTGCCACAACAATGATGGCCGCTCGTTCCGTGTGAGGGACGCTGACATGTGACCACGCCCATGGTGATGATGCGCATGCGCACTACCGATCCTAGACTTTTATTTTGAAATTGGAGCCAGAAAGTGCAATAGCGATTACAATTTTGTTTACGTCACTGCATTATTGAGCTTGAGGAAGCGACCGACAATTCATCGAGCACTCCAAATTTGTCAAACAGTGTTTTTTTTTTCCGAGTACTTCATTGTTTTGAAACGCGTGCCGCTAAACCGGTTATTCTCAATGCATATCTGTAGTCAAATTTAAAGGGTCTGAATTAGCTCGCGAGCTATCTGACTGCATTGAGTTGCTGTCAGGGCGCAGCGGTAAAGTGCACACTTATCGATCAGCATCAAGAAACCCCTGGAGCCTTCCTGTCGATCTTCATTGATCCGCTGAGGATATATTGATTGTGAATGATGGGGGCCCAAAGGAGTGAGGGACGCAGAGATTGGCTCCCGCAGGATTTCACCGAGCAGCAGGTCCAGACAGTGGTGAGTCAAACTCGTGTCATCATCTTCATGTATGCACCATAACTAAACACCAAACTTTTATAGGTCGTATTCCACCCCCCAAAAATATAAAAGAAAAAATATTGTGCTTAAACAAAATAAATCCTCTTTTTAGGGCAGTTAACGACTTTATATATATAATATATATATTAGTCAAGCCGTCCAACTGCATGCATAAACTTGCAATTATACATTATTTATTAATGGAGCTTATATTATTAAACATGCAAGAGGGCTGTTGCATCCTTTTTATTGAATAAAAATATTTTTCTGAATTGCAGAATCCCTGGAACATCATGATCAAACACAGACAGGTGCATCGCAGAGGACGGCGCTCACAGATGGCGGTCAGGTAAGTCCACTAATGGGTATTTTAAGAGAAGTGCATATTTTCATTGTTAAGCTACTTTGTCCTATCACAGGGTAATGTGCTCTAAGAAAGCCATTTGTAGGTTATTTGTGTTTTTTTCCAAACATGAGTGTGTTTGACCGAGCATGTCATTGTGTGCAGTTATACAGACCCTGTCATTTCCATGGATCTTCTGCGGACCGTTCTGCAGCCCAGCTTCAACGAAGACATCCGTGCTGTGTTCAGAAAATATATGAAGGTGACTGATCAATCATGTTGTTATTTTGGTTGCATGTGAGTAAATTGCTCTGATCAAGATTTTTTTTTATTCTTTATGCAGTTTTTTGAGAAGGCGGCCAGCAATGTGAAAGAGAATGTAGGAGGAGATGTCCAGCCCGACCAGCTAATCAAAGATGCTTGCAGAAACTGCCTGGAACATGTAAAACATGATCTATGCACATGTTACAAACATATATACTAAAATAAGTGGTAAACAAAATTATGAGTTGATACTGTTCTGTTTCTGTTCTAGGCAAAGCAGCTCTTTCCTGATGCAGAGAAAACGAACCAGAAATCCAGTGTTGACCCAACAGTGAAGGTAAATGTTATCCAAATTGTTATGCAGTTCCTCAAGAGTTTAAATTAGTCTGTGCAAACCTGCACACTTACCTCAAAAACTATGAATGTAACTGGAAATGTAGCAGACATGATTGTTTAATAATTAATTTATTTTATTTTTGATCAATTTTCATTTCACAGCGTGCACGGCAGCCAGACGACACCTCTGGACAGAGAGACAGTCCCATTCCTAAAAAGGTTTAAAAATATGGAACATGGAAATATTATTGCAATATAAAAGTTTTTTTATTTATTTAAAAATATTGTAAAATGTAATTTATTCCTGTGGTCAAACCTGAATTTTCTGCATCATTACTCCAGTCTTCACTGCCACACGATCCTTCAGAAATCTTTCTAATATGCTGAAAGACATTTCTCATTATTGTTGAAAACTGTCATGCTGCTTCAAATTTTGACCGTGATAAATAATAGAACGTTTTTAAGAACAGCATTTGTTTAAAATCTTTTAAAACTTCGATATAATGCATTCTTGGTGAATGATTTATATTAAAAAATCTTTCTGTCCCCAAACTATTAAAACGGTATGAAGATAATGACCTTAAACAATATCTCAAAAGCCAGAGTGCTGTTATTTTTAACACCAACAACTATAATAAATATATAATGTTTGTTTATTTTCAGAGGAAAGGTCGCCCCCCAGGTACTGTTGTACAGTATGACAGACCAGCTCCATACACCACTGCGTAAGTGTCCATATGTTTTCTTCATCTACTATCTCCACATATTAACAATTTAACTCAATTTAACATTTTAAAACCTCCTCCGCAGAGCAAAACTCAAAATATCCGAGCCAATAAAGCGAGATGGACCTAAGGTATGTGCATTTGGATTAAAATAGCATAATAATTGATACTGAAATGTATATATGATGTTAAAGTGAGTGTATGTTGCTGTCTGTATAGTGGGACCCGTCCAGACTAAATGAGAGCAGCACATTCGTTCTGGGATCCAGGGCAAATAAGTAAGTGTACAGAGGTTTGCTCAGATTATTATGTTATATTTTACAGTAGCTCATGTTTGGATGTATACATTCAACAAGTACTGATATAATTTCAGGGCTTTGGGAATGGGTGGTACTAGAGGAAGAATCTACATCAAACATGCAGAGCTCTTCAAGGTATTTTCAGTCTTTTTCTGAGCATTCGTTAAGCTTTTTCTGTGTTCATGTGTAATATCTTTTTCTTTTTTTTTTTTTTTTGTCTCAGTATGCTGCTGATGCTCAGGACAAACACTGGCTTTCAGAAAGACAGCACATGAGAGCTACCGGCGGAAAGATGGTGAGGACAAATGTTTCCAAAACATGGAATAATGCACACAGAAATTAAAATGTGCCTCTGGACATCCAAGATTAGTTTGTTTCTTCACCTGAACAGATTTGGAGAAATGTAGCATTTCATCACATGCTCGCCAGTGGATCCTCTGCAGTGTATGGGTGCCGTCAGAATGAGTCCAAAAGCTGATTGAAAAACATCACAATACTAAAAAAACAATCACAGATTTTGGCTTCACATGGTATTAATTGAAGGATTGGAGTGGTTATTATTATTATGATGTTTTTATCAGCTGTTTGGACTCTCGTTCTGACGGCACCCATTCACTGCAGAGCATCCATTGCTGAGCAAGTGATAAAGAAACAAACCCGTCTACATCTTGAATGGCCTGAGGGAGAGGACGTTTTCAACTAATAGACATTTAAGGTGTATTAAAGGGTTAATTCACCCCAAAATGATAATTCTGTCATTAATTACTCACCCTCATGTCGTTCCAAGCCCAGAAGACCTTCGTTCATCTTCAGAACACAAATTAAGATATTTCTGATGATATCAGAGAGCCATCTGAACCTCCATAGACAGAAACACAACTGAAATGATCACAGATCCAGAAACATAGTAAAAACACTGGTAAAACAGGCCATGTGACATCTTGCGACGCTAGAAGAATACTTTTTTTGCTCAAAGAAAACAAAAATAACATAATTTACTCAACCATTCTTCTCTGCTGACTTACGTTTTCCACCATTTTAGAGATTATCACAACGCAATACATACGCACGCTTTATCGTATTTGACGTAATTAGCCTTGTTTACACCCGGGGAAAGCACATGTACATAATCTCCGGTTGTTTACACCTACAGGAAAACGTGCGTGTGCATTGTGATAATCTCTAAAATGGCGGAAGACATAACTCGGGAGAAGAATGGTTGAGTAAATTGTTATTTTTGTTTTCTTTGCGTAAAAACAATATTCGCCTAGCATCGCAAAACTGAAGTTGAGCCACTGATGTCACATGGACTGTGTTACCGGTGTTTTTACTATGTTTCTGGATCTGGGATCATTTCAGTTGTGTTTCTGTCTATGGATGGCTCTCTGATATCATCAAAAATATCTTAATTTGTGTTCAGAAGATGAACGAAGGTCTTCTGGGTTTGGAACGACATGAGGGTGAGGAATTAATGACAGAATTGTCATTTTGGGGTGAATTTACCCTTTAAGGAATAACCCAAAAATGAAGCAGTAAGTCATCTTATTTAAACTCTTTCTTTTCTCAGGCCTATCTGCTAATAGAAGAGGATATTCTTGATCTTGCCCGAAGTGAAGACTACAAGTAAATAAACATTTTTCTTATTAAAAACATAATGAATTTTACAGACGACATGCATCATGAATTTTTCTTTGAATCTTAGGGACTGCCCTGAATTGAAGCTGGATGAATTGAAACCATTTCTGGTGCCCATATGGATGGTGGAGAAGATGCAGAAGGCGATGGAAGCACAGAAAACAGAAAATGACCTTGCCATGTAGTGCCAGGCAAGTCGTTGGACCACGGACACTCTTGAGTGTTACCAATTTATCATAACTGTAACTTTTTGTTGTTTATTTTGTTGGTGCGATGTTCACAGTAGACCCAGGCATTGATGATCAAGTTGCCCAGAAATTATAGTGTTGGAAGTTTACTTGGCAAATCAAAATGGTTTAAATCTTATTTCTTTTTTTTTCTGTCAACAAATGTGTGCTTTTTCATGACTTTGTATTTAAAAGACTTGAATATCTAAGAATATCTGTGTGTTTCCCATGATTCTGTGTCCTGTTTTTTAAACAAATTATTTTTATGAACTGTCATATCTGCTTAAAAATTGAATTTTTAGTTATTTTCATTTACCACTTATTTCTCTCTCTTTAAATATACGGCATTGTTCTAAAAAAAAACAAAAAAAAAAACACAGAAGCTACTTCCTTTTGCAGCAGAACTCGTTTTTACCCGATATTATCTTTTGTAACTTAAGTATATTTTTAAAAAATATATATGAAATGGAAAAAAATTGACTTATTTTATAGCTTATTGAAAAGTATGGGGTGTTGGTAAGTATTTAAATTATTTTCTAAATGAATTTCATACCTGTTACATTCACGTAATGTCTGTATGCAAATATATTTACCAATAAACAGTTTTGTGCTAAATGGTGTTTTTACTTGTACTTTACTTGTTTTCTGTTTTTTTTTACAGTCTATGGTTTTTACATGAATCCGCCAACAACTAACTTACCAGCTCATTTGACGCATTGAATGACTCAAACCCGTCAACGGTTATAGACACGCCCACCTGACCGTATTACCCAATCAAATCAAAGTGTTCTATGCCTAGCATCAGTGCTGATTGGTTGCTATGGTATCGCTTTGTTCGTAATCTGTGCTTCTGATTGGTTGAACTGATGGTAAGGCGGAGAATTCCGTTTGGAAACCTGAGTTTAAACAGGGGGGCGGGATGTGATTTAAAAATTTCGTACAGCGGTTAGTTTTGTCTACTGCACTGAACACAGACGGTAATAATACTGCTTTTAATGTATATCTCAAGATGATTTTTATACGTTTTATTGTTACGTTGTGGTATACTTGGTTTGTTTGTTTATATAAATTAATTGTTAGCGCATTCGCTAACCAGATAACGTTACCTTAACCTGAAAGTGCGCATGTGATGTCGTTGATTATATTTTAGCTTCAGGTGATATGTGTGTTTTTTTAAAAACGTTTATGTACGTCGGTTTGTTTAAGGTTATCACTAGCTGCTAGCCTATATTTTGAGTAACGTTAGGCCTATAGCCGCTTACCACACATTCAAATAAGAATGAGAACGAAATCGTATCAGTTTTAGTTCTGTTAGTTTTTAAAAACCGTAACGTTATTCGTTTCAGCCTCCAGTTTCCATTCGCTAGCTTCAGTTACCGTCTGCCGGTTAGCACACTAACGCAAAGTAACCAGCTTTCTGTGTTCTAAACCGCTTTGACTGATGTAACGTTAGATGTGCGCGTTTTAACAGCGTTTTTCCGTCATCCGTTGCAGATCTGACGCGATGGCCTCTCAGAATATGGATCCCGCAGCAGCCTCGTCAACAGCGGCGCTGAAGGGCAGCGAAACCAGCGGAAGCGTGTCGAAAGGATCCGTCACTAAAAGGTTCGATTGCTGCTGGTATTCCCTTCTAAACGTACTGAACGCTTCTGTGTGCCTCACACTATCCGTTCTCCTAAAGACATATATGTGGGATTCCTATCCGAATGCATTTAATATCTGCAAAATAAGTTCTAATGGAATAAAATGGCATGCTTCTGTAACAACTACAGTTCTTATAGGCTTCTTTATTCATTTAGTTGTGGTTCGAAGAGGTATATTTTTAAACGGAACACTTTGTATTGAAATATTAAGTATTGCACTGGAATTAAACCATATCATGCGAACAAGAGTGCTGCTGTTCTGAACGTCAGTGCAGTTGTTTATTAAACTGTCACAAGGTGTTCATACTGAGTAACATAAGTTTCTGATTAAATTTGGTGCGGAAAGTTGTTGTTAAATTATTAAGTGCATCAAACTTTGTGTGTGATCAAGCAATACACAGATTCTCTTTCCATGTTAAAGAAATAACCCTGGGGTTGTTTTAAAGTCCTTTTAAATGTGTTGCGCTGTCCAACAGCAATCTTTGTTGTTTTTCATAATTGAGAGCTAGAAATATAGTTTAACTGGAAATCCATTAGGACTTTTTGTGCCTATATTGGGCGCTATTTGTTTCACAAATAATACAATTTTTGCATTCATATAGGAGTATGGGGAGGCTGCAGACTTGGAGCAAGGCAGATCTACGGCCCAGGCAGATTTAAGCCCCTGTTGTTTCTGATGTGTCCGCTAGGGGGCTATACAGTATGAGCTATCAGAAAAGACCAAGGCTAGAATCGACAAGAATAAGAGAAACGTTAAATAATAGCTAAGTTATTATTGTTCAGCAATAGTGCAACATTTCAACATTTAAGGTTGAAGGTAAGGTAATTAGCTAAGAGTTGATGTCAGTTAATTTTAATATGTTAATAGATAGGTCTAAAAATGTACTTTTTGAAGGTTAAGTAGATGTGAAGGTAAATAACATTTGCATTAACGCTATGCTATTTGTTGTGGGCGCTGTTGTGCCGAATTTGGACTCCCTGCCGAATTATGACTCCCCTCTTTGAAATCAATAGTAATCCTAACCCCACCCCTAATCATAACCACTCCCCCACACCTAACACTAAACCTACCAAAACTAGGGGAGTCATAATATGGCAAGGGGTCAAAATTCGGCACTACAGCGGGATGGTTATCAATGAAGTTTCGAGCATCGGTTTAATCATTTCACCATATATCCTCCTCCCCCCTACTGAATGCATCAGGAACAACAGGGGCTTAAAACTGCCTGAGGGACGTAGATCTGCCTTGCTCCAAGTCTGCAGCCTCCCCATATAGTTCAAGTTCATTTTGGCATCTGAAATGACAAAAACTGGCATTTTAAAATCATCTTTTTAACTTTTGTGCTTGCATTGGTTTCTTTTTTTTAAATTATTTTTATTTTTAATGTCTCCAACGTTCCTCCTCAGGCTTCAGCAGGAGCTGATGACGCTAATGGTGAGAGCTTTTTATACAGCTGGTATTTTGTCTGGTCTTTTTAACTGTAGTATGTTAACCCAGTGTTTTGTTAAATGTAGATGTCAGGAGACAAAGGCATTTCAGCGTTTCCAGAGTCTGACAATCTCTTCAAATGGATTGGCACAATAGATGGAGCTCAAGGAACGGTAGGAACAATTGTTGTTTTCTTCCCTGTGTTGTTGGGAAATGGGATTCTTGCATACTAATGAAGATAATTGGAAGATTATATTTAAATCAATCATCTTTTCTCACGGATCAGGTTTATGAAGGTCTGAGGTACAAACTTTCACTGGAGTTTCCTAGCGGGTACCCCTACAACGCCCCTCGGGTGAAATTCGTCACTGCTTGTTTCCACCCAAATGTTGATGAGAATGGCTTCATCTGCCTAGACATTTTAAAGGACAAGTGGTCTGCACTTTATGACGTCCGCTCCATTCTATTGTCCATTCAGAGTTTATTAGGAGGTAGGTTATGCTTTTGACATGAGTATTGCTGAAAATTCAGAAACTTGAATCATTTTTGATTCAGGAGGTGAAATTCTGCCACATCCTTCAGGATGTTTAATTGAAGTTGAATCACAACATGAAACAAGTTTTGTGACTGTGTGCTTTGTTAGTGCCCGTCTTGTCTGGATCATTGTACTCATGAATTCTTGTTTTTAGAACCCAACAATGATAGTCCAATGAATTCTGCAGCTGCTGAACTGTGGGATGACCAGGAAGGTAATTGTTTATGCCAGAGTCAAGCAGTTGCAGTATTTTTAGAGAATTGTTTCTAATTCAGTGTTTTGGTGAGTTATGCATCTAACACATTTCTAATCGCATTTGTTGCAGCCTTCAAAGCCCATTTGCTTGCAACCTACAAGAACTGACCATGAATATTAACGTCTGCCTCTTGTTTTTATCTGTGTCTGTTTTCTTGTTCATAATAATGTAAATTTTTCTGTAATGGGTCTGTGTGTATATTATTTCTATGTTGTATCAAACTTGCCTGAATAAAATGCTGATTGAATTGGTGTCCCAAATTATTGGAGTAAACGGGGAAATAGGACCGGAAGGTTACAAAATAGCTTTTTTTTTTATTTTTGGTATAGAATATAAAACTGTGCAACTGAACAGGCAAGAATATAGTTTGCAAAATGTTCGTTCTTGAATTTAAAGGTTTACAGAATATAATGGTCAACAATTGTAACTTATGTTATTAAGAAAAAAAAGTTATTGCAGGATGTCTCTGTTTCAAAACTCAACCCACTTCCAGAACTTAGCTAAGCAGACATAGTAGACAGCCTACTTTGCAGTTGTGGTGATTGCAACAACCTGATCTATTATGAGACACCACCTCCACTTCCATGATGTCCTCCAAGCTTTCATCCTCTTCTTGCCCACCATCTTGGGTCGAAACGCCTTCTACCCAGGCTTCTTGTGTGGGTTCAACAGACCACAGTGGAACATTAACTCTTTGAAGCATTTCTTCAAGCAGAATATCAATCTCCACTATGTGGTTCTTCAGGTCTGGGCTTGCCGTCTCTTCTAATGATAACCACGGTGTTTGCACCATGGCTGCCCGAGCTGCTACTTCCGAAGTTCCACCCACATAACCCGCGTTGATGAGGGCTTGTCGATCTTTGCGCTGGGTCAGGGGGAATATCTCTTGCAAGACTTTGACCTTCTTTAGGTCCTGCTGGAAGTTTTCCAAGCTGGACAGGAAGATCACCCAAAGTCGTTCAACCTGTTCTTTGTCCTCTTGTCCTTGCTCCATTTCTATCAGCAGACTTAGCAGCCTCCGGTGAAGCCCTGAAACATGAGTCGATCAAGTCAACTCTCAACAGTTTAAATGTGGCGTAATTTAATATGGCCACCAGCTAGTTTTTGCAGTGCAGAAAAATACTGAAAGGGCAATGTAAAATTTCTGCACCACTAGCATCGCTAAACTGTTTCCTGCTTGTCTTGTGTTTCTACTTGTCCAGTCTTACCTGAGCATATTTTATAAGCTACTGTCCTGGTTTCCTCCAGCTCCTCTCTAAGGAAGCTCCCATCCATGTTGCTCCCCAAGGAGGTGGCCATTTGCTGAAAGCAGGCTGTCACTTTGCTCAGGGCGGCCTGTGCCCGCTCGCATTCACTCACCTGCCTCTTTCTGGTTTGGATCTCCACCACTGACTGCCTCCAGCGATTCATTACCACTCGTGTGGTGAACGACCTAAACTTTGCAGAATATTTAAGAGTTATTGATTGTCTCAATCTCAAAATGGGTCTGGCCTATTCTTAACTAAAATATTTGAAATGATATATGGTAGATTTGGTCTTAACTAATGATGTGAAATCTTTACTAACGCTAACCCTAATCCCAATTACTTGAATAGGCCATAACCATTTATTTTGCTCAAACATAAATTATTTGCCTACTTTCTTAGACTGGTTTATTAAAGTTCTCTTTTAACAACATATGTACCACTTTTATTTTGCCTTATGATATTATTTTAATGCGATAATGTTCAAAGGCTACACATTTCTATTTGTATAAAAGTAAAAAGCCACTTACTGGTAACGGAGCCTCAAAGCAATCTCTCTGATTTCATAGCCTTCAGAAACTTGCGAGTTGTTTTGACAGTCCTGTTTTTCAGCGTTGATTACA
>JAUMHE010000051.1:19539767-19550635 GCA_032359235.1 Enteromius mattozi | reverse complement strand
AATATATTTTAAAATGTATTCTGAAAATGTAATTACTCCAGCCTTCAGTGTCACATTATCCTTCAGAAATCATTGTAATCAAAAAGTAACTAAGTAACATAATTAATTACTTTAAATACAAATGCAGTATTGTAATGCATTACTTTTAAAAAGAATTTTCCCCCAAAATGTTGACAAATTACAAGTTCACAAATTTAAATGAGTTCAGGTCGAGCTTTATTGTCATTATTGTCATGTGTGGACAATAATGGACCATGCAGGACCACGGTGCTACATAAATAATCTTAAATATAAACATACAACACAAGGGTTGAGTTTTTTTTAAACCTATAAATAACTTACTGAAAGCTGTAATCTAACTATATCTATATCTATATATTATGAACAGACTATACATACACATGACTTTAGACAGACTGTACAGGTACTTTAGCTGTGCATCATACTGTGCAAAAGAGGTATTTAAGTTTGAGAAGCAATAGTGCAATATGATTTATGGTGCATTCACAAGTAAACATTTTTGAGTCCATATTAAATGAGGGACTAATGCTATATTGTAATGCATTACTTTTAACTTTTTAGTAAGTTTCAACAACACTGTTGACAAATTACAAGTTTACACATTTAAATGAGTTTAAATTTAAATGCAAATGTATTTTTTAGGCACTATAACTGATTTGATTCAAATGATTTGATTCCAAATGTTTCCTCTCTAGTGCCACACATTAAACCAGAGCCAGTTGAAGAATACCAGTATGCACAGTTAAGCTGCGCTGGGCATCCCATTATGGGAGTCTCTCCACCCTCTTGCCATCTCACAGACATGATGCCGAGCGGCCTGTCGTACCAGCGAGCTCACTGCATGTACCCCGCCGCCCCACAACACGCACCCATGCGCTACCCGCTGGATCACACGGTGCCAGGAGTCCTGTCCGGCTCCACAGCTCACGCAGCAGGCCACGCAACATATATGCCCAACACCTACCAGCACACCATAGCAGGAGACAGCTTCCAAACGGCCGCCTCTCTGTTTTCTACCCTCGATGTCTCAGAGCTCTGCTCCGCCGCGGCCCATCAGAAGGCGTACGGCTCAAGGGCGTCCCCAACCACAGGGAGATCCCCTCCGGCCCGCAGCCATCAGCAAACATACCTGCCGGTGCAGCACCACAGAAACGTCAGTCCTGTGAGAGTCACCATCAAGCAGGAGAACCTGGATCAGGCCTATCTAGATGATGGTTTGTGCTCTTATCATTCAGTGTATATACCGTTGTGCTTAACAGTGCTGGGTGGATTACTAGAAGCCCATCTACGCCACTTATTAAATAATTAAAAAAAGGTTATTGTACCTATTTATCTCACAAATCTGACTTTTTTCTCAGAATTGTGAGATATAAATTCGCAATTGCGAGTTGTAAAGTCAGAACTGCGTAATATAAATGTGCAATTACGAAAAATAAACTCACACTTGTGAAATATAAAGTCAGAATAGCGTGATATAAACTCACAATTGCGAATCATGAAGTCAGACTTGCGAGATATAAAGTAGCAGTACTGAGAACCCATCAGGTTTTTTCCCCTCAGAATTGGATTTATAACTCGCAATTCTGACTTTATAAATCGTAATTGCAAGTTTATATCTCACATACCTGCTGCGGAGATGAGTGTCGCCAACTTCATCTCTTAAACCGAGAAAGCACTAGTTGATCAAAATATTAAAATGTTAATGCAGTCTATTTTTAATTTGGCTTCAGTGGCACATTCATTACTTCTGCCAGTACGCTGTGGCGAGCTTTATGCTTGTGCTTAAGCATTTTTTAGGATGAAGGCAATTAAAGGCTCATAATAACGTTTTTAATGGTTTATTAATAAACGCGTGGTTAGTCGACTAATGCTTAATGAATGAATGACTACTAGTCAACCAGAAACATCCTTAGTCGAGGACATCCCTACTATATATAAATGATATAAAAGCTCACTCAAGTAAACAGTCAGCAATAGGACAAAAAAACTACAGTAAGTGACCAGTGAAATGAATTCTCTTTTACAGCTTTAACAGCTTAAATTCACTTGTTTTAAAGTGCAATGTTTACAAATGCTAAGTTTTACTGATAAGCTGTAACAGTGATGATAGTCCAAAATCTCTACAACATGTCTACCAGTATATTACATAGTATTCACACAAAGGCAGCAAAATCATCATAATTTATCAATTTTCCCATTTTTTTCCCCCTACTGTGCATCTTTTAGCTTTGACTACATCCACAGTATAGCCAGGTAGATGTCATGTGAGCTATACGGTTGTTAAACAGTGGCATATGCTTTTGCTGAAGCATCTATTCTAGCACTGATTTTATGATTTTTTTATTTTTTAAATAATCAAGTATAACAGTGCCAGTCCTGGAGAGATTTGAGATGTTTTATTTATTCATTTATTTATTTTTTTTAAGTTATAGACCTACTTATCTATTGTTTTATTCCCAAAAACAAAAGTAAATCAAGATTTTAGTTGATAGATTGTTAGTTTATAAATATGGGGAAAAGGAGTATTTCTTAAACTATAATTTTAGTTTTGATTTTCATTGAATCATTAGATATTTATCAGTTTTCTGTCTGTTTCAGATAATCTTGTGTGTGTTTAATGTATATGGGTCAGTGCCTATCGAGCTCTAACAGACCTAAAACAAGCACACAGGGACAAACAGGACACGCTATCGATCTCACAGGAAAGCATTCAGTCACTAAATAAACTAATCATTCACGTAAAGCCTGGTGTAGTTGATATCGTGAGGCTTATTTCAGTAATATCACACCACAGATGTAAATGTGTTTTTATTTTGCGGTGGCTCGTGGGCATTACAAAGAATCACACCCCCGCTTCAGCTTCTATTTCAGGCTGATTATACCTGTAAACCCTACCCCTCGTGTCCCCTAATCTAATTTTAGACGGAAAACTTTCCATATTTAGCCCACTAACTAGTCTCAGAAGAACAACAGGAAGCACAACCAAATGAAGCGCGAGAGGGTCGCGTCTGACTCTGTGCTGCCAGCTCGCGGACAGTCTGTGTGGTGCAGCGCGTGCTTGTGACGCAGACTGCAGTGATGATGATGATGATGATGATGAAGCGCCTCACAATGCCCTAAAAGCCTTGTTAGTAAGTTTAACACTAGAGCACGTGAAAATGGTGCACCTGATAAAAGACCTATTCTTCGCAAGCATTCGTGTCTGGAACAGAAGTTTAATAAATGATTATTTAATTAATGCTGAGCAATAGTCAGGAATGCAAAATTCAGGTGTTATGAAGGTAAATTGAAGATCAAGTAAAGAAAATGTACAGAAACCAACTGAATGAAACGCAATGCAAATGTTTAAAAATACAACCAAAAACAAACAAACCAAAAATAATAATAATAATTAAAAAAGTGCTGCTCATCTTACCTATTTTTGTTTTCCACTGCAAATGTCTAAAGATTGTTAAATTAAAATGCATTTGAATTCTAGTTTACTGTGTGAAGTTTATGGACAAACAAGGACAAATATCTGCCAGTGGGCTACAAAAATGCACCGGATTCAAAAGGAAACCTCATTGACAGATATTTGTTATTGTTTTAATCTTAAGCTCATTTTGTTTGGTTTCTCAGAATCTTCATTTTGCATCTCAAATAAATGTCTTGATTTTGTGTTAAAAAACTGAAATGTAATTTAAAATCTAAGACTTCTGGCAGAAACTCTGTAAACCGTAATGAATTAGTTGTGTTTTATTTTTTCTTGCAGTGAATGCTGTTATAGGAAAAGACCTTGTTCATAAAAATAATCTCTGATGTCAAACGTGGAAGAGAAATCGTCATCCTCTCAAGATACAGCATCATCACAGATGAAGACGTCTTGGCATTGATATCTAAATTGCTGTTTTTTCATATCTCTGATTTGTACACAAAAATTTGAGCAGTTAGATCATGCTAGATATAATATTAAGTGTGCTTTACTGTTGTTATATATATAAATATATAATGGCTATTTTCTCAAATCATGTTTCTACCAACATTTGACCTTTTAAGACATATTTATCGATGTGCATTTTAAATAAAATGTTTTAAAGTGCCTGATTTAGTTTTTAAGTTTAAACGAGTACTGTTTATTTTTGGAGGTCAGATAATATTAATAAAAGTTAGTAGTTTACATTTACGTCAATATAAGACTGTCTTTTAAATTCTAATGTTATTGTCGAAGTTCTTAATATTTTGTTAAAATACTGTAGCTACCATCTCATAAATGAAAGACAAATTATTTTCTGACATGGCACTGCCCTTAGCAATATTAAAAATGCTTAAGTTGTTCATAGTTTATATAAATTGTATGAACAATATTTAGCATTTTAAAGTACTCAAATTATAGTCAGAGTGGAATCAAAAAATATTTACGTTGAGTTCAGTTTTCAATTATTTTTCTTGAGATTAATTCTTAAAAATATCAAATTCAAACCTCACGCTGATATATCTTACTATATTCATCTATTCACTCTTAAGCAGCAAGCAATGACCATTTTTAATAAAGTGTTCAATGGGCTCGACCACTATTTATAAGAGATTTAGAAGATTGTTTCCCTTGTTGCATGCATTGGATTCTATTAGTACTAAAAATTATTTATACTACAACAGAAAGAGACAATCAGAAAAAAAAGGTCTGTTTATTCATACAAATGTACTTGAAATTGTAAAAAATAACACCCAAGATGACTCAAAAACAATGATACATATTTAATGACAAACACAAAACACTGTTTTGAAAGACATGGCAAACCCAACTCAAACCAGACGATCTAATGGATGAACTGAACAATATCCTGTTCGATCCACTCCTCTAATGCTGTAAGTGAATCCATCAATAGTAAGTTTGCCACACACACACAGTTCAGTCTCACACACTCTTTATCTCTTCTTCTTGCTCTCCTTTTTCAGTTTCTGCCGGATTTGTTGAACGGGTCCCTTTGCCTTTCGGTTCTGCTCAGAGCTGCGAGCCTCAGCCGGCTCCGGCGTCTCCACCTACAGCAGAATTAAATCATTCACATGTTTTTAATTAAATATGCCTCAATTTACATACATATGCAGAAGTCTGAACATTAGATAAAGCCAGGTTGGATTAAACACACACACACACAATGTCTCAAGGGAAAAAGTGGCATCATATAAAGGTAGGTATTTTATAAGCTTTTTAGTTTCTGGCAATATTGTCAACATGGTTGCAAGAATAAGTTGGATATTAAGTAAAAATCTTGTCCCATTGAGATATTTGGTAAAATGCATACCGTAAATACCCCAAAACTTAATTTTTGATTAGTAATATACATTGCTAAGTACTTAATTTGAAAAACAAAGCAATTTTCTCAATATTCAGTTTTTTTTGCACCCTCAGGTTCCAGATTTTCAAATAGTTGTATCTCTGACAAATATTGGCATATCCTAACAAACCATACATTAATGGAAAGCTTGTGTGTCCTGCCTATGTATAAATCTCTATTTAAAAAAGAAATAGACCCTTGTAACTGGGTTTTCTGGTCCAGGGTCACAAATAAAAGTGACCATCAGATTCGTGCTTTAAAGGGCCGGTGGTGCAATACATTGCATGCCAAATGCCATCATACCCTGATATAAAAACATTTTAAGATATCCAAATTCAAGAATAGAAATAGTTGTTTCAAAAAGATCTGATACGTTTGGGGCCCTTTACTGAAAACTTTGACCGAAACAAGACATTGGTGACGCTGTAAAGGTAATCCACACCTGTTCGTGGCTCTTGGGTGTGGGTATGATTATTGCTAAAATACAGATGAGTTGAAAAATGGCCCCTAGGAATAATCCATAACGCAGGAGGCTCTCGAAGAAAGTGGGCTCAGGGACCTCCGGAGGAGAAAGATCCAGATCAGCGGACATGATGCAGAGCTGACTGAGGACAAAAAACACAGCATACACTCACAACAGGCTCCCATCAAACGTGACAGTACTATAGATTGTGCAAACTACTCACAAACAGTGGAAAACTAGCAGCAGTGTTTGATTATATCGGGAGTGATTGGGCGCTGACGCGGCACGCTGGGCTAAAATATCATTACAAATATAACACACACATATATACAAAACAAACCCATTACCTGGACATATAGCTCGCAGACTTTTCTGTTTTGTGGAAACTTGATGATTACTAAAAAAAAAGTATTTTGAAACGACACTTTCTCCGTTTGTTGTCAGATTCAGGATAGAGCTTTTCCTCGTAAACGATTGGGTTTCAGTCTTTAGAGATTCTTTAGGATTTACTGCCACCTGCTGCACAGGAGGAGAAATCTTATAAATTTAATAATCCTCAGAATGGGCAGATACGGTTGGCTTAAATAATACTTGTTATACTGTAATTATTCAATGTTATATTTAAAGTCAATATATTTCCTTTAACCTCTTAATTTTACTTGTACTATTTCAGAGCGCCGCTAAAATAGATGGGCTTTGTCACGTGGTACGTGTTACGTTTCTCAGCACTGTTCAGGATGCACCAATCACAGTGAACCAAAATTCACCGAATAAGTACGAGTTGTTTTAATCAAGAAAATTTCATTGTATGCTATATAAGTACACTTAATATTTATTATTATTATATATTTCAGGGACAGATTTCCGTTTGTGTAAGACATCTCTTTATAACCTGAGCACACGTTTGCTGCTCAATGAGTGTATCAACTCACTAGGTATCAAAAGATACAAAAACATGGCTACACATGACAAATATCTGTTGTTTTGGGTAAAATATGTGACCCTGGACCGTAAGAAGCACGGGTTTGTAGCAATAGCCAACAATGCATTGTATTGGTCAAAATGGTTGACTTTTTCTTTTTTGCCAAAAAAGATATTAAGATCATGTTCCATGAAGATGTTTTGTAAATTTCTTACCTTAAATATATCAAAACTTCATTTGTGATTAGTAATACGCATGGCTAAGAACATTTGGACAACTTTAAAGATGATTTTGATTTCTTTGCATCCTCAGAGTTGTATCTCTTTCCATACATCAATGGAAAGATTATATATTCAGCTTTCAGACAATGTATAAATCTCAATTTCAAGAAATTGGCCCTTGTGACTGATTTTGTGGTCTTGGGTCAGAAATATTCATTCAGTCACTCATCGGCCATTCATGTTTACTTACTTTTAAGGACTGACACACCACTCCAAACAAATAATATATTTAAAAGATCTTTATTTCCTATGATTAACTAATCGATAACTCATGGATAAATCTGCATGTAGACGTTCTACTGGTTGGTTTTCATCGAGGTTTTCACATTGGTTGTACAGGATGACAAGAAGCTACAAGAGCGGCCAGAGGAAAGGCTTTCTTTTTTCTTCCCTGGCCGACGTGTTAGATTGTAGAAGGGGATTTCAAAGCATGCCAAAGCATCCACGAAAGGAATCGACAACACGGGAACCTCCACACAGGACGAACGCAAAAGGAAGGCATCAGTTCTTTGGAAGAGTCTTTACAGGGAGGTTGCCTTGGGATGGACGGGAGTGTTAGGAGATGTTAGTAAGCTGAGATGTTGGCAGTATTGCACCGGGAAGGTCTCTGTGACTATACGGTCCGATATTAGAATGCAACGAATGGAAAACTGTCTCAACACAGAGAGGGAAGGGGGCCAGTCGACTGGCATCCACAGTGTCCCAGGGAAGACTGGGATTTTGTTGCTTGCTCTGCAGAGGAACACCGGAGCCCTGCAGTTTGATTCACGTTCACAGAAGAAACATTAAGACATTATTCTACATTGGTCCTATCGCAAAGTACAACACACAGAAGCAGACAAATATTCCTAAGCAGCAGTAGACAGTCCGAGGCTGTTCCAAGCGAACAGAAAGTCATAGAAAAGAAACGATTACATACAACTGACCAAACATTCAATGAAACAATTAAAAATGATAAATGTGAGAACACATCTCGATGGCCACTAAAAGGCTATCTTTATTGATTAATTACCCATCCTGGCTTCGGTGTATTTTGATTTAGACAAGCATTCATCTGCCCCCGTCTGAAACACGGAAATAAAATACTTCAGCAGTGATCAGTAATTTTCCAAAAATAGAAAAACATGTGAAAATATACAACGTAGTTATTCAGAAAATCATACGCAAAATTAAATTGACAAATAAACAACAGATCTATTGGGCTGGTTGTCAATTGCACACATATTGCATAATAAAGTCATGCCATTGTACATTTGGATCACCATATTTATGACAATACATCTCTTAATAATTTATTTGCAAGCAATTATGTGAATATGCTGTTTATTATGTAATCTCGAATGACTTAATACTATAATCACGAGGGCATCCCTTTCTTGTCTGCCAATATCCTTACAGAGACTTCAAAACCAAAACAGTCTTCGAACAGACAGTTGCTCTCACATCGTTTTGGCTCAAATGCATGAAGGTTAATATTATTGATATCTGTTGAGGTGTTTGTTTTGTCCGAAAACGATGAGCTCTTGGGAGGGCCCATGCATATGGCTTCTAGTTTCAGAAATTGGTTTTACACACTGTACATTAAAAGGTGAATCTCACGAGACAACATTCAGGTCATATCAGTCAAAATAAAGAAATAGGAAATTATATTTTGAATAGGATAAAGCCTATTTTAGGACCATTGCTGCTTTTTGTGTTGTTATCATGTTTTTTTTACACTGAATTCTCATTAACGCAATGCAATAAAATGGTCCTAAACATTTCTTAATGCAAACTTCACTGATTTTGTGGTGAAACGTAACCCGGATGTGTCTGTGTGAGATTCACCCTAACAAGACATTCCTGTAAATTCACAACCTGAACATTTTTATTTCTTATTTTCACAACAACAGGACAGAATAAACACAGAAACGTGACAAATACATGGACAAGAAAGGTAAACAAATGCAAATAAAATCAAACTGACACCACAAGCATGAGTCTAACACTCACGTTACACACAGCTCCTAATTCTCTGTTGCAAATTTAAAAGTATTTTGAAAAACTCTATATTAATATATTCTTAAATGTCTTACACCCTTTCAGGGAAATTTCATAAAATGTGCATTCAGTGCATTTTCTTTTCTCTACATTTTATTATCAAAATGACAAATGCCACACGTACACAATATAATTATGCTCTATCTTTAAAACATGCTTCTATGTACATCAATTTATAGGGACATGCTGTAGAAACCAATTTGATCAATGCATATATACACAAGCATCGTTGGGGATGAAGAGTGGAGCTGAACGCTTCAGATTGCTTTATTAGTATTGTTTACCACACGCCCAGTTAACCACCACTTACTAATCCGTTCCAGTTAATACTTTGGCATCTCGGAGGGTGGAGTTTACTGAATGAGTTTGAGCTCCGAACAAAGGCGGCAGTGACGTCAACCAGGCATTCGAATGTATGTCAAACAGGCCGAGATCATGAAAACACAACAGCGAGTTCTCGAGGACACAACGACTGAGTGCAAATTTCATTCGTACGATCCCACGATACATTCACAGCCAGCTTTAGTGCCTGTCAGGTTTGGCCAGATGGGATCTTCTATGTGTGAGATACACAAACGTCTGGATTTGGCACTGTAATTGCAGCATTACAGTAAAAGAGATGTGTCTATAGCTTTACACTAACTGTGTAAACCATGCTTGACTCGTGTTGAATGTTTATTGCAACATTTAATGAATTGTTAGCCCATTTATCAATCAATTACAAAAACGTAAACCTGAATCTTCTTACTTTTGGGCACATAAATGCAAATGCGTCACGTTTTTATGTGTCTTCTGAGGCCTAATTTCCCTATCGACATTGTAAACAAATCTGCCCTACGCCGGTTGCTTCTCTTAGGATGTTTAAGTGAACGTGATCATTGCTTTGTGCAAATGTGTAGATATTTGCAACATAAACTCACCATTATTTGCTTTGATTAGGCACAAAATTTCAGCTCACATACAACATCCTGAAACAAATTGGCATGAAATAAAAACCTCTTGTGATATTTAATCCAGTTGAAAATGTAAAATAATATGACATGTAGGTGCAAAAATGGTCTCTTCAGGTGCGTTTACTGATTTTTTGTGCACTTTCATTGTTGGTTTTTACTATTTTTGTATTTGCGTATTTGGCTGGAAAATTGGGCTGCAGAGTAGAAAATGGTTTTAAAATAGCATTCTGCTGGCTACTTCTCGTATTGCCATTTTGCGTTTTAGGTGCACAATATATTGTTTCATACCAAACGTGTCCGTTTCTCCTGCCTCGGTTTACGCTATGTGGCGCACATGTGATATTGTTCATCTTTTCAAGTATATTCTTTAGAATATTTTTGGTGGTGATTATGCGAAACAAACTGGCAGAGTGCGTACGGATGAGTGTAGGGTGTCATGCAGTGGCGGGTTGGTTAGTTAGTTGGTTAGTCAGGCTGAGATGTGAGAAGTTACTTCTTGGCATTAAGGGCAGCCAGAGCACCGTCGATGTCTTCCTCCGGTTGGAGGGGATGCCACTGGGCGATGGGGCGGCGCGGGTTGGCCAACATGTCAGACCAGTGCTTAAGAGCTGTGCCTGTGGCTTTGCTGCCAATGAAGATCTTCCCGATGGCATCGTTTTTGCCGATCTTATCATAATCGAAGACCGTCACCGCCACAAGGATTTTCTAGAGGAAAACAGAGAATCATTTAGCCCAACTTAATATAGCAAAACTGCATCAACTACTGTTCAAAACATATTTGAATGCAAAACAGCTGTTTTAAAGTTAATTAGTATTAAAATTGCACAATATTTCTGTTTCTACTGTAAGTTAAAGAACTTATGGTTAAGAAGG
>JAUMHE010000051.1:19503067-19515828 GCA_032359235.1 Enteromius mattozi | reverse complement strand
ACAGGGTGAGGACAAAAATAAAATAAAATATTAACAGTTACTCTAGGATGTGCAATGGAAGATAAAAATTAAATTACAAAAAATAAGATAATGATTATCACCTATTTTACAAGATGCACAA
The DNA here is from genome assembly GCA_032359235.1 of Enteromius mattozi. Taxonomy (NCBI): domain Eukaryota; kingdom Metazoa; phylum Chordata; class Actinopteri; order Cypriniformes; family Cyprinidae; genus Enteromius; species Enteromius mattozi. Next base: position 19,515,707 of record JAUMHE010000051.1, on the reverse strand, counting down.
AAGGAAAAAAAACACCAAAAATGTAAATTATTCATTATTTGATGATGCTATCTATTTATTTTCAAACTAACACAAGGGGAAACTACAACAGGCAATGCCCATAATCTCAAATAAACCAACTGACACTCAATATATCAGCCTGTCACTATGCTTACACACATATAGCTAACTGTACTGTTTGTATCTTGCAACCTGCTGACCCTGCTGCAATAACGATATCCTATTGTGGCTTTTATGAAAGTAGTGATATCAGCTTATTAAGAAAGAAAAGAACACATTTGAAGCGTGCCCACGGTCATTTCAACCATGTTGATTAGAAGAACCACAGGGAGACCCTTACGTTTTATGGGAACGCATCCCAATTTCAGCAAGACACGATTACAGCAGGCAAAGACCGTTCAATTTCATGAACCATCAAGCAGATATCCACTTTTAAAAACATACGGCACTCTAGAGAGCGAGAGATATAGATAGAAAAATAAGAGGTTCGGGTATGTCACTGATACTCCAAATAAGAAAAATCAGTAAATACATTAACCAAAAGCAACGTCTCTAAGCTCATGACAAGCAAGATGTCCTATGTAATAATGGCGCATTAGGAGTCTGTTGAGTTATGAGTCCTGAGACTGCGTCATCATTACCCAAGTCCTATCCATTACTGTAAAACAAAAAAAAGGGATGATGTTCTTCTTCAAACATTACCGGCCCCTGTACAGCAGCTAGGGAGCATGATTTATTACAGGAAGGGGAAACGGTTTCACTCCACCGAACAGCCCCCACACACACAAGTGTGTGTGTATGTGTGTGTAAATGTGTCCAATGCGGCGATGCCTCCTCTGTCTCACCTCTGCTTTGAGTAGAGCGAGGTCTACTCTGAATCTAAACGAGTGCCGTTATTGTGTGGCGCTTTCAAGGACTGACCCGAAGCACTTAGCCGAAGCGTTGCGGCCCAGGGCACCTCCCAGTCATCTATCTGTCTGCATTTGTCTTTCTCCAGCGCTATTCACCTGGTCGCAACTGCAATCAATGAGATTACCTCTTAAATTGCCTTTTCCTGTTATCGGCTCTGCCGGGATGTCTTTGAGAAGTGCAGATACACGCAAGAATGAACACAACACACAACGCTAGACTTTTGCAACTGACCTCAGCACAGTTCGTTTCACCTGCCAACCAGCGGCATGCATAATAAAACGTTAAATGAGAAAAACAAAGACAGTGCAGATCACTTCCCCTAAACATCAAGGTAATCAGGTTTATAACATCCTTCGCCAGCAGACAGGGCGAGTAAATCTGCGCCTGTTGTCGGCAGAACAGCTTGATCAGCAAAAAGATGGCACGATCAGCAGCCGCACGGCCAGTAACGAGCTCTCCGCTGGACGCCAAGCCTAAATAGTCTGCAAAACAGCTTTTACTATCAACTCAAACAATTCAAGAGAACGCTGTAGCGTTTCAATGCATGTAAACCAATCAAAAAAACTTGGCACAACAACATTAAAAAGTGCACAAACAGCTGCAGTTGTGTTTTATGATCATGCATACTCAATCTACAAAGCCAACAATGACGTGTCTGATCGCATTTCTGAGTTATCAAGAGATGCATATTGTGTGTACAAATTATGAGACTCTCAAGTTTTATTCTACGCACATCGGCCACTATTATGTAATGTGATACTGCAGCACTAGGACGCTACGCACTCACACTCTCCTGCGCTGAGAAAGTTCCACTCGCTGACAAAGATCCTCTCTCTCCTCTCTGCCGTATGCTGCCTCTCCCTGATTTTTTACTATAATGACTAAAAGCCTATATTTAGACTCCTGCCTGTGCATTAAAACTGCATTGTATTAAAGGCATGCTTTATCATAAAAGGGGGATACTGTACTTACCTCTGTACCGTGTGTATCCTCACTGGAGATATACTGCACCAAGAGGAGAGGGTGGTGATGCAGAGGGGGGTTGAGGAAAGAAACTTCACAGAGCGCGCAGGGCACTTGGAGAGCTTAGGGGGGAAAAAAAGAAAAAAGTGACAACAATCAGGACTTTTGGTTTATCCTCTTCTGGTTGTGTTGGAAATATCAGACCTGTGCAAACACACACACACCCCTGACGTGTTCCTCTACGCACCCCCACGTTCACACACACATGCACACACACACAATAGCTCGGATCGGGACAGATGCAGAGATGCTCTCATGCACACACACACACATTTCTAGTCTCACACCCTGCAATCGTTGCTCAGCACCACAGCCCCTGGTGTTTCACTGCTGTATTTCCCGGCACTGGGCTGTCATTGGTTCAGTCATGGCTCAATAAAAACTCCTCCCATTTCCAATTGGGTGAGGAGGGAGGTTTTTTCACGGCACACACTCTGAAACCCATCCCACCCCTCCTGCTTTTAAAAACGTACACTAGCTACATGTAAGGAGAATGCTGAGCTGTGAAAATCAGGCAGGTTGGAGTGAGAGGAGGAACGGGGAGGAGGATGCGAGAGGCAGAGAGAGACGCAGTAACCAATCAATGAGCTGCAGAGAGAAGCGCGAAAGATGCGGAGGACTTCAGGGCAGTGGTGTAGTCTAGATTTTTGTAGTGAGTATACTGTAATACATACATATATATATATATATATATATTTGGAAATTTCTAATCAAAACAATGGAATAAGAAGAATGAGTTACCAATCAAATAAAATCATTATTCATTTGCATTATACAGAGGTGGCACAGAAGAAAACAAAAGTGGCTTGTAGGTATTTACAGACAGGTAATGAGGCTCAGAGGTGGCATAAGTGCCATTAACTATGGCATTAACTACATAACATAAATTTATGTTGAGATTCATGTTTTACATATAACATCTTGAATACAGAAATATTCAATGATATAAATAACTGAAATGATACTTTAAAAATGAAACTAAATCCGTCATTAGGTGGCAGTAGGTTACTGATTTTATTACTGAATCATTCAATTGATTCGTTCGAACGGCTGATTCATTCGGGAAGTCCCTGCGTCCCAGTGTGCATACTACCCACCCACTCTGCCCTAAATATTTCTGAAAATTACTAATATCACATAAAATATAGGGTGGATAATATGCACATTGGGACTCAGGCAGTGACTGTCTTTATGAATGGATTGATTCAATAGATTCGTTTATAAACGAAACAAGCTGTGTTAATGGAGCTGCTCAGTTTGTTGTTATTTTAGTTGATCGATATTAGGCAGTACTGTTATTATATAGTCAGAAGTGTAAGTAAGCTAATATACACGTAATATTAACTTTTTGCTTATAGAAAGTGTTCTTACAAGCCAAAAAATCCCCTGCTGTTTTGGTTTTTTGAACCGCGTCTGTATGATAGCATCAAGGCGGCCAGTGTGAACCGATTCAGAATACATACTCATATGAGTCGATTCTTCAAGAGACTATTAACCGGTTCTCTTAATTATCAGAAAGACCCAGTTTGAATAAGTCTGAACTGAACTGCATCAAAGTTCAACATCTGACTTGGTTGATGAAGAGCAAGATGTCCCTGTCAAATTTAAAAACGTTTGTGTCAGTTAAAAATAAATTAACAAACAAACAAAATTTCTGTATGAATCTATCTTCCCGCTTGTTACAGTTCATGTTGTACAGTGGTGAACCCTGGTAAAACAGTGCGACAGCGTTTTCATCACCACATAAAGTATTCACTATTTTTTCGCATGTTTAACAACGATGTTTACAAGCTTGTTTATTTTAGAGAATCGACTCATTTTTAATGAACCGATTCGCAATTAAAAAGCAACTGTTCGTATGAATCGTTCGAAACGAGTCGTCACGAATCTTCGAGACGTTAATGAATCAGTTTCGAAATTCGAATTAGTGCTTAATCGAACACGTGATGGAGGCTTCGTCATGTCAAAGTTCTGCATAAACGTTCTGAAAAGGTTTAATAGTAGAGTAGTTGCTTTCAAGTGAACCCTTGAACCAGTCAGTTTATGAGCTATTTAAAGTTGAGTAAAGGTTTGAATAATATTCTTTAAAATGAAATAAGGGTTACAAAATGATAAAATAAGCACTTAAACTTAAATAGGCTACTGATTTAATTTTGTGCTCTCATTGTATTTGCACAACTTCAGCATAGTGACATCCTTCTCCCATCACAAATTTGATGTGCTCTTTAGCGGAAACAGCGATGTATAAAACTAGCAAGCCAGGAAAGTCTATTTTGTAGGCCTACTACTTAACACTGAAAGTAACATGTCAGCTATCCAGCTTACTAATTGGTAGACATAACGTAATGACTTAAAGCTGTAAAATATTAATTTATGAGGTTTTATGTACCATTTATCAAGTAATAATTTGACATTTTTTAAAGCTGGCAAAAGATCCAATCCCAGAACTGAGTGTCTTAAAGATGGCAGCCTCCATTTTGCATACTTCCGGTGGAGCCTGCGCAGACCAACCAGATGACACTGAAATGAATGGCATCTTTTAAAGCTTCTTGTCTGCAGTAAATATAATAACTCTTTGGCCCTGCTCTGACTCTAGCCTGCTGCGCTCCAGCAGCATGTAACTTAATGTGCTCTATGTAAATTATTAAAGACTGATGGGACTTGCTGTAGAACTCACTCTCCAGCAGAGCAATCCGTCCACACACTCCAGAACCTCACAATAATAGAAGCAGCTCACAGTCACCGTATCTTACACCGTCAGACCGACTCTTACCGTCACCGTCTAATGAACTGTGCTGTGTTTCCTCCCTGAAGTAGGATACAAACTCATGTAGTTTCTCTATCTAATTCTTAGCCATGCTGTATGATATTTAAACAGATCAGCCGAATGATTTCAGTCCCCCACCCCCTTTAGTCTATCTCCATTTGCAGCCGGGTGCCTCAATACTAATTAAATGGGTTTGACGGAGTCCAATCCGTCAACATCTAAAATCAATGAAATAAAGCCAGGCCTTTGGCCAGAGGGGTCGAGCCGCTGCGCTTGGATTCTTTCTACATGATTGCGAATTCCTTCAGATTGGAAAAACAAACCTGAAGTTACACATTATGTACAAGCTTCTACCATTTCAGGGATATTTCTTTCATGTGTTAGTGCAATGTTGGTGTCTAGAATCAGCCAGAAAGAAACCATATAGTATAGTAGATATAAAGTTCATTTCATTTACTGCATTGTTTTTATTCCTTTACATATCTGTGTTTTTGTCATGTATAGAGTAAACACATGGTGCTTTAGAAAACTGGAAGTGTAATAACCTACATAGAGTCCTGTGTCAGCCGGGTTTTATGAATATCAAATGGGTGTAGCAGACTGGCTATATGATTGGATTTATTATTATTGAGGCAGCAGTAGAGTCTTCCGGGCTGTGGCAGATGTCCAAGTCATCCTGTTTCTGTGCCTGCAGAGCTCTCCTTTGGCAAAGTGGGATGCAGCTTTTGGCCAGCAAGTGCTATATATTTGACTGGAGAAAACTCAGGCCGCATGACAGAGCAAGAATTCCTTGGATGCATTAAGAAAATTTACAGTGCTTCCAGTGCCATAGTTTAAACATAAAAATACTGTGCCAGAGGAAAGATGCATGCTTTTACAGTTTTGTGTACTTAATTATGATGGTTTGACAGATCTAACAAACAGTTATTGTAGGTTGGCTAAAGGTTAAGTACTGAAATTGCTAACATTAAAACAGAAATAAATAAACTAGAGCTAAAAAAATATGTATTTAAAAAAACGAATACAAATTACAAAAACATAAAATTACTAAAACATATGTTTTTATTAAATTAAAAAAATGCTGTCAAACAATTAATCGCAATTCAAAATAAATATAAAAATGTTTATATAATAAATGAGTGTGTACTGTGTATATATATATATATAGTTATATATTAATATAAACACATGCATGTATATATTTAGGAGAAATTAAATATATTTATGTATAGTTTAAAATTTAGTGATTTAAATATATAACTGTGTATTCATGTAATTATTTTCAAAATATATACTGTATGTGTGTGTGTGTTTATATGCACATAATAAGTATTTTATTTTGGATGCAATTAATCGCGATTAATCATTTGACAGCACTACAAATTATTAAATAAAAAACAAAACAAAATGAAAAACGCACAGAATAAAAAACCCTTTAAAACATAAAAAAAGTGAAATAAAATGTCAGCTAATAAAATAAGATGAAAAATAACACAATAGAGTTCAGTATAAACGTTTAAAAAAAACGCACATAAAATTACTAAAACTGAAACTAAAAATGTAATTTAAAATATTAATAAATACTATAGAAATAATAGGCTAAAAACTGTGTAATTTCAAATGTTGCGCCCCCAGAGGTCACATTTGTCATCAAGGATGTCTTATTTTAGAAAACCAATATAAAGTTGACTATTATTTCTTGTGAGGCATAATTTATTGTCATTTCTTTTTTACGTTGGAAAGTGATGGTAAAGACACATCCTTAGTGAAATATGCGGCCAACAAATGCAGCTTCCGGAGGGTGCAGCCTTCAAAATGAGAAACAAAAATATAAACCACCGAAATCAGCTTTACAACTGCCTAGAATCTGCCTAGTTACCTTCCAGAGTGCTCTAGGAACTGCCTAGCAACCGCCCAGAGCACTTTATGCAACTTTTCCTTTCTGGTTCTCGAGTTAGGTCTTGACTAAGACTTTCCCTCATTACAAAACATCACTGACAGGCTGTTTATGCAAAGCATATTCTAGAAATATATGTCAGTCTGTTGTCAGCAAGCCTCAATGAAATTTTATTGCATTTGGTGCTCTCAAATTCAGTTGAGTGCTGTCTGTGCTTCTCTATATCATCAAATCTTATTGCAGTAGACAGAACATCCATTGAGCATCATTTGTTTGCCCAGCTGCGATGCCACAATAGTGATGCTGCCGGAATGACAAGCACCATAAACCTGAAACAATACAGCCGGCTCCATCACTCATCTCTGTGAAGAATGCTGCACATGTTATCAGATTACAGTACATCACAGATGGATTGTTTTAGAAACTAGACGTGTATCCTGGTTTTGCATTTGCAGGGTTGTGGATGTTAAAGATTGGTGAACTTATGACGTTATTAATGATTAAATAGAAGTCATAATTTCTCAATTTGACTGGGTGGTGAACATCACGCAGCAAAGATTATCAACCCAAACGCAGATTTGGAGAAATGTGGCATTTCTGTACATCACTTACTCACCAATGGATCCTCTGCAGTGAATGGGTGCCGTCAGAATGAGAGTCCAAAGAAGCTTATAAAAACATCACAGTGATCCATACCACTCAAGTCCATCAGTTAATGTCTTGTGAAACCAAAAGCTGCATGTGTGAAAGAAACTAATTCACCATTGAGGCATTTTAGCTTCTATCTAAAGCTAAAATATGAGTCTATAATCCATAATAACGTGTAAAATCATCTCGTCTGAATCAGGAGAGAAATATGCACAGATCAAGCAACAGTGCTAAACAAATATGTAGGTGGACTCTGATGTGAGAGGACAACAGGAGTTGGCTTTTTTCATCGGAGGAAGCATTTTTATGAATTATGATTCATATTGGATTATAACTGGAAACCTCTCGATGATGCATTTGTTTGCTAAATATACACAGCTTTTGACTTCTTTTTAAAATGTTAATTGATGGACTGGAGTGGTATGAATTATTTGTGGATTATTGTGATGTTTTTATCAACTGTTTGGACTCTCATTCTGACGGCACCCATTCACTGCAGAGCATCCATTGCTGAGGATGTGATGAAATGCTCAGTTTTTCCAAATCACTTCTGATGAAGAGACAAACTCATCTTCATCTTGGATGGCCTGAGAGGGAAACATTTCTATTTCTGAATTAACTATGTATAAGTAAATCAAGGTGCTACTGTATAGACAGACTTTTTGGATTGACTCCAAATCGTACAATGTCTAATAGCAATCCAGTAGCATTTCTTCAGGATTTCATGACCAGATCCCTTCCTGTTTCAGATTCAGGTCCACTCAAATTGGCATTTCTTCACTCCGGTGTAGAAAATAACCATCTCAGCAGACTGTGCACTGTGACCTCAAACCCAGCAGACTCATAAGGCAAAGGCAGCTGTGAAAATCCCCAGATGAATTCAGCTTCAGATTCAATCAAACTTCAGAGAATCTTAGGCTGAAAAGCAAGTTCTAAGTTCAGTCCACACTGAAGAAGTCAAGTGGTTGTGTGGGTTTGAAGGTAAAGCAAGCGCTGTGATGGATTCTGGTGGTGTTTTGAATCCAGTAGTCTTTATGTTGTTCAAAGTGACCGGGTCATGTTAAAGGTTGATTAACAAAATTAAATAAAAGCTTCGAGTTGAGGATGCATTATACTCTTTGACAGTAAAGACTTTTAAGGTGCTACAAAAGATTCTATTTCAAATAAATGCTGTTATTTTCAAAGAATGCTGAAAGAAACATTTCACAGTTTCTACAAAAACATGAAGCAGCGCTGAAGGATCACATGACATTGAATACTGGAGTAATGATACTGAAAATTCAGCTTCGCATGACAAGAATAAAGTATATTTTACAACACATTCAAATAGAAAACAGCTACTTTTTAGCAATATTTACACTTTATACTTTTTAGATTTTAGCAATATTTCAAAATATTACTGGCTTGAGCATAAGAAAGAACCAATAAAAAACTTTTGATTGCTAGTGTGCTTAGAGACACACTGTGTTGTTTTGTAAGGGTACCAGATATTTATATGGTACTTCAAGGATGTGTAGCGCACTATGGACCCATATTTCATGAAAAAGTGGCCTTGTTCATAATCATTATTCATATTTAAACAGCTATTGGTATTACAGAGGACAGCTGTGTGTATATGAATGTTTTGGACATGCATGGTCAGCAGAGGGAGCTGCTGTAATGTCCCAAAATAATGAGCTGCCTATAGGCCACGCTTTAATACATTATAGGCTTGTCCTGATACAATACAAAGACTATTCCAGATTCACGTAGCCATATCTGAAGGCAGCATTGCATCTTTATGAAGAAAGCAATCCCAGGATGCAGTTCTGTGGAATAAATAAACAGTGGGCAAATAAATGAGTAATGTTCATTATTTCTTGCTGTATATAATATTAATTAAGAGTATAGCAACATGCTAATGCCAATGCCAGACTTTATTGTGCTGTCTATGTAGACAGTAGACAGCGAGGGTTTGGAACAGAGCCAGAGTGTTTTGTTAGCACAGATCTGGCCTGACCCTGGGCATGTATCTTTGCTCTGAATATGCTGAGTATGTGTCTGCATTTAAGGCTGACTATTTTGACAGCTAAATTCAGTTTAAAACAGGAAAGGTGCTGCCATCTACTGTTTAGAAATATACACACATGGCAAACACATTGCATTTGTTATCAGCATCTTTGTCTTTTACCAGTAAAATGATTAAAAATGTTAAATGTCCATATTGAAATACAAAAATCGTGTCTTAAAACAAGACTGAAGTTTACTAGATAAGCTTCTCTAGAGAAGACTGATTTTAAGTGACATTTTTGGTGGTGCTGTCTACCTTATTTCACAATGCGGAAGTAAGCTATTTTCTGTGGATGACCGATTTAATAATTTTTTAGGTTTTTATGCATCATTATTAAGCATAAACCCAACCAAAATCGTTTTATTTCTCATATTCCAACAGGCATTTGCATTAGTAACTTTACTTACATGTTGGCGCAGGCTTTCATGATACTGGCCAAACTAAGTAAGCACTAGGCTTTAGGTTTCTCTGACAGGAACTCTGAGAAGTCGATAATGAACATCATGCATAGCACATAGTCCTTTCAAAGTCTTTGCATTCTCACAGATACATTTATCTTTGTATGTGTATGTGTGTGTGTGTGTGACCTTCAGTAACCCGTCTGCTCTCAGTTGAGCTTCCACTGGTTGGGAAGGTGTCTGTACAAAGTCTGCGTCACAGAAATATTTCCATATTAATGAATGTCACCTTTTTCAGTCTTCCAAGGCTCTGCTGACAGTGTACAGGGTCACTCGGCCTGCTGAGTCCTGGACGTTCCTCTAAATGTTACTTTCGGTGCGCTGACATTATGACAAATGACAAAAGGCATGATGTGGGTGAAAGGCTATCGTTTAATTGAACAAACACTCCTGTTGGTCCGGATGAGACTTGATCCGAGTTACATCACTGGACTCAGTCAGGGATGAGTATGTGCGGCGATACACAGACAAGAATCGACATGTCACAGGCAGCTGCCGATGTAAATGTCCATATAATAAATATATGTGCTTTTTCATAATTGTGAGGCCAAGCATTAAATTATGAAAAAGGAGGAAAATGTCTATTTTTATATATATTTTTATTTCATATGTACATGTTTTTTTTTTCTCATCAGCAAAAGACGTCTTCAAAATCCTACAAAAGAAAAAGAAAGAGTAAAATTAGTGATAAAAAAACTGGCATATCAGTTGAAGTGCATATTAATGCACCAAGTTGCGTTATTATTTATTATTATTATTTTGAAGTAAATATTCTAGCCTACAAGACTGGTTACTCAAAAGTCTTATCCAGGACTATTCAGTATGAGTTTTATAGTCGTATTTCAGCTACTTTTATTTTCCCAAAATTTACAAACCATGCAAAATATTTTTTTTCTAAAAAATGCAAACATGTACATCTATCTAGGTCACATAAACTTAAATAAAATACATAAAAAAAAACCCCTCAAACTATTAAAATCCTATTTTAGCCACTTGCCAAGGTAACATAAAACTCATAAATAATAAATATGCATATTTAAAAATGACAAAAACGGTAAAACTGAAGTGAAACTACGCTAATAAAATCTAATTAAACATTAACAAAAACTGTAATAGTATATTAATGATTCTAAACACTGCTTCAAGCCATTAAAGTGCTTAATTATAATTTTTATAATTATAATTATTAATAATACAATTAACTATTTATACCCTTCACCACTGTAAAATGAGAGGAAAATACACAAAAATGACCAGACAAACTAAACTAAATCCATAAACTATAAAAATAAAATCTAATTAAACTTTTAACAAAAACTATAATAGTATATCAGTAATACTAAAATAGCACTGCTTTAAAACCATTAAAATGATTAATAAACTATATATGGAAGAATATATTAATAAACTATATATGGCATAATGTATGTTTATTCTTATTTTTAATAATGAAAAATATAAAATAACTATGCATTTTAAAAATAAAGACACTACAGATTTGTTCTACAAATGTGTAAATAATAACAATAATAAAATAATAATAAGAATGAACAATTCTTTCACCAACAAACAGGATATTAACTTTCTGCACTAATATAGGATTCAACTAAGACTTGGTTGCTGCATGCATGTTTTATAATAGCTTTGAAAGTGTCTTATCAGAGCTGATGTTAGAGCTGGAACATTCTGGAATGAGTTCTCACCTTTTGAAAGGGATCCCACATTTTTCTGTTCCTTATTTGGGACTAGAGCACATGCAGAGAGGAAGAACAAGGAACAGGTGTCAGTCGGCCTGAAATAGTTCTAACAATCCAAGCAACATGTTTTAGTGTTTTCTGAGGTGAGATCTAGCAGCGGATGTCTGAGGACTCATCAGGGTCTAACGCTGCACAGTCAGGTGGATGTAATTTAGTCTCTCCGCTGGTACACGTATAGAGTCATAACCAGTTTAATTTATGGGGAATAGCCACTTGGACACTTCCAGCAGCAGGGGCCGTAATCTCCCAGTTTAGTGCCCCCCATGTAAGGTCAGGCTCGGGGGGGAAGACAGATGTCTTGTCAAGACCCAAATAGATAGAGAACCAAATCTCTTTTTGGCAATCCAAAGCTCCTTCTCCAAAGCAAAAAGTCTAAACTGTTCTTCTGTGGTACATTTTTTTATGACAAACATGATGAACATGTGATAAACATGGCTAGATGTGTAAAATAAAAGTGCAGAGAAAATATACTCAAGTATGGGTATTATGTTAATTAAATGTAATGTTTTGTTAAATAATTGTTTTTTTTATAATATTATGTTTTTTGCAATACCAGTACCAAAGTCTATATGTGAGTCAAAAAGAAATAAGAAATCAGCATGAAATGTATATGTCTTATTGTACAAAATCAACTATATTAAATTTTACATTTATATATTTGATTTTAATATAAATAGAAATAGTATTGATAAACATTTACTAATGTCAAAAAAGAGTTAAGCTAAATAAGGGCTTTTGTAGGCCTAAATGAAATACTGTGATTATTTTTGCTTTGAAAAAGAGTCATAATCAGTAATATTATGAAATATTATTATAATTTAAAATAAAAATGTTTTCTTTTGTAATTTATCTTAATTTAGCAAATTTTTAGCATCATTACTCCAGTCGTCAGTGTCACATAATTCTAATGTGCTGATTTGCTTCTCAAGAAACAATTATCAGATTATGTTAAAAGCAGTTGTGCTGGATCCTAAATGTGATGTATTTCTGGATTTTTTAAAGTTTAAAAGAATAGCATCATTTTCTTTGAAACTGAAATGTTTGTTACATCATAAATGTCTTTGTCACTTGCAATCAATGCATCCTTACTGAATAAAAGCAAAATAAAAAAAATCCTTACTAACCACA
>JAUMHE010000051.1:19442675-19502967 GCA_032359235.1 Enteromius mattozi | reverse complement strand
ATAAATGTCTTTGTCACTTGCAATCAATGCATCCTTACTGAATAAAAGCAAAATAAAAAAAATCCTTACTAACCACAGCAGTGTGAGTCTTAAGCACAGCAATGAAGTCAAATTACACTCCTGAACACATCTAAAAATAGACTGACCTGTATGAATGTGGGTGTAACTTATTTCTTATCAGCATCAGCAATCACAGCCTCTGTTGGGAACGAAAGCAAGAATGCAGTTCAGTTCACAGACTTTCAAAACATTATGTGCAGGATAAATACCCATAAAGTTATTATCACCCAAACAAACACGCATGTTAACCATCCAGCGACACTCCAGTTTTATCTCAGACATGTGCGAACTCTTGTTCTGTCTAACATGTTCATCTTCTCTGCTTTCAAAAGGCTGTAAATCATTTTACAACATCAAATAAATCTGTCCCACCCAGTGAAGACACATGCGGAGTGATAACCTAACAAACATAAGAACAGGTCTTAGATTGAGTTAAGCATTAGTGTTAACATAGCTTGGGTTGGATTACACTGATATTACATGTCAATAAAGTGATGCTCCATGCTACACCAACGATCATCTGACTATCATTACAGTATCATCTGATAGACCTATTTTACATATTTATCTTAAGCTACTTGCTTTTCAGCGCTAAATATAAACTCCCTATGTCTGGAATCATGTGTTTTTATCATTAAAGTGTTTTATATTATTCCATGAATCAACACGATTTGTTTTTCTCTTTAACATATAGAGCTTCTTTCAGCACTTGCAAAAAATTCTTGATTTCGTTCATAAATGTATTAGTCAAACACATCTGCATGATGTAATATTCTCTGTTTTTTGCACATAAATTAATATAATATGCAATCCTTTTAAATATATAAATGGACTGTGATTCAATTCAGTCATTCATGACTATGTGTAGAAAATGATTTCACAGCCACTGCACTCCTAAAGAATAAGTCAAACCCATGGAATACTATGGAGCTGAGCATAATTAGATAATGCGTTTAGTCTCTATAGACATTTTCATGACTTTCCTGGGCTTTGAAAAACTCACTAAGGTCAGAAAACCCTCCTTTAAGTTGGTTCATAATGCTGTCAATCATGACTGAGACTATCACAGACTCATAACGACTGGAATGACATTTTTGCATGTTCCAAAGGAGACCAAAAACATATCACTGACTCCTAAAGAAACACTTGTGTTAGGTCTAAGCTGGTCACTTACGTTTAACCTCTAGTTTGCAGCTAATCAAGGCCTCTCCGTGCTCGTTCCTGGCCCTGCAGCTGTAGACGCCACCGTCAAAGTTACCAGGCTTGCGGATCTCTAGGGAGCAGATGCCCTGGTTGTTGATTTGCCTGAACTTAGGGTCGTCACCAATAATCATCTGATTCTTCATCCACTCGATCTTGGGCTGCAAAGAAGTCAGAAAACAATAAAAATGTGACATTTGGAGTCTATAATTGGTAAAAAGATGGACTGGAAAGAGCTATTTCACAATTGTTGTTTTCACAGCCAATGACACACACTTAAAAGTTAAGGTTCTTTATTGGAAGTGATGGATGTTTTAATTATTAATATACTTTTCACAATAAGAAAAAAAAAGTTGTTTTAAGAGCTGCTCACTGAATGGCTCTTTAGGGTGCCAAAAATGGCTCTTCAATGGCATCACTGCAAAACACGCTTTTGCATTTTTTATGAGTGGAAAAGAATTGAGAACAATTTTGTTTTGTTATTTCATATATTTACTAGAAAAGTTTAAACTGTAAATGGTACACTTTCCTTTGAGCTAAAAGTAACACAACAATATGTGACCCTGGACCTTAAATTGCTAAACTATATCCAGAGCAATAGGTAAAAATACATTGTATGGGTCAAAATTATTGATTTTTCTTTTATGCCAAAAATCATTAGAACATAAACTCAAGATCATGTTCCATAAAGATATTGTGTACATTTCCTACTGTAAATATATAAAAACTTAATTTTTGATTAGTAATATGCACTGTTAAGAACGTCCTTTGGACAATATTAAAGGTGATTTTCTAAGTATTTCGATTTTTTTTGCATCCTCAGATTCCAGATTTTCAAATAATTGTATCTTGGCCAAATATTGTCCTATCCTAACAAACCATACATCAATGGAAAGCTTTTTTATTCACTTATGAACTTAGAAGCCACCGGGCTTTTACTCACCCACCAAAGCATTTACATGCATTTGGCACTAAAAGAGTGTTAAGTTTGGACACTTTCTTCTGTGTGTCTGTCAGATCCCAGTGTCATGGCCTCCACATATCAGTGTTTGGAAGCTCATCCCATCATACTGATGCAGGAATCTCACTTATCCAGCTCACGCAGTCCCCCGTCTAGTTATCTTCCCCTCTAAGAGCTGCACTATCTCTGGTGGCATGTTAGTGGCAGATTCCTACACTGAACTGTTGAACAGCTCTTGATAGATTAAGTGTCGATTTTGTGACAGATTTTATTACAAAATACCCATCAACACCATCTTTACAATAATGTAACACATTACTGAACTTCATGAAGCTGGACTGCTCGTAAGGTTTAACGGATATAGGAGTCAGATGATGTTTACACCTGAAGTGATTCGGGTGATCTGATTCAAAGTCCATCGGATGTTCTGCAATAAGATCTCTCAAATCACATTCAGATGTGGTCAGAAATGCTTGTGACTGCACGTGACTGCATTTATCGTGTAAATACTAATTATTACTAAAACAACAGTATTACACTTTTTTATTTCAATGCAGATTAAAACATACAGCATGCAGCACATGCATTAAATGGGACATCTGTGGCATGTTGAGCATGTGCATTAAAGTTTTAAAATTCATTTAGATAATATAAAATAACTACAAGCCTACTTGAATCATCTCAAACTAATTTTTTAATTAAACATATTATAGGAATGTTGGAAACAACATTAAGGAAATGTTCCATTTTAGAATCATGAGAATGTTATAAATGTATAAATAATGTTATTTTGCAAACGATTTGAGTATTGTTATTAAAGACCAGATAAATCTGAATGAACGCTCTATTAATGTCACTGGAACAATGTTTATTCGTAACCCTGTCAGAACATTCTGAAAACTATTTCCAGCACACTGGTTCTGCTTATGGGTGCATGAAAAACCATGTACCTTAGGGGATCCCCTAACGGAGCAAAGCAGCTTGGTGTTATAGCCAACAGTAGTGCTACGGTCTGCCAGGGCGGTGGTGAATTTGGGGGCCTCGCTGAAGTCATGTTCCTTGTACTCTGGAGGCTTGTAGTCAATGCCTATAAAAGCACACCATGAAGATCAGTGAAGTAATAATAACAAGAATACCCACTGGATGCCTGAAAAACACTGCAAGACTTGTGAGAACTTATATGTAAACATTTGTAAATTAAAAGCTAGTCACATTGGCAAAAAGCATCGTTAACTGCATAAATGTCGAAACACAGGGTTCTTAACTAAAAATAAAACTACTAAAACTGTTTTGATGATAACTTAAAATGAACTCTTTTAAAATTTCAAATTACAAAAGCACACAACAAAATTACTAAAATATTTTTCTAATGAAAACAGTATTAATATTAATACAAATAATATAATAGTATATAAGGTTTCACTTTATTTTTAGTGTCCACTTTATTTTAACTATAAGTAACTTTGTAACAACACGTGAACTACATGCCAGCTAATTCAACTCTCAGAGTGGACTGTTAAGGTAGGTTTAGGGTTAGTAGAATAAGCTGAGATATACTTCT
The DNA here is from genome assembly GCA_032359235.1 of Enteromius mattozi. Classification (NCBI taxonomy): domain Eukaryota; kingdom Metazoa; phylum Chordata; class Actinopteri; order Cypriniformes; family Cyprinidae; genus Enteromius; species Enteromius mattozi. The sequence goes on along the minus strand of JAUMHE010000051.1, from coordinate 19,499,185 downwards.
AACATTTCTCAGTCAGACTCAGTATGTTGTATGTTGTGAACCCATCAAAATAAAGTGTTAGAAGTTATTAAGCAGTCAAATTAGTATTTACTAATACTCTCATGACTGCTAGTTAACATGCAAACTTACTTACTGTTAGTAGAATGTCTAAAGTTGACTATTAAAATGAAAACCATACATAATACAAAAAAGTTATACACATATATATATATATATATATATATATGTGTGTGTGTGTGTGTGTGCATGAGTATGTGTGTGTATAAATGAAAACTACAATTCAACAGTCAAATGTCAGATATGAAAAGCATATCACCTGTCTTCTGGATGGTGGCTGAGGTCTTTGTCACGGTGGCTTGTTCACTGCTTCCGCACTTGTTCTCAGTGAAGACCCTGAAGATGTAGGTGTTACCCATGATCAGGTCTGAAATAGTGGCATTCATTCTGGTATAATGCTCCAGTACTGTGAACCAGTCCTGTGGAGAGACAAGCTCAGGTAAGTAAACTCAGTAAACACGACTACTGACAGCATTCAACTGCATATACGTGAATAAACGTAGTTTTCAAAACAGTTTTATGAACTCGTCAGCCAGTCAGCCATTTATAAAATAAACACAATCCCACCCCGATTGGTCAAAACAGGGTTGATGTGGAGGACTTGATGGTGAGATCTTAAAATGTGAGAAAATGAATCTATGAATGGCTGTTTATCTCTGTATGTTGTGCTTGAATAGTAAAAGTATTGTAACACCAAGAAACACTTAAGGGTTGTTGACACAGGACGCTTTTTTCCATTCCAATATGCTACTTTCCCATGTTTTTTTTTTGTAAAGGTACTCGGTGGACGAGTATTACCATTGCACTCACGTCTCATGTCTCATGTTTTTAAGATGCCATGCCAAGATAAATCAATTGCAACATTTTTTTTGCAATGTCCTTTTTACACGTCCAATCAAACATGGCACTGTCATGTATATGTTTTTTGCAATATTATCATGTTTGGAAAATCGCAGTAATACCATGGCATTTTTTTTTGTAAAAATAATTTTTGAAAGAGCTTCTACCCCTGTTTTTTTGTCAGCTTTCTGGATGGTGTATCCAGTGATTGTTGTGTTTCCATTATCCTTGGGTTCGGTCCATTCCAGAGCAACATTGAAACCCCAGGTGTCCACGATCTTGATGCTGGCTGGAGGTCCAGGCAACTCTGGTGAACAGGTCAACAAGCCAGTTGTTAAAAAAAAACCTCAAAAGCCAATATGAAACATGGTCCATTGTGTGTATGAACACTTACCAACAATCTGCAGAGTCAACTGGGCTTTGTCATCAAAGCTGTCCACTTTCACACACATCTCGTACACGCCGGAGTCAGCTCTCTCTGCGGCACGGATGAAGAAGATGCTGTCCTTGTCGCTGTTGCGGATGTTCACCCTTTTAGTATCCACAGGCTGGCCATCCTTTGTCCATGACACAACAGGTTGTGGTTTGCCCTGCAGGTAAGAAAATAAGACATGTTTAGCTGCAAGTTATAAAACAAATCATTGTTTTAAAATTGTTTATTATCCACTTAAGTACACTTTTTTGGTTGTTGATGAACATACTAAAGCACATGTAAAGTACTTGATTTTAATTTTAACTTTTGTTATTTCACATTAAATATACAGTAAAGATATTTTTAATTTACTACAATTAAAGTTTCCTTAAATGCTTGTCAGTACATTCGGCAGTACACTTTAACCATATTTCAAAGACAATATATAAGTATGCTTATATATATAAGCATATACATTACCTTATAAATCCTATATAAGTATGCTACAAATGCACCCTAAAGGTCAACTAATTGCATATAAATTTAAACTATAAAACTTTTTCATTTATTTGCAAATAATATGTAGTTAAGTGTCAAAAAACACTGCATTCAATTCACACTTCACTCCATTCATTTCCGTAATCCATAATAAAAAAATGCTAAATTGTACTTCTTTTTTATAAGGATTGATTAGTGCTACCAAGCAGCAAATCCTACTTTACATCTTGGCTGTGATACTAACAAAAGGCAACTCGCTATTTAAAGTAACAACAAAAATAGCACCAGGCCAGCCCTGCGATATATCCAATGCAACTTCCTGTTTTAATAGGAAAGGTTTTTAAAAGAAAATAAAACTGTTTGGAACAGCATACTATTTGAGTAAGAGTAGCATGTCAATATTCTCATATATTCTCATTTTCTAGGTATTCTAAATGGAAGTGTTTTTAGCATTTTTATTCTAAATATAGCCCATGTTGTGTCAAAAGTTCTGGCACCTGGCAAAAACATGCATAACCAAGCAGGAATTTAGCTACCTTTAGAAGAGTTTAGCTATAATCATGCATTTTCAGTAAACTTATCAACTGTCAAGAGAGTACATACACTGAAGGGAATAACAAGGTTGACTTTCTCTCCAACATTTTTCACAAAACGCTGCCTCAGGAAACGTGGCAGACGAATTTTGGGGCGATCTGTAGGGAAGAAAAAATGGTACATAATATGATTACATTGTATTTGATTTATATTATATCTTCAGAGATTTTACAGAACTATATCTTCCTTGTGAACATGCTAAAATATATAAATATATATATATAAAATATAATATAGTTAATATTTGTATAATAACATAAATATACAAAAATATAACATTACCATATAACTAGTGCTGTTAAATGATTAATCGCAATCATTTTAATCCACAGTAAAAGTAAAAGTTAATAAATATGCAACAAAAACTTTTATTTTGAATGCGATTTAACATTCTCATTAAGTTATGAAAAGACTATTTAGGAAAATACTCTATAAAACTTTTCTATATTGTATCTTTTTTTTTTCAGGTGAATGTTACATTAACATTCCATTTTAACATTTTGGAAACATTATAGGAACGTTACGTTTGAATGTTCTCTGAACATTCCGAAACAAGCAGTAATATTTAAAAAAAGGGTACATCAGCATCCAACTAAACATGCTAAAGAAATAAACGTTCTATGAACAATGTGCAGGAATAAATAATGTTTTGAGAATATTACTAAAAATACAGGTAACTGAACAAATTTTCTATTAATGTTGCTGTAAGAATGTTTAAAGAACCTTGCCAAAGAGAGAATTTTAGGCAAATTTCTGACAAAGTTCCTTGTTAGCTAGGATAGCACTATTTATTGAACCAGAAAATTGACTTGCTAACCTTAACGTGACCCTGGCTTTGACTGTAATTTCATCCCTAGCTCTAGTCAGCCTGTTTTATCTTGTGTTGGGTAAACAGTCTACCACAAATCAAAATTACCTAAATCTTTTGCAAAGTCATATGCAGAAGCACTGAAGTTAAACACAGAAGGCAACAGAAGACTAAAAACATTATGAGGAGTCAATTACGCTAATAAACCCTAAGCTAGCCAACAAGCTAATGGTGGCTCTGTTGGACTCATCACGGCTTAAAATAGATCAGTCCTATTACACACCTGCCACTAATAACTTATGATGGAGAGCTTTAGTTACATTAAAACTGCTGAATTACAAATAATTCCAAAGGCTGCATCTTAGAGTCGCAGTTTAGCGTTGATTTCTATCGAATGCTAGTCAATGCTACAAAATATGAAAACCTTTATTCAGTACATGAAAGGAATTAAAAACTTCTGCATTTCAGTCTGTATTTTCATCTGCAACGCAATGCATATAAAAAGTTGAATTGATATCTGGAAATCTCCTTGAAGCATTAGCTGGATGCTAACTCTCTTACAGCATGCTACAGCATGCCTCTAAATAAACATAGCATCTCTATCGAGCTAAAAAGTCTCCTGGGGTAACCTTAGATGCTACTTGACTCCTTATGCAGTGCGAGAACATTTGGGAAATGTATCCCACCCTCCGACTCGACCCATTCACACTTGTCGCTATTGCTCTTAAAGGAAGTAGCTTGACACTGGTCCAGGCGGCTAGCTGTCAATGGCTTTGAAGCCATGTAAAACCTTCTTCACATAATCCTCGTTAATGCAAAGCACTTACCAACTAACTATTTTCCAAGGATATGCAACAGAGGTTTTCTCTTATTGGAAAAGACAATTCATGACATGCCTTTGTGCAACGGAGGGAACGTAGAAAGAAGATATTTAATAAGAGATCTGCCAAAATTTCCCTCCCCCTCTTTTGCGTAGACCGGATTCAAGTTACATTCCAATCCCGCTTGACTTTCCATTCTACATTTATGATTTCTTTCTTTAGACGCTGGACACTCTTGGAGTATGTAAAGTGACTGCAATCATTCGTACACGAAAACTAGTTTACATAACGGCTGTGATAATGTGGCCGAATGTGACATACTTGGACAATATCTAAGGCTTCGAAAGCTACTTTAAAACGTACTACTAAAATAATGTATTTTTAATTGTTTTTTATTATCAGTATTTCTTTTTTGGTATTTATTTATTTTAATAATTTCCTTATTTTTATTTGCATGTTTGTATGTACATAACTGTTTAGGTGCATATGCATATATATATATATGTTATAAATCAAAAATTTGTAGTTAACATGGAGATTTGTTGGTGAAAGTCATGGGATTATTACATTTAATAATCAATATACAAACTCTGAGAAAAACACTTTTAAAAAGTTTCTAAAGTCAAGCAACCACAGATTTATTTCTAGCAAAAATCTTTTTTTTCTGGTGTTTTTAACGCTGCTGTCTGATCTGAGAGGGTTTGTAAGGCAACACCTCTTCACGCTAAAGCCAGACGCTTGTCAGGTAGATTTATTTAGATTTATTTTTTCACAACTGGCAACCTCTCAGAGCCAATTAGGGGGCCCTGCAGAACAGCATGGGCTTGACGTGGTACCACTTTCACCTCTCGAGATAGCTCTGAGGTCTGGGATACTTGAGACTGGAGAGGTGGCCTCCGATCTTTAGAGCAGCAAGAACTGGGTAACTCTATGTTGCAACATTATTCTGTCTAAGAAAAACTGGCTCAGTTGCAGGGGGAAAGAACATTATGAAACACATTATGAAACTTGGCTCATGAATATTAAATAAATGACAGCATGGTCATTTGGCAGCTATATCAGTGCAATGCATAAATCTTGTGGTTTTCTGCTTGGTCATTGTTGTTTTATGTCCCTGGCTGCTTTTTTTTCTGTGCCATTTAAAGCTACAGTATCTTGGAAGTAAAATGTTGGCTTACCCACAACCTCTCTGACCAGGACAGTGTCAGCCAGAGTAGCAGGAGGGCTGCGGCCCCCAGGGTTTACGGCCACCACCCTGATGTTCAGGCGGTCGCCAGTGGCCTGGTTCTTAATGACGTAGCGGCAGGACACTGTCAGCTCCTCGTTAGCGGCTTTCCAGTCACCAGCTTGGATGGAAAAATCAAAAAATTAGTTGCAAGAACATCCAATATGATTTGCATCCCAATAAATATCATAACACTGATCGTCAAATAATTGATTGTTTAGCTTTTTGAAAGACAAAATTTAAATAATACTTAATTATAGTAATACTTTTAATAGTTTTATTATTATAAAAAAACAAATATATATACATATATATAATCTACAGTGTCAACCTTAGATTTCCGTCCCATTAACAATCATAAAAATAAATTTTGAATTAACTGTGAACATTGATTATATGAAATATTATTAAAGTACTATTGATAATATTTTTTTTTTTGTTATTTAAACAATACGCAAAAATATTGAGAATTATTAATAATTTTATTGCATTCTATTAATAATCATACAAATGTATTGATAAATAATATTACATTAATTATAAAACTTTTAGAAAGGTGATATTTAAATATAATTTAGTATATAAATATTACATTATTATTATTTAAAAAAATTTAAAATATTTTATGTTTTCCGGAACAAATTGGTGTGTGCATATACCTTTTTTCAGAAGGTATTTGCACTTTTAATGGCTGTATCAGCATGTTTAACTGCATTTACGTGTGCAACTGACATGAGCGCCCCAGCTCTACTCTTCTGCCGTCAGACTCCTGCCTGGCACTTCTAGAAATGCCTCACTCCATATAGGGACACAACTGAGGTGGGTGTACATGTTGCTGTTGACAAACTGGGGACAGGTGCAACTGAGAGCTTTAAGCAGCCAATAGAATGCTAATGAACTTTTTGCTGCATTTAATTTAAGGTTCGGTATTGTGAGGTGGCATTTCAAGATGCAAATGAATGCAAGTGCTCTGCAAGCCACCGTAATCAAGTGAAAAGGCTTTAGATTTTAGGTTTAATCCTCACTGAGGGCTGATGTTTGACTTGCCTTCCAGTCGGGCAATGACTAAACAGGCAGCGTTATTCATTTAGAGATCTAGAACGAAAAGGCATTTTTACAACAAGACTGCTTTTTTTTCAATTGACATCAGACTCACTTCCTTCCTTGCAGATTTCCACAGTGTATCCATCCAGACCAGAGTTTCCAATGGTTGCTGGTGGTCTCCATGAGATAGTGACAGAAGTGTCATTGACATCCTCAACGCCGAGCTCGAGAGGCTCGCTGGTGGGCTCTGGAGAAGAAAACACACATTCAATATTTCAAACAAAAATCAAGCGCTAATGTTTCAATTAATGACACAGCGTAGGTGATCTAAAGCGGTTTTGGTTTCCCGTGGGTTTACCTGCAGGTGGAGGAGGTGTAGGTGCTTTGATTTCCTCAGCAGGTGGAGCTTCAGCTTCAGCTGGTGTTAAATAAGCACATTAATAAAAGCAGCATATAATAGAGCGCCAGGCATTAGTTTTGGAATTATGAAATAATAGCCAGGTTTTTGCATAATCCGAAATATAATCTCAGCACACATAGTTTCCAAATTCAATACCTTCAATATAAAATTGGTGCATTTCCAACATTTCCTTTGCGTTACAAAAATGCACTGATTAGATTAGAAAGTCAACATGAAGGCAATACTGACACACTGAAGTCCAGGACATTGTTAACTCACTGAACATGCTTTTAAACATTTTGTGAACATGTTGTCTTTCATGTTGACTGAATTTCGCAAATGCAATGCATCAAATACATTTACAGTAGCTGTTTACCATTGGCTTACCACTGCTATTACCATTAGCGGGGCCTCAGCAGCGTTTGCAGCGGCTTCTTATGCGATGTGGCCAGCAAATAATTTCTAAATGTTAGTAAAATGTTAGAATGAACCAAATATTTGAGGCTTGATTTTCATGCACAGAATATAATTTTAAAAACAGAAACAAGTACACATCGATACGTCAAACAATATTTGGTCAATTTGAGATTCCTGGCATTCACAGATAATGGAATAGTAATAATGAAAACAGTAAGAAATGAAATAATTAAGTGATAGCATATAAGCTGTACACAAAATAATGAATGTCATTTATATTCATCCCTTTTTGTGTATGTCTGATATCGTTTATGCTATAATTATTTCAATTATAAAGGATATTTCTAAAACCAACAATCACTAAAGAATTCCCCTTAATTACACACTTACCTTGTGACTACAAAAGACTGGGCTCACTAATTAAAACATCACAGTTAAATATTTATTAATTTCTTCATGCATTGTGTTAAAGCTCTCTGTGGGACTGTAAATAGAGTTGTCTGCGTTTGCCACAAGCTCTAAATACTTCTGGCTTATAAGGCCTCAGTGGATATAGCTGGTGTTAAAATAATAATTGCACAGGTGGTGAAAGGCATGCTTTGCTTTTGTTTGCGAGCAGAACAGATTATCATGTGAAGGACCACACGTTATATTGAAAGATTAAGGGATTGAGCTTCTGTAGAAGTTCATGTTAAGATTTATGTTCTGAAGACACTAAAACAATTTTGTATTAGTTGCAAAACTCCTTTTCTTTGACTGCATTTCCTATTTCACAAGAGCTTTCAAAGTAATTATGCATTATTCTGCACTCTTTTGAGAATTCAATATATTGCCATATATATATATAAATCATAAATTAATATGTTAAAAATTAAAAAATCTTAGCTATTAAACTTTTGACACATTACAACATTTTATTTTAGCAAGCGCAAGGAGAAAAGTACTATAACATAACATTCAAAGAAATGTAACATTGAGTTCTTTAAAGTACCTAGAAGTAGTATTTTAATGAAATGGTGCATCATCAGTATCTTAATTGTACCATAGTACTGCTTGAGTACTTTTAACTACTGGTAAATAACAGCGTAACATATTTTCTGGAAACTATGGCTACCATGGTATTTTTAAAAAATGCATTTTAATCCGAAAGGCCAAAATAAATAATTAATGATTGTGTCATTTTTTTTCCTGGAAATCAAAAACACACTTTAAGTAGAGCAGAAGTAGCAGAATAGACGTTTAGTGGGTCAGGGCGAACAGCTGGTACGATCAGTTTAGTGTAGAAGTGAGGAGAGGTTAACAGGTGTAAATGCTCACTTGTGTTTTTTTTAAACCATCAGCTGTAGTCAGACGTTTTCCAAGTAGCTACCAAGAGTTCTTGGCTCCGGCAGCAATGCACACCGGGTTCTCATGCATTAGGAGGTAATTGTTAAATGGCATAACATGCATGTGTTAATAGTGTCTGTTTGTTTGTTTTTATTATTATAAATGACAGAGTGGATCTTACAGAAGCAGGGTCATATTTCACCAAATCATTGTAAGAAACTATCTTTCATAGAGCAAATGACACTGGTTTTTGCTTTTCTTTGCATGATGACATGACAATTAAGCAAATTCTTCTTCTAATTCTTATTACACATGAATGTTCAAAATGTTCTAATCACTTTAATGATTTATTATTTCAATTATAAAGTAGTACTTGAATTTACTTCATAGGAATATATGCTGTAATAATTTTCATGAATGCTGATTTAAATCGCGATTTTTTTCCCCCCTTACAATCTCAGACTTAAATATGACTGGTTTTACTCTTGCTATACTAAAGATATTCACCCAATGAAAGTATCCATTAAGAATGCACTTTTTAAGAACCATGATTTAGTTTGGGGTGTCCGTACAAACGTATTACCTGCAGCGGGTTCGGCAGGTGGGGCTTCAGCAGGAGGCGCCTCGGCCGGGGCTCCTTCAGCCGGGGCTGCCTCCGCTGGAGCGGCTTCAGCGGGGACAGGTTCGGCGGGGGCTGGTTCAGCGGGGGCGGGCTCGGGTGCAGGAGCGGGCTCGGGCTCGGGCGCGGGGGCTGGTTCGGGTGCGGATGCCGGTTCCTCCTTCTTGGCGGCCTTAGCCGACTTCTTTATCGGGGCTGGTTTTGCCGGCATGCTTGTCCGCTTCTGGGATCCCTCTGACCTAGCAAGTCCTTCGGCTCAGTCTGAAGATGGGTCACCCCAGATTTATAGCCTAAGGCATGTGGTGCTCAGCTCCTCCCCACGACAGTTTCAAGTGACTAGTGAGGGAGCGGAGCTCTCAGCATCACACTCACTTCAGCTGTATATATACACTGTAGGCCTACTCACCGAATAGTGTCACTGCCGATTAGAAGTGAGCGAGTACTAATGGTGGGGGAGTGGCATTTTAAGTACATACTTAACAGATTTTTAATTACATAGAATAAAAAGGTACGACTAAAACAGCATTTGAATGCTTTTAGTAACTACAAAATGAAGCCTAAGTGCATCCTAAATTGGGTAGGCTACTTAAGCACTATTCTATGTAGTTTTGTAGTATAAATTGAGTAAGAAATGTGTTTATCATGCACTTAGCTAAGTCAGGGGAAGGGGCTATATTTAAGTAGCCTACATAGTACATAAAAACGCGTATAAGTGCACGGTGTATAGTGTGTAATTTGGGACACTGTTGCAGATTAAAAGTTGGTCAGGCCATAGGCCCCACAGAAATTGCCTGAGGGGTAACCATAGCAATAACTATGCCAATATTTGTATGTATTATTGTAAAATGATACAGTGAAGAACACAAAAAGGCTATATTTACTTAAAACCATACAATAAAAGTAATATAGGTGCATCCCAAATCGCATACTTATGCACTACTATTCTAAATCTTTTCATAGTATAAATAGCGTGAGCAGTGTGTTCACACTGAAAATTCCACAGTGAAAGTGCACCACTTAACCATGTTGTGTATGCATTGTATAAGGTTATTTTGTCATTTATAAATATTCTATTTATAAACATGTCATTTAGCAGTTTTATAGCCCATAGCTACATAATTAAAGCTGCGACAGTCAAATGCGTGAAGGCCGTTTCTCAAACGGAAGGCTGCATCCTTCAGAGGTCACATTTGTAGGCTGCATACTTCATATAAAGGATCTTAATTTAGAATATAAAGCATTATAATTTTTACCATTATTCTTATCTAAGCACAAACCATTGCATTGACTCATGAATATAACACGCTTTATGACATACGGAGCCCTCCGTTTGAGAAACAGCCTAAGTATTCAACATTTCACACTTTCTTATTTGAGTACATCATCTGGGTATTTAAAGTGCAGTTTTTCTTTTTGTAATTTTCAGTGTAAACACTACTCACACTTTATACTACAAAATGTCATAGAATAGTGCTTAAGTATGTGATTTGGGACGCACCTGAAGTGTGGAATGTTGAACACTATTGTTGAACTATAAAGCTTATGAAGTGGGAGGAGCTATCAGACTCTGCTTATGAGTGACAAAAGTAACCATATATAATTCATACATTATATGGTTGAGTACATGGTGCATAAGTACATAATGTATAAGTGCATAGTGTGTAGTGCATCATTTGGGACACAGTTTATACAGTATTTTGCATAAAGAAAATTAAGTAGCCTACATAAACTGATTTTATTGGACAAACTGCAAAAGAAAGACTTTAATAACGGCAAACGGTAGATTACAAATAATAATTACTTAGCAGAAAAATTAAAGTACATATAAGAAGTTACGAAATTACATAAGTCTTTATGTTTAAGGAACAGAACAAATGTGGTTTAAAAGGTAACACTAAACATTTTTACTCTGCATACTTTTAAAAAATGTGAAAGCGCAAGACACGACAATGAACACAGTTAACGAACGTTGTGGTTTTATTATGACAGATGGACAACGTCTTGGTGGTCATATTACGAACATCCGAAGCATGCCAGTTTTCGTGTACTGGGCCACTCCATCGGTAACAAAAGCACAAGTCTTCCTTACAAACCACATTTCTTAATGACATTACGTTATTTTCTTAAATGATTGTTGTTGCAAATGCAGGGCCACGCTATGTACAATGTTTACATTTATAACGTTCTGTACAAAATGGAACTGAAGTCGTACAAACAATCATTTGGGGGAACATTACAGTAAAAAGAAAGTAGTATCATTCCTTTTATACGACCCCAAATTAGGTAGAACACATCCGTAATTCTGCTTCACACTAAGGTGACATGCGTTTACAACATTTAGAAACCCATTGCACATTGTAACTTACATCTTCTACCGTCATATGCTCCTTTTATGCAATAGTACTGGACTTTTGAATCAATATCAAGCATTGCATGAAGTGAAGGGACTATTCAGCAACTTCTCACCACTTTGTAGCTGTAATATTATCTTTATATTTTTCATCTGCCCTCTTTGAAATGCTTTACACAAAACCACGCCACCCGATATTAAAGATCCATAGGTTCTCATTCACAAGTCGCCCAAATTTGACCCTGACCTCAAGACAGCACCATCAAGGCATACAATCACCCAAAGTCGTTATCAAATGGAGTTCCTGACTCTGTTTAACACACAAATGACAAATTATTGCAACAATATAGTCCACATAAAAAGGTGCATTAAAGAGTGAAAACAGCAACAGAAGCAGACACAAACCAAAGTTTATGAGCGACAGACAGTGAAATCAATGTAAAAATCCAGTTTTACAGTCACCATCCATGTGCTGTCACCACCTTTCCAGGACAGACAAAGCAAACAGTAAAAAGTTGCTGAATTGTCGTATTAAATGGGACTTTGCACAGCACAGCACAGCTATCACACGGTCACAGGCACAATAACCAGGAACATGATGCAGACAGTGTTCAGCGGCTTTAGTCACACTAATAAACGTCTTTTTAAAACAAAGAATAGCTGCTGACAACGAAAACGCTCGCGTAAAACCCCAATGAGATTTATTCCATCAATGACAAGCTTTATTCGCTGATTAAGATTCAGTATCAGTGGTAATTCACCGACATGCTGCGGTTATGAAATGTAATATTTTGTTGCAGTAGCATTTATTGATATAAACTGAAACTGCAAACGGCCAACTAGGACCTTCAGCAGATAAGCAAAAAAAGCCATTGACACACTGTCTTATGTCTGGAATGTAATCAAATATAAATGTCACATACTAGACTTGAAGCAGCAGCAGCGGTGCAACTGAAGGAGGCTAAAGTAAAATCTTTTTGCCATCTTGAACATTACGAGTCTCTCTATTTGGCTAATAAACTCCACAAACCCTCATTTCTTGGAGAAGGAACTACGGAAATCATATTTACACTGTAATGATAATGCAGTATAGATGAATAGAAAGGAATGGAATGATTTGAGTCAGATTTGATCTATAATAGCCCAGATCTTACCTACTGTACATGCGTGTTTGTATATTAGCTTCAGGTAGAGATGGGAAATTACTGGTCCACCACTGCTTTCTGTGAGTGAATCCTCTTCTGTGTGAGTATGTAGTGTACACTACTTAGTGCTCAACAGAATTGCAGACTTTGATATTAATCGTAAGCTTCAGAGAAATGCCGTGCGGTTTGATATGTTTTTAGACTACCGTTATAAAGTAGGTCGATTTACTTTGACAGTGATTTCGTGGTGGATTTTTAGTGCGATGTTTAAACTACGTCTAAAGAAACTTAATGCTTACGGTTCTAAAACTACGACTTAAAGGACTGTATAAATAAAATAATCACTTGGTGTACCTAAAGATGCCCTTAAATGCCACAAGACTAAGGCTATTGGATGTCAAGTGCGATTTTTTCTAAACCAAGTCATGTTTTCCAATAGTGATAGAGAATAGCACCAAATAATCAAAGATATTCTTCGTCTTCGCATCCGTGTGCACTTTATTGGGGTGATCATCTCTAGTGATTCAAATAAAAGGCTCATACTGAATAAAGCACTGAGTATTTGGTTTTCTACACTTGCACCATTTGCTACAAAGAGAGCAGTAACTGAGAAAGTAGCTGTAGTGAATCTAATTAGAGGCCTGAGATAACCAAACCCCTGAGCTGAGATCAGCGTCGAAGCCAAGTAAAACGTCTCTACAGTATCATTACAGTAAATCAAAGTGCACAAAAATGGCCCGTTCGTGGTCTCTCCGAAAGCAAATTATCCTTACAGCGTGTTACTGAGGTGCTTTAGCTTCAGTTTTGAGAACGCTTCGACTTATCATGGTTAAGCGCCTTATGATTTAAGTTTCAGGAATTAGAACTAAAATTGAATGACTGCATGTTTAATACTACATTTCAGTTTTGAGGCTGAAATATCATTCAGCTGAACATCCTGTTCATTTCCGAATTTCATGAAAGTTCATTTCTGAACTTTGCTTAACTCTGCCCCCTACAGAGTGAAAAGGGAACACGATAGTACACTTGGAATCTGTTGTAAGGCATTCACTGTGTTAGAAAGAGAAAGAAGGTGTAATGCAGTCTGCATAAGTCTTTCTGGGGTTAAACTAGCTTATGCTATGGCCATATTCAAATGTGAAAGAAATGAAACATACAAAAAGCAGCATAGGCTAAAGTGGCCTGTAAAGTGTTACATAATTAAGTGAGACGCATAATATTTACCGATATCTCCCATCTTGGCTCGTATTCGTTACCACGAGATGAAGTCACACGCGCACACTAGCGGTTTTAGCACCTGTATCGTTGAGTTGTTGTTAATACGGGCAGCAGTGGAACAGTAAAGGTTCCCACAAAGAGAATTACATACGTACTAAAGCATCCGTAAACAGAAATAAGCAGATAGAAGTGCTATAAAATGATCATTTTCATTATTTTCTTTTTTTAGGAGAAAGAGTTATGTTTCATGACAAAATGTTGTTTTTGCAAGCCCTTACATAAAAGTACCATGGTAAAAAAGGTTTATATGATAATACCATGTTATTTACTCAGCACCACGATATATGGATAGTTTTATGGATCACCACCAATATTTAAACTATTTTGCAAAGGGTTAAATAAATGAACGTAAACAGAAAAGTGTAGATTTAAGTGCTGTAATGGCTCACCAAGTTTTTCTATCATTTTTACCATTCCCATCACTAGTTCATTTTTAAGGTCCTGAGGTGAAACCAATCCATTTTTAAAAGTACAAATACTCCATGTAGTCTTACGATTCATAGGAGCTCATTCATTATTATGCATGCTGCATGCATAATAACTTTAAAAGAGCAAAATGCTATTTAAAATGGTTGTACAGCATGTCATACTGCAGAACAAGCCATATGAGAAAGTACCATGGGACTACCATCTGATAGCATCTGATAGTACTACGGTACCACCACAGTACTTTTCTGTAAGGGACATTGTACTGAAATGAAAAAGTGGGATGGATAATATAATAAACGAGTGGGTGAAATGCACTAACAGCATTTATAGTAACAGTACAGTGTCATCTGCAGGTGTGGGGCAGCTGTTGGAGTTTGGACCTTGACATGGGCGGCAGGAGAGATGGAGGAGATGTTCAGAGAGGAGGGAGTTTTGGATCTGTTTCTTTCTCTGGTGACTCGATGTAATTGGCAGCCTCTTGTAGTTTTAACAACATAGCCATCTGGGAAAGAAGCAGAGATTACTGGAATGAGAAAACAATGAGATATTCCTCATGTGCATTGATATGGGGAAGCCATTTATATATATATTTAGTATTTACTGGTTTAAGGAATGTTTATCCATTAAGCAATGAACTAAGGTTTAAATTGTGCATAAGAGTTAATTACGTATACTGTATAACTCATATAGTTGTATTTTTTCGGCTTTTGTAAAAAAAAAAAGGCTTTATGTAATTTTTTTTTATTTCTAATGTCACCACAAAAATGTGTTCTGATAAAAATGTAAGTTATAAAAAAAAACACACCCCTTTTTTTAAATTAGTAAAGTCTATTAAAATGGTCAAGAAGGAACTGCTTCATATTAAGTATGGACACAAATATAAACATATAACTGTAAATCTGAATAATTACAGTTAGACTTATATCTACACTAGTAAAAGCAGTAATATATTTAAAATACATGTATTTCATACTAAGCATAGTTCAAATATTTACTGACAAATAACTCGAGACTTATTACCTAATGTTCTTTTTAGAAACATCATATAACCCCTTTAAATTTGTTGTTTTTTTACAATTATTGTTTTGCAATTCTTTTATTAATGCACACACTGACCAGTGGATCTGACTCGACGGAGCTGGGTGGCGTCTCTTTATGTGGCCGATCGTCTCCTGGCTGGCTGGGGCTGCCGGGGCCTGTGCTCGGGGGAGGCAGGTGGAAGAGTTTGGCCTGGTCTTGCTGGGCAGATGGCCAGGGCAGAGATCCTCTGACCCACTCCACCGGATCCTCCCACACCGACTTCTGCCCATGAACCTGCAGATGTGCACATTTACACATTTCAGGAGTGACATTCTGACCATCAGGTTAAATTTATCTTCAAGTTTGGGATACTCTGACCCACCTTAATGCCATCTTTGGCTCCTTCCTGCAGGTACGGGATGATTGAATGATTCCAAAGATCGATAAACCATGTGCGGAAGTCCTCTACTGTAACTGGACAGGACAAGAAGAAGCAGGGACCTATGGCAACACAGATTGGACACATATAGATGAAACACTCCCTGAATCAGGCACAACAAGCTTGTTATATAATTAAAACACATCGTCATTTTTATCCAGTTTGGTGCTGATATAATAATGAAAATTACCTATGAGGAAATCAGAGGTGCTGTGTTTCTCCAGGAAGGTGTGCAGGTGGTACCAGAGTCTGGGCACCCAGTCCAGCACCCGCAGAAGATCTTCATTCGTCACGCTCATGGGATTTTCAGCCTCCATTAGCTTTCTGTGCAGGTAACGTACTAGGAATCCGTTTGCTGGCTCGACGTTATTGGAAAACGTCACCATCCTGTATAGAGGAAGCATACATATACACAAATCAAATATGAAAACTGAGAAATAGCGCATAATTCAAAGGTTTGGGGTCAGTAATTGTTGTTAATTAATACTGTCATCCAGCAAGGATGCTTTAAATTGAACAAAAGTGAGAGTAAAGACATTAAAAAAGTATATTGTAAGTAAATGTTATTCTTTTGTACTTTCTAATCATCAAAAAAATCCACAAAATGGTAAAAAGAACTAGAAAACAAGTTCTGAAGGATCATGTGACACTGAAGACTGCAGTAATAATGCTGAAAATTCAACTTTGATCACAGAAATAAATTACATTTAAATTGTTCAAATATTTACACTGTTAAAAATGTAAAATATTTAAAAGCTGAAATTTGTAATTCACACACAAAAATATGAATTTCAGCAATATCTATTGTGTATGAATCATTTGCTGTGATAACATTAAGCCCTATTACAGTTTATCATAAATGTGTGTGTAAAATATAAAAGTTAATGTACAGTCAGCCATTCATTGTGTAAAAATTAACCCCCAACACAGTGATGAAGGCATAATATTATCCTAAAGAGCTTTATTTTGCAATAATGACCAGCTGACTGTATATTACCCTGATGGCTACTTGTCAAAATAAATGACCAAATGGACATGCAACTTTTATTTATAGTGACATAATTTGATATTTTGATATAGTTTATGAAAAAAGAGACTGAGGAGTGATATGAGAGAAGGGTAGCACAATCTATGTTTACAGTTTTTCATTATTTATTGAAAACGCGAATTAGGCCATACAGCATAAGGCATAATGTACATTTTAACACTATAAAATATTAAAAATAGGGATTCTTTTGCAATATATAGGTAGTGCACAAGGTAGCTTGCATTATATTTTATGGCACGTGTACTTAAGAATGTACTGGTAATATAAGGAAACTACATGGGGTAGAGTTAGGTTTAGGTTTAGCACTTACAGTATTACCTAGTTATTGCTACCAGCACATGTTAGTGTCACCCAAAGTGACAATGAAAACAAAAGCAGGAGGGGCAACACGTCACAGCTGTTCCTCACTGATACTTGACGGGACGCTAAAAATACCTTGTGTATGTCAATACCAACCTGAAGCTGAGATGTAGGCCATGGTTAGGGGTCATCTTCACCGGCTGATTGGTTGTCCCTATTATATAGGGACTGAGGAAGAGAAACAAAACAGCTCTTGACACCTTTAAGATGACTGAGAAACCCACTAATCATTTGGTGTAGGCTTTACTAGACTCACCATTTATGATATTTACAGGTTAAAGCACCATTAACAAGTTCACTGAGGGATGTTGCATCATGCACATCATCCAAGATGATGACCAATGGGATCTCAGCTGTGCTGCTCTCCCGATCAATCTGATTGGCCAGATTGGCCAGATAGAGCTGAAGGTCCTGTTGGGATAAAAAGACAAAAACACAGTTAGAGGTTACGTCAAGTCAAGTTGAATCACATTTATTTATATAGCACTAGCAGTCTATCTTTATAATAACCTTTATAATAATATAAAGTAGAAATTGGCACAATTTTCAGCTCTACAGAAGACAACAGTGTCATTTTGCAGCTCAATTCAGTTTAATAACAAAGTCTATGTTGCAAATTTCATAAATTATGAAACAAATCTGATTCAGCTATAATTTAATTCATACTGTAAGTCTCACTACTCATAATGGAAAGTTTCAAGAGCAAGACGGGGGTTCATTATGGTTTAAGTGTTTTATCATTTATGTATTTTACAAAATCTATTCATATTTTTATGTTTAATATAATTTGCTCACCAAGCATTTTTCTTTTCCAAAATACAGCAAAAACACTAATACTGTGAAATATTTTTTAGAATTTTCAAATGATTGTTTTATATTTGAATATATTTTAAAATGGAATGTATTCCTGTCGTGCAACACTGAATTTCCAGCATCATTACTCCAGTCTCAAGTGTCACATGATCCTTCTAATATGGTAATTTGTTGCTTAAGAAACATTTCTGATTATTATCCAAAATTATACATTTTTTCAGGATTTTATGATGAACAACATATAGTTCAAAAGAACAGTATTTATCTTAAATATAAATCTTTTTATTATATAGCTCAATTTAGTTCAATGTTGATTCATTATCAGTGTCAAAGTTCTTCAGTTGTAAAATGACTTCAGTTTCAGCAGCAAAAAAGATCAACAGAAGCTCAGTTCAGTTCAAGTTTTGTTCTAATCTGATACTTTTCATATTAATTGTCAATAATACTACAGAATAGGAATTGTCTTAAAGGAATAGTTCACCAAAAATGAAAATTCTGTCATCATTTACTCCAAACCTGTTTGAATTTCTTTGCTCTGCTGAACACAAAGTAAGATATCTTGAAGAAAGTTTATCATCAGGCTGTTTTGGGTCACCATTGACTTCCATAGTATTTCTTTTTTCCTACTATGGAAGTCAATGGTGACCCAAAACAAATTTTCTTCAAAATATCTCCCTTTGTGTTCGGCAGAACAAAGAAATTCATACAGATTTGAAACTACTTGAGGGTGAGTAAATGATGGCAGAATTTTCACTTTTGGGCGAACTATTCCTATTCAAAAGTAACATCTATTCAGGTGTACCTTGCAGGACTGGCGGTGCATGTTGAAGGTGGTGATGATGGCGGGTGTAACCTCTCGAGCGCTGCGCTCCACCAGGTACTCGGCGAGGCGATAGGTGAGGTAGGACTTCCCTGTGCCGCTGGGGCCCGATAAGATCAAGCGGCGGTGCTTGAGCAGCAGACTGATGTAATGCTGCATCATGGGCTTGGGGATGAGCGTCTCAAACACCAGAACGTCCACACACTTCTCCTTCAGTCCTGCGTTCAGGGGAAACAGTAAAGTGTCAAATTCAGCACAATACAGATAACATGTTTTACATTACATTTACAGCTAGTCTTATGCAGTAGATGCTTTTATCCAAAGCAACAAATGATTGGCATTTACAAGCAATTTGCAGAGGTTCAAGAGAAAGCTAGAGGTTTATTATGGTTAAGGTATATAATAAGGCACATATTTCTATATTTAAACATACAAAAGCGATATCTTTTAATATAGTAAAATAACCCCTTTATGTGTTTGTTATAATTAATAATATAATTATTTATTATTATTAATTTATAACTAAAATAAAATAAAATAATAATAAAATATATAAATGTATATAATTACAATTTTATCCACTAAAAATCAAGAAATACATCTGTATTAGTGCTGTCAAATGATTAAATTCAAAATCAAAGTTTTTGTTTACATACAGTAATATATATGTGTACTGTGTTTATTTATTATGTATATATATATACATAATGGACATGCAACATATACAGTATATATTATGAAAATATTTACATTAATTATATTTTATATAAATGTAATAAATATATAAATATACTGTAACATATTTTACTTAAATACATACATGGATGTGTTTGTTTTCATATATACATAATAAATATACACAGCACACACAATTTTTTTTGCTTGTTTTTAATGCAGTACAGGAAGAAATTATGCCCAGAAAAGAGGGAACACCCATTTTCTCCTTTAAGAGAGGACGAATAGGCAATTGAGTGTGTTTTCTTTAGTCTGGGTGGTCTATAGCATCACAGCACCTCAACCAACAACTCTGAATTGCAGTCTGCGCTTAAAATAACGCCTAAACCAAACCCAGAGGAGTCTGGGTAATGGCCCCAATTCCCTGGGTCATATATCAGACTGAGAGTTCAGGAATGATGGGATTGTGGAGGCCGGCAGTGTTCTGCTGTTCAATCACACCTCCTGCTGGCTGCCGTTACTGTCAGAAACATTAGCACTATATCGCTCTTCTCTGGGGATCTGAGTTATGAAAATACCTCACACACACTGCAGCGCTGCCTGTGGCTATTTGCATTATTTGTTGACAATTATTGAAGATGGAAATCTGAAAATAATGGCTTACAGTTTATATGAAAAATACTGAAAAATAGTGTCAGAGCATTTACTAGCTTATGGACAGTAAAACAAACTAAAAGTGTTTGTTAATTTAATTTTTGTTCATTTCTGTTAGAAATGAAAAAGAAATACTGTGAAAAAGAAAAAGAAATACATTTCAGATGCAGAAAATAAAGCATAATATTGTCCACAATTAAGCATTTATTTTATGTAAAATAATGTAACATTTTAAACATGTAAAATATTATGTATTATTATTATTATTATTATTAGTAGCATTAACAAGTGTATCTAATAATAATGATAATAATAATAATAATTACGGTTTTATTTGAAGTACTAAAATGACCACAAATCTACTGATTAATCATATTCAAAATAAGTTTTTGTATACATAAAATATAGTATGTGTACTGTGTTTATTATGAATACACACACATACAGTAAATATCTTTTAAAATATTTACCTGAATTATATATATATATATATATATATTTAATTTATATACATACTGTGTTTTTTATTTATATATACATAATATATATACACAGTATTTATTATGTAAACAAAAAATATTTTGAATGCAATTAACTGACATATATATATATTTCTAGGTATAATATGATTTGTTACGTGTAAGTATTTATAAGTATAATACATACGTATATACATGACGCTCACATTTCAGTTGTGTTCATCAAACTGGATTAAGTGTATGGCATGAGGTGACTCAACACAACACAATACTGGAGTTGGACATGTATGTGTACAGTTCTATTGTTATCCATCAGCCCCGACACACTGACCTTTCAGAGTCACGCTGATGCAGGAGGAGCCTTTGCTGTAGAGGCGCACCGGAGGCGTCTCAGGCGGCTGCGCTCCCAGAACCCTCTTCAGATGGCTGAGGCTGTAGCTGTAGATGGAGTCCTGAGAGAGAGTGAGACTGGAGCTGGGGTCCACCACCGCTAAATACTCCTACAGACACACAGTGATAGGGAAGAGCTCTTCAGTGTCATTTATTTCATGTCTAAACATGTGGATGTTTCTGTCCCTCTGAAGACTGCGGGCAGCACTCACTTTAAAAGCCTGGATAACTGCAGAGTCCAGAGAAAACCAGTCGGTTCGTCCGCTGATTTTAACCGTGCCGATGAAAAACTCCAGCTGTTTCACCTCCTATGAATGAGACACTTTCAAATGAGCTTTAAAAATGTACAGTAAATCAGATTTTTGTAGTTGTGAAACAACACACTCATATATATTACATTTAATAAAATATTATTTTTAATCACATGAAATATTTAGTTTAATTATCAAATATAAAAAAATAATGATTAATAGTAGCATTTTTCTTATTTTATTAAATATTATTCATTTATTTATTATTTATTTAAATATTGCAAATATATTAAATAGCAATATGAATAAAAATATAAAATGGTATAATTTAATGATATTTTTTGTCTACTAAAATATAACTAAAATAAAACATGAAATTTAAAAAAAATCTTGACAAGTAACTGAAATGAAATAAGTTTACGTTGGAGTACTAAATTATTTAAACTGAAATAAAAAAAATACATATAATACAAATGTCAAAGCATATATTAAAATGACTAAATCTTAAACTAAAATTAAAAAAATCTAAAAATAAAAGACAATTCAAATATTTATAAATAGGCTAATATATAATATACTGAAAAAAATAATACAAGTCAGAATTTAGAATCAGAACTATAGGTTTTCTAATGTACTACAGATGATCAGCTGACTCATCAGGATGAAGATGCTTGTGTAAAGCACTCACGTCTTTGAATAGGTGCTGATTGGGTATGCGAACCAACACTCTGACTAGACTTTCGTCCTTCTGCAAAGTCGTGGTGGGGCTCTGAAAGACATCTGTGAGATGAACAGAAACTACAGTGAGAAGGTGTAGAATTCAGGAGGGTTTGGATGTGAAAACTACACCTTATGCATGAGATCTCTTTGTAAATGTATGACCTGGGTAAGGATCATTTTGTCCCATGCCGTTTTTGCCGAAAGATGACACAGATTGCCTTGGTGATGAGACACCCAATGAACCGAGCCCAGAGGACTGGGAGGTGGAGCTTGGAGGTCTGGAGGAGGGGCCACCCGTCTTCAGCTGATCGTTCTCCGCCTTCAGGTTTTCCACCGTCACCTGTCAATTCATTTGTTAAGGGATTTAAATGAAAAAATTACTACTACTAATATAATTACCATTATTATTATTATTATTACCTAAATAATGATAACACTACTAATTTTAATATATATCACATACTTGTAAATATTCTAAAATTATTAGTATTAAATAAATTATACATATTTAGACAACAACAACAACATTATTATTTGTATTATTAATAACCAGTACACCTAAATATAACAATAGAAATAATTTTAAACACATGCAGAAGAATCTTTAACAAGATTTTGATTACTGTTATTATTAATTCAATTGGACAAATTTACATAATTAGAATTAAATGTATCACTTACGATTATTTATTTTTTGTATTATTAATAACTAACCAGTACACCAATATAATAATAATAATAATAATAACAACAATAGTGATAATACATTTAAATATATTCATTATCATTTTAAATTATTTGTATTATTATCATTATAATTGTAATAATTATTATTGATATCATTTATGCTTAAAATGAGGTTAATTTAATTTTACATATTTTTATTTGCAATAAAAAAAATTGTTTTCCCACAAAACCCTTATGTAGATGACCAATCAAAAGTTGAACACACTGAATACGTGTTTATTTAATTAAAAATTTGATGCTTGTAATCAGTTTTACAGTCTTATATATAAGCCTGTTAATGAATTTGTGTTCATCTAAACAGCATCTCTCACACACACACACACACACACACCTGCATGTTGGTCATGGCCTCCTGCAGCTGCTCCAGCTGATGGGCGGAGCTCAGCGCCTCTAAGCGGATGTCCGTCAGCTTGCGCTCTTTCTCCCACAGTTCTGAGCGTAACTCTGACACCACTTTCTCATCGTGCTCAGGTTCCTCGCAGCCCTCGCACGATCTGCCGTAAATATCAACATCAAACATACAGCTCTGAACAGTGGACATTATATAATTCAACTCGTCTTGTGAAGAACATAAACAATGGCATTTCCTACTCCGATGTTGAAGTCGAGGCCTTTGCGGAGGTGTCGTCATCCACATTATGCTGGATTTTGGGTGAAGATGGGGCGGATGTGACGGGTGTTGCGATCTCCTCTATATCTGCGTATGGCGCTTTGGATCCCTTTTTACTGAAGGCCTTGTTGAAGGAGCTCCTCAGCTACATTTAAAGCAGAAATGAGACGCTCAGCTAAAGACACTACTTCACATTGAGAGCCTTTTAAAAACAAGTATGAATTCCTAGTGTTAATAAACTGTAGATGGTTTGGATTCATAATTCCAAAAAATAGCAAAACACAATCACAGTGGAGGTATATATGATTTGATGTGTTTGTGATGGCACACCTTAACAATGAATTTTAGCAAAAGTAAGCCAACAAGCTTCATAATTTTCAAGCAAAGCATTTAATTAGCAATAGGAACACAATGGCTATTTCTCAGCAGTTAACTCCAAATAAAAAAAAATAAATTCACATTAAATAAAACGTAAACTTATAATAATGCTATAATAATGAATCCAAGATATATTGAAATATTTAAAAAAAAAAATCACCAAATAACAAAAATGAGAAAAGCACATAACAAAATTATTCAAATAAGAAATTAATTATAAATTCAAAAATATAACAACAAATACTAATTCAAAAATTAAGTAATAGTCTAATAGTATATTAAAAATAATTAACAGGTTAAATTAAATAGGTGTTCACCCTGTAAAGTTTCATAATATAATGCTTAGCTCAGGCATTAGTTATGACACAAAGCACATATCAAACACTTAAAGAACGCATGAAATGATGAGTAATAGGACACCTGGACATCATGTGTAACATTTCAGTCAATATGTCTATTAATATATTTTACAGTATATTGCATTGCATACTACTTAAACACAGTTTCATCCTTTAAAAGCATCAGATTCTAAACCTGAAAGCATCCATTTCAGACTACACTGTACAATTTTAATTTTCTGAGACTTATTGACTGAGTTTTTGACAACATAATATAATGGCACAGAGGAAATTGATTGTTTCTTCTCAAGTATACTGTGAATGTAATGAATGTGGATGGGATGGGCTGGGAGAACAACTCACCTCATAGACCTGTAAAAAGAGGAAGCAGGGAAGCATAG
The DNA here is from genome assembly GCA_032359235.1 of Enteromius mattozi. NCBI lineage: Eukaryota > Metazoa > Chordata > Actinopteri > Cypriniformes > Cyprinidae > Enteromius > Enteromius mattozi. The sequence continues at coordinate 19,474,779 of JAUMHE010000051.1, read as the reverse complement.
GGAAGAGATCACAGTCATACTTAATCGCAACGTTGAAACAGACCATCTACATTACACATATTACATCAGCAGAATGGGCACCCTGGACCAGCCTGAACCCAAGATAAAATCATCTAAAACTGTTCCCATCCTCACCCAGCTCTTCTTCTTCTTCTTCTTGGCCTCTTGTTCCTTCAGGCTGCCGGCGCTGGAGTGACTGGTGATGCTGTTCAGACTGGAGATACTCTCTGACGAGTTCTGCCGGTCGATCTGCAGCTCTGAGAGGAAAATCAGTGCTCATTTAACACACTTCCATCAAGCTCAAAAAAAGTCTAAAAACCATAAAGAAAGCCTTGTGCACAAAAAAAGGAATAAATGTATATATTAAAAAAACCTTTGGGTGTGATTTCAGGGACATTGAGGGCCCCTTGAATGAGTGTTTGGGCTTCTGTGTTCTTGGTCTTCAGGACTTCTATGGTTTCCCTCAGGTCCTGTAGCTCAGAATCCTGAAATGAGCAGCCAAAGATTTAACTGAATGTTCAAACATGAACATACCTGATTCCGCTGTTGAAAAGAAAACTCTTCACAAAAAAGAATGAAACTTCATTGTTAAAACTTAACACATGTGCCTTTTCTGGCTGTTTTTGGCATCAGAAATGGTGCCATTCGTGTGTTTTGTGCATCCCTGTTACTTATTACTGATGAAAGTAGTTAAAAAATAAACTTATTCACATTATTTCACAAATTATGTCAAATTCTAATAACAGTAATTTTGCGTGTAACCAGTTATATAAAATCTTAGAATTTTTGAAAGAAGAATGAAAAAATAATGCTGCATTTATTTGATAAAAAATACAGTAAAAACAGTACATTTCTGAAATATTTTTGCAATTTAAAATAACTGGTGTCCATTTTAATATTTAGCAACCTGAAATTTATTTCTGTGATGAAAGCTGAATTTTCAGCATCATTACTCCAGTCTTTAGTGTCACATGATCTTTCAGAAATCATTCTAACCTGCTGATTTGCTGTTCAAGAAACATTTCTGATGATTATTCATGTTGAAAACAGTTTTGTATACATTCGATTCTATTATATTTATACATTAATTTCATTTAGATGTCATTTTTTTAATGTGTTTATTTATTTACACACACACACACATTATAAATGTCATGATTTCAATAACTGTTTTTATACAGAAGGCAAATGCACAAATTTTTCAAGTTCAAATCTATCACATGTAAATCTGCAGCATGTTGTTTCTGTTGACTGACCTTCTGCTCAGAAGTGACTGAGAGACTCTGCAGTCGCGCTGTCATGAGAGCCAGACTCTGCTCAAACGCTGCCACCAGGTTAGCCTGCAGACACAGAGACAGGTGCAGGTTAATGTCTGACATACACTACTGGTCATTACACACACACACACTCGTGTGTATCTCCATCTGGACTAGGAAAGAGCGACGGGAAAGGGCGGGAATCGAGAACAGCTGTGGAAATGGATGGACGGATGGAGGGTGAGCAGAGGATGACCTGCAGGCTGGAAAGGACAAAACCATGAGGTTGCCATGTGACGACACACACACTACAGGAGGGAGAGTGTGTGTGTGTGGAAGAGAGATGATGGAATAAACCTGATCAAAAATACAACATCCATCATGCTACTCACTGTGACTCCAGCAGCACATGCTAGTGCATCACATACGCAACTACACGCACATTTCCTGAAGAAAAACACCCCCGTGACGCTAGGCTGCTGTGGGTGGTTGCCAGGCTGCTTTAAGGCTATGTAGATAGTGTTGCTATGCATTTGCTAAAGTGTTTTCATCACGTTCCTATGCAGTTCCTAGGGTGTTCGGAGAGGCTGCCTTGGCTGTTGTTACATGGTTGTAAGGATGTTCTGGGTGGTTGTTAAGGAGTTGCTCGAGTGGTTTCTGTGGGATTGCAAGTGTTTCAAGAATGTTTGTGTGGTTTTCCAGGGTGGATACATACAAGTTAGACACACAATTAGGGTAAGGGTAAGTTGTTCAGATAAAATTAGTGCACATTCACAACTATGTCAGTGTTTAGAGTTGTGTTTCCTTCATACAGCACCCAACATCAATATCATCCACACCCGGCCAGATGACACCTGAAAGCCACAGAGCAAACATAAATGACTTCCACTCCACATCATCAGTCAGCGTCACACTGAGGGCAGGGGACACATGCAACAGTAACAGACAGGGCTGTGAGTGACAGTCCAACAAACCTGGCCTGCCTGCAACAGCCAGCAACCCCAGGCAGCAGTCAGTCATCAGAGGCCGGGATGGGACATCAGCCAGGGAGAGAGGGACAGCGCTGTTAGGACTATAGGGCCACAACCCTCCATCCCACACACACACACACACACTCATATATGCACTGGGATCAGCATCAGAAACTAAAACGTTTCATTAAAGCATTTGCACCTTAATGAGGGCACTTTTGTTTCCAACCATATAAAGCACAATGTCCTTTAGACTCAGACAGGAATAGTTTTCCCTGAGGTGATTAGGTAAAACTGTGTTAGAATTACTGAATTAGTGATTTTAAAGGGCACCTATTATGCCCCTTTTTTACAAGATGTAATATAATATATAATATATGTAATATATGTCCCCAGAATGTGTCTTTGAAGTTTCAGCTCAAAACACCCCACAGATCATTTATTATATCATTCTGAAAATGCATATTTTGAGTGAAAGCAGAAACACACTGTTTTCATGCATGTCTCTTTAAATGCAAATAAGCTGCCACGTCCCCTTTTCCAGAATAGGGCTGTGGCTTTACAGCTCACCTCAGATACTCAAGAAAACATCTGTTTGGTTTTGATTATCATGTCTATTGCAGTGAAATCATGCGTTTTAAAGTAGCATTAGTTACAATTTTTGATGCAGGGTTTTCTGAGTGCACACATTCAAAGCACATGCACAGAAAGTGGCTGTCACACGGCATGTGAGCGCTAAACTGAGTTCTCTTCATGTCTTATTGTGCTAAAATTATCTAACTGTTAAACACAAGGTCCAAAAACACGGTCGTAAACTTATGTGAACATAAACAGCTGGGAAATAAATTGTATGTTTATATTGGATACTGCTGTCTATGCTGAAAATTTGTGGACGATAAAACGTGACATCACTGCTTGTTCTGATATACTGCTTATGATTTATGGGGATTGATAAAAAGTAGCAGGTGGATTTTTATCTTTATAGGGTGGTTGTGTACTGTACACACACTGCCACCTCACATTTATTTTCAAATAACATGTAAAAGTGAATTTTGCATAATAGGTGCCCTTTAATACTGTCTGAATCACACAAACTCTTCTAAGAAAATCTAATCCCGTCCAGAGTGGACAGTCATCACAGTGTGTGAGTGTATTGCTGAAGCCAGCTGTGTTGAAGCAGCAGATCAGTGCAGGGTGAGCTGAAGGCAGCTGGGGTTAGTGGGAACTTGCAGTGAGAAGGGATTTAGATTTAAACACTAGAAATATTGTAAATGACAATAATCAACATTACATGGCAACACTCATTATTTAATTATTAATACCTGGAAAACAATGATGACTGAAAAGAATGTCAGAATGTAGAAATGCTAGTGAAGGTCTAGATGTGACAGTGTGTTTGAAAAACAAACTCTGATAACATATTATGAACATTTAAGTATGAAGACTTTTGCTTATAGCTACTATGACACAAACATGCAATTTGGATGACTTACAATTAAATAAAAAATATTAAAGAAAAAATCAAAATAATGAAATGTGATTAATAAATATTAGTGCTGGGCAACGATTAATCATAACTAATCGCATCCAAAGTAAAGGTTTTTGTGTAGATAATATCTGTGTGTGTACTGTGTATATTTATTACGTATATATAAATGCACACATGCATGCATTATTTTTTTATATATTAAATATATTTATATATAATATCAATTATAGGAATATAATTATATACATGTAAATATTTTCAAAATATATACTGTATGTGTGTCTCTTTATATATACATAATAAATATATACAGTACACACATATTTTACTGTATATAAACAAAAATTTATTTTGGATGTGATTAATCGCTGCCAAGCACTAATAGACATATATTATGCAACTGCGAATTGTGAAATTATGAAATGCATCACTATAAAATAATACTTATAAAAGTAAAATAAGCATGTTGTTATTTTAAATCTGCAGTTGTGTATGTAATGGTGTTGTGCACGTACATTTGCTGAGAGTTGGTTGGTCAGATTGGTCACTTTATCCTGAGACGACTCCAGCTCACGCCTCAGTATCCGGATTTGCTGAGATGGCAGAATGAGTTAGAAACATTAATGAAAGCTATTTTCAAAACACAGGTCAGGTCAAACGGTTTAAATATAATGCAATTAGTGTAACAATGATGTCACATAAAAAAAAATGTTTTTGTTTTTGTGTCATTTATCATGAATGAGAATGAGTTGCTATCAAAAGTGAATGTTTTGTTATTTCTTGAGCAATAGCAGAAAATAAGAGCAAGCAAAGGATAAAGAGAAGCTGACAAGCTGTCATGAGAAAATCCTTACCTCTCCTTGCATTCTCTCTTCAGTCTTAGAGTGCATGATACAGAAATGGAGATAAAAGGCAAAGAAAGAGCGAGCAAGGACAGGAAACAGAGAAAACAGGCTGGTTGTTAAGAGAAATTTCAGGAAATATAGAGCCAACTTTATCAGATTCTGTGCTCTATTCACTGTCAATCAAATACAGAAACCAACCTAATTTTAACATGTTGCATCTGTTTCTACTCACCGATGAATAGTTGGATGAGGCATTTGAGGCCAGAGACAGCACAGATCCATGAACTGAGAGAAAGAGAGCAAAATTATACACAAATACAGGACAGAGCCACAGTTTCACCATTAAAAATAAACATCATTTGTAACTGAAGTCAACAAGAGACTGCTTGCAACCAATTTTATTTGTATAATATGGTCTATTTCTACATGAAATAAAGATAATAAACAATAAAGATATTTAGCATATATCTGATTGCTGATTAGAAAAGCATGCACTGATGAATTACACAAAACAATGTGCATCACGATAGGAAATATAGGCTACATTTTCATTTCATTTTCAAATATTTATTAGACATCTTTGGACACAAAGCAGTGTTTTTAACTACAACTAACTAAAACTTTTTTCACCAATTGAAATTAAAGCTGAAATTAAATACAACTATCCAATGAAAAACCTAAAAATAATTCTTTGGCAACTAAGCTGAACTACTGAAATGAACTAGGAAAAAATAAAAATTAAACTGAAATATTTAAGATGGGTTAATTAATATTACTCAGTTCTTAAATGTATAACTACACTGTAACAAGGACACCTTAAAATAAAGTGTAGCTGTAGTTTAAGTAAGACAATTACTAAACTGCAAAAATAAAATAAATAAATAAAAGCTAATTCAAATATGAATAAGGACTATAAAAGTAATACTAAAAGAATACTGCTATTGAGCTATCTCTCTATTAAAAGCAATAGATAACATGTTTACATATGTCTGAGTTGTTATCTGCATTTGAACACTAGCAAAATAGAGCATTTATGCATGTTGCATCAAATCAAGGAGTAGGTTAGAGCAGGTTCCTGAACAACGCCCATGGCTCACCATCTTCAGTAGGCTCTCTGAAGGATCCGGATCTCATCATGCTCTTTGGTCGGTCGGCCAGAGACAGAGAGCTGCCCAGAGGAGACGTGCCATACAGCTCGTAGCCCATGTCATTCGCCGGGATGCTGTTGGAGCGCGTGATCTGGGACCCGGAGCCTGAACTCGGGATTGGTGCCACTGCAGAGAGACAGCGTCATTTCATTATTGAATGTGATTGATCTCAGTCATGTGCCTCTGCTGAACCTTTGGCTTCACTCACCCACGTTGGTCGGCGGTGTTTTTCCCAGGAAGGGCTGTGTCACGTGCGTCGGCGAGGGCAGCTGCGGAGGGCTCTCAGAATCCGTCATGCTCGTGATTGTGTGGGAATGACGGCGTTCCCTCACTTCTCCCTCTGATTGGCCGCTGCCATAGCGACTGTGGGAGAAAGCATAAGGCGTGGGTCAGAAGCATCTTAAATTGCAATGATGTACTAGTTGATTTTAGATAAAATAGATGTACCTTAATCCTTTCTTGGGAAAGGTGTTCCTATCAGTTTGTAAACTGGGAGGGGTAGAGAGCAGCACATACAGTATAAATAGCTCACCCCAGACTGACACTGGTAGCATTACACTGATATCCAGTCCAATACGCTCATCTGATTGTGTAAATAATCATTCAGTCTCTTGCTGTATCGCTCTCTAGCCAGCAGGAGGCGACTCTTTCACAGCAAATATTTTATTGTGCTCTTTTTGGAAAACTAAGTGCATTCAGTAATATCATTACAATTTATATAGGATATTTTTAAAATTATATTAGATATCATATAGTAAAAAAAAGTATATTTTTATTAATATATATTTATATATATATATATATATATATGAGAATCAATAATATATAATTGATCATTAATAATTACAATGATACATTTACAGCATCATCATCATCATCATCATCATCATCATATTACTATTATTATTATTATTGCTAAGAATAATAAGGATAATTTATTGTTTGTTAAAATAACAATTGGTCCAAGAGATTTGTTAGTAGTATATTAATTAATTAATTAATTAATATATATTAAAGAAAAATAAGTGTATTTTATATTTTTTATATATTTATATTTACATATGTTTTATTAAACAATAAAATAATAAACATTTAATTGACAAATCATAGTAATATATAATTAATATAACAATTACATGATGAAATTAATAATATAAAATAAAAATTATATAATAATGCGTTTATATATATTTTTTTCCATTGTAATTTTATTTATTATGTAAATACATATTCAATAATAATAATAATAATAATTTAATTTTTAAAAAAGCTAAAAAAAAAAAATCAACAATATTGATTTAATAGGGACTTTAAGTGAGTGCCCTATTGTACAAAACACAGTGCTGGTGATCACTTATGCTGCTCTGTTTAACCAGGTTTAGTCATTCTTCATCACACAACCAATAAACGGACTCAAACTCACCTGTCGCCCAAAGTGATGGACGTCCGGCTTCCTGCACCCCACGTCCCAGTACTCCTGGCTTCGTCCCGCTCTCCCAGATCTGGTTTAGGGGGGACGCTCATGTGAAGTGGCAGTGACTCCATGCTGCGGTGCAGGCCAGACATCTTGGGGTAGAGAATTGGGGAGCTGCTAACTGACAGCGTCTGGCCTGAGAAACAGCTAGGAGAGTCGATGTGGAGCACTGGAGCGGGGCTCGGGGTGAGCCGAGGAGGAACCCGGGAGCCCACCAGGTCCTGCAGCTTGGAGTAGGGAGGGATCTTCGGAGGAAGGTCATGGATGGTGATACAGGAGTCCAGACTGTTGGAGTTGACCTTGTCTAGGTGAGCCAGGGTGGGAGGATGAAGTAGAGACTTACTACTCAACAACCTGTTAGAGTCAAAAAACACATCATCATCTTCAGTAACGTCATGAACTCAAAGACCTTCTGTAAGCAAGTACTAAAGGGATTTCAGAGCATCCAAAGGAGCTAAATAAAGAAGAACATGCTGGCAACCATAAAACCAACCTCAAAAGCTCTTGATGTTCCTTTCCAGAAAGGGTTTTAAATAATTGAGCAGCATAAATTGCATAATAAAAACACAAAGCGCATCTGCAGAATATTTATATATATATATATATATATATATACACACACACACTTTATTTTGTATATTTCCCCCCCATTTTATTTCTGAAGTGTCTCAAGTCAATTAACGTTCCTAGTTGTTCCTAATTACTATTTCAAAATATCATGGGTAGTTATGATTTTTAAATTACAATGCCAGAGACCAGAAGCATTAGGTTTAAAAATATTAGTGAAAAATATTTAGCTATTTAACAAATCATAACAATCATTGCATGATATTTTCACATTAAATAATTAATTTAAATTAATTAAAATGTATTTTAAATAAATAAATAGCATGTAATTTAATAGCAAATAGTCATTAATTTAGAACAAACTAAATCATCACACAGCAAAAATGGCCAAAAAAAAAAAGAATTAACTTAATTAATTGCATGGAATTAATTTACAGTGTGTATGTATATGCAATCTTTATAAATATAAATAAATAAATAAATAATAAAATATAAATAAAATGTACATACACATATATACATACATATATACATATGCGCAAAAATAATAATTACATTTTCATTAAAAGACATTTTTATACATTTTAATGAAACTGAATGTATATTTTAAGTCATTTGTTTACTTTTTTGTAGATAAAACACTTCTTACACTCCATAACTTTACACATCTAAAGCTTCTTCAATATTAATTATTTTTATTTGTTTATAGTTGATTGCAGTGAATAGTTTTTGATCTGTGTATTTGTGCAGAGGGTGATACCTCGGTGTGCTGGTCGGAGAGCTCAGTTCTGGGTATTTGCTTGTGCTCGTCCTCCGCACTCGGTGGATCTTCTCCACAGTCTCTGCACAGCTGTCGCTCTGGCTCTCAGCCTTCAGGCAGCTGATCTCCAGGTCGGCTTTGGCCTTGGCCCTCTCCTTCTCCTTCTCTCGGTCCGTCTGGTTGACGGGTCCGGTGGTGCTCGAGCGACTAACCGCTTTCAGGCTGCCTCCGTCTTTTCCTCTGGTGGGCATGGTGCTGGGCAGAGGTGGTACGGGTTTGAGGGTGAGGAGACTGGCGTCGATGCTGCCGCTCACAGGGCGAGATGAAGGGCGTCCGGTCAAGCTCATAGTGCTGGATTTGGCGGGCCGTGGCAGACTGCGGTACTGAATGCTCCCGCGAGCGTTGGGCGCCAGGAAACCCTGTTCAGAACCACTGGCATCCAGACTGTTTTTGCGACTTCCTCCACCTGGGACGGGTTTGATGGGGATGCCCGAGGACTTAGGGGTCTTGCCCACGGTGGCCGAGCCACTGGTGATGGTGGCGCCTCCTGCTGTCAGGACGGTGGCTGTTCCGGTCGTGGGAGGTTTCTTGTAACCGAAGGAGCCTCCGGCGGAGGGTTTGACCAGACCTGAGGGAGGCTTGCGGTGCTCGTGGTCCCGGCCAGCATCGGAGCGTGAACGCTGGAGACCTGTTGCCTTGACAGACATTTTCACCTTATCAACTGCCCTAGCGTCTCCTTTAGAAACTATAAAGAAAGAAAGAAAAGAGTCAATAAAGTGCCCCTATTATGGATTTTTGAAAATGAGCTTTCATGCAGTGTTTAACAAAGCTTTAAGTGAATAAAACTATCCTGCAAAGTTTTAAAAACTTCTGATCTGAAAGTGCACCTTGTATGAAGAGTATGACTCGGAATCATTCAAACGAGTCGCTTTTATATAATTTAGACTTCTCTACTTCATCCATAAAGCTCAACTGAATCTACACAATCCTTTCCATAAACCAATATCTCTATTAAATTTCTTTAAAATGAATAATGTTTTAAATGCTGTTTTATCTGTCATTAATTTTAATATTATTTATAATCTATTTGGGTATTTATTAATGTTTTGAATTAGCATTTATTTATATATTTTTGGTTTACTTTTTGTTTTTAAATTTTAGTAATTTGCTTAAAATTACTTAAAAAAAATAAAAAATAAATAAATATTAAAGCCAAATAGTAATATATTACTACTTGGCTTTAATATTTATTTATTTTATTTTTTTTTTCATGAAAAAAAGCGTCTTTTTTTTAATATATAATATTTATATTTTATTTTTATTTCAGGTTTATTTCAGTATTTAGTTTGACTTGATAGACTAAAATAACTCAAACTGAAATAAAAATTAATAAATACATTTAAAAACTACTAAAATTCAAATGAAAAGGCTATGAAAGTAAAAAATAGAAAAAAAAATAGAAAAATAAAAACATGTTCAAAATATTAATAACAACAATAACGTAATATTTTTTAGCTTTAGTCATCATTAACAACACTATAACACATACAGTTTTAAAAGCCAAAATCCAAAAACCTTTGGATGTTCGTACTCCATTGATTATTATGAAATATGAAAAAGCAACCTGTGAGCAAAAAATCTTCCTCTAGAATGGAAATACTAAATGTTTTAGACATAACCCATTGCATTTATTTTAGTATCTTTAAATGTCATATAAAAAATACATAAATTAATATTATACTCAGTCAGCTCTATGCAATACATCAAAATGCCACGCTATTACCATCCAATACCATCACTATATCATAGTACCACCACAGTACTTTTCTGTGGGAACTCACCACATCAACCTCTTCGTCAATAAAGCTCAATTTGTTCTCACACACACAGAGCTGAATCAGTGTGGTGAGAGACGCATCATTAGAAAGGTGAGTAGGAAAGCCTTGGGGGTATGACTTCAGATGAAGTCATGGAGAGGACCCGATTGAAGCCATGATTAAGGTTCTGTGGCCTAAATCTACAGTATGTGAGTCATCGCTGATGAAGATGAGGGCAAGCAGTCATCTGCATTTAATTACAGACACTTCAAAGATAAAGAGCATCTCGGCCTACACAAGATATAAACACCAGCACACACGTGTCCCGACACTACACACATCTGCACACTACAGTGAAAGAGAGCGAGCAAGAATATGTCAGCTAATGACGTCTGGAGGACTAATTACTGATAGATGAGTTTCTATGAAGCTGTAATCACTGAACAAACACTAATGACAGAAGCTCTTTAAGTGCCTACAGATAAACTATCATCAAGTGGAAAGCATTATCTAAGCGTGGCATGCTGGGAAACGCCTGAAAACATGCCTGCTTATTGTCTCTGATTTATTTTTGCATATAATTTCAATTTTCCCACTTAAAAATGCCATTATGAGATCACTCTTTATGAGCACACTTTTCATGCAAAATAGTTTTAAAAACACATTTGTTAAGTTTGAAATGATAAAGCTGCTATACTTACAGTATTAAAAATAAAACTTTATGGTTGCCAGTCTTAAGCTGAGGAGCTATATACCACTACACAGTATATACAGTAGTATATACTTACTCTTATTATTTCTGCAGTATATACAGTAGTACATGTAGTATGCTCAGTATGCACTTTTTTTTACAAACATAATACTGTTCCTAGGCTGCATTTAAGTAAGCTTAAATTTAGGTTTAAGTGTAAGTTTCTCTTTTATTGTCTCCGTTAGGAGACATTTGAATAAAAAATACAGTAAAAACAGAAACGTGAAATATTTTTACAATTTGAATAAATATGGTCTATTTGAATATATTGTTACTTGTAATTTATTTCTGTGATGCAAAGCTGAATTTTCAGCATCATTAGTCCAGTCTTTAGTGTCAAATGATCCTTCAGAAATCTTCTTAATATGCTGATTTGCTGCTCAATAAATATTTTGTGGAGACTGTGCTACATTTTTAAAACATATTCTTTGACGAATAGAAAGTTCAAATGAACTGAACTAATTTAAAACAGAAATAGAATCTTTGGTAACATTAATAAATAAATGAATTTCAGTGCTGCTTTTGATCAATTTAATGCATCCTTGCTAAATAAAGTATTACTTTCTTTATATAGAGAGAGTAATTTTACTTAAAAAATGGCCACACAACCCAAAAACAACAGAAACAAACGGTTTTATTCAGTGCCATGTCCTCTAGGCTTTTTATTCCTTTAATTGGTGATTATGTTTTTGCCATTTGTGGGGTGCTTTAATATCAGGACGTCAATATAACAAAGTAAAATGCCACACGGTGCCAAACAGCTGCTGGTTTTCTTCTAAGCACACTGGATGCCTGACATTTAAATGTCATTGTAAACTATGGATCCAGCATAGAAAGGTTAGGCTGCCTACAGGTAAACTGCATCAATGGTGACAGGCTTCTCTCTCAAGAAAGCTGCTCAGACACTTGAGGAAAGTCAAAAACACTGTGAAGAAGCGTTCATGGAATAATTCACCCAGATTTATGCATCTTCATGTAATACTAAACCAGCATGACTTAATGAGCTTTGAAAGATGCAGCAAAAATGAGGATTTTCCCCCTCTTTTTTGTGGCTAATGACTTAAATCTCACAGAAATCTATCATATGACTTCAGAAGACTCTGAGTCATATGGACTACTTTTATGGCCCTTTTAAGGTTTGTTATTGTCTATTTTTTGGGGCCCTTGTCACTGGATGCATTTAAGCTTAACAAGGATTGACATGAGGATGAATAAATGATGAGAACTTTGAACTATCGAAGTTAAGACTCAGTTTTGATAGTTTTCATATGGTTCTTTATAAGTTTCCACCCGAGTCATCAGTTTGATATCTGCTGAAGAGACACTTCACCAAACTCTGTATAGCACATGATCTTCATTTACAGCAGGTTATGGATGACAGCGTAACATAAACAACCTAAGAAGTTTGTCCAACGGATTCATTTCCAACTCATGATATAGTACCAGTAATATATAATCCTTCTGGAGCTGCATGCTGGATGACAAAGTGAAGATGCATGTTTGAAGAACAAAAAGTTTTTGTTTTGCTGCCAAGAACGGGTTCCTCTAATGAATTTATGTCTAAAACATAAATATACAGTCTGTTCATGTCAAAGCTAAAGCCTATAGCATACACACTGCCATAAAATAAGTAAACAAATAATTAAAAAAAATTATAATAATAATAAAAACTATTAAATTGCAAATAAACAAAATATAAAATAAAAATTGAAAACAAAAAAATATTTAAAATAAAAAATATATAAAATAAAATAAATTTGAAAATAAAATAAATAAAATAAAATAAAAATTAAATAATTACCTGCAACTTTCAGCACACTTTGTGAAGTGTGTGTGATGGGTGAGGTGACGCCCACAGGAGGATTGCGGCCCTTTCTGAAGCTCCCAGATTGGTTGAGACTCTGAGGTTTCTTCAGTTCTCCTTTCCCTGTCTTGTCCTGTGTAGAACCATCCGGCAGCCTAGTTTTCCTCCACTTGCTGGAAGGCTCTGATTTTAGGCTGCCTGTGTCATAAACTCCATCAGCTTTCCGTAAGGACTTGCTGTCCTCGCTGTACCACGCCAGTCCACTCTCCACCAGAGAGCGCTTCTCTGCATCCGTCCGCAACTAAACACACACACACACACACGGTCTGTCAGAACAGCAGATTTATTATGGGAGATCATACTATGCAACATTTTAATGTTTGAAATTTTAGGGTCTGAGAATTTTTTAAAGGAATAATAACTTCTATTCAGTGAGAATGCATTAAATTGATCAAAAGTGACAGTGAAGACATTAATACCGTTGTATAATGAAAAATTTACATTTAAGATAAATTTCAAATAACCATGAAAAATAAATTGCATCACTGTCTCCAAAAGAAAATATGAAGCAGCTCAACTGTTTTCACTGATAATAATCAGAAATATTTATTGAGCAGCAAATCAGCATATTAGAATGATTTCTGAAGGACCATGTGTCACTTAAGACTGGAGTAATGATGCTAAAAATTCAGGTTTGTTTCACAGGAATTTAATACACTTTAAAATCTATTCAAATACGAAGCAGTTATTTTAAATTCTAAAAATATTTCACAATATTTCTGTTTTTATTGTATTTTTAATCAAATAAATGCAACTCTGGAAGAGATTTATACTAAAAACATTTATAAAAACTTGTCCCCAAAATATTCAATGGTAGTGTATTTGCACTTCAATGAATAAAACAATAAAGTATATGCATTTCATCCACTGAAATATACATTAATTATATATAATTAGTCTATACTTTATGACATGGAAAATATTAAGTGCATACTTCCAAGCAAGCTTATTTATGACTTTCCCCTCATTTATGATGTAATCTTTTTCCAAGATAAAATGAAATGGACAGAGGCCTCATACAGTGTAACACACTGAAACACACACACACATGAATGATTGGACTGTTTCTGTTATCTAGAATGTAATAACCACAATCGTGTCGACTGTAAAAGATTAATATGAGCATTCAAGAAAAAAAAGAGCTCAGGGAATCTTACTCAAAGACTTTCCCACATTTCAACTTGGATCCTGCGATGCTTTTCTATGGACACAATTTTACTTCAATAATGAAGTCTACATGAAAGAAACCGAGCACATTTTTTCAGATGGAAATAACTTTGCATTATATATAACATGCCAATTATGGATGACGTTGGACATTGCATTGCGAGCACTTGCCAACGCCAAGAATATGACATTTCTCTATTCACACTGTAAAGACCAGATGGCACATTGAGAACATCTCCAAAATTTCATGCAACCATGCTATGATGATGTTACCATAGCAACAGAAATCTATCAAGTCATATTGTTCCCTTTTTGTCTGTATGAGAATTAACATTTGCGTCTCTAATGATGAGGAAAACAAAGGTTTGATTTCATCGTGAACTGATAGCGAGTGCTTCAAACAAGCAGATGACGTGCCCAATGGGAAACAGCTGCTCTTAATTCATCCAAGAAAATCAAAGCCAGGCTTTTAAAGAAAGTACTGGCTCTCCCGGCCCTGACTCTGACTGCAGGGGGTGAATGTGATACATGTGTCTCATGCTTTGCTTGTGTTGCACTATTTGTAATCATTATTTGTGACGCTTCTATAACATTAACAACTTAGCGTGACAAAAACACACCCGCAAACCAGAAACTGTTTTATTTAGCTTTTATCAGATGTAGAAATGTTCAGGCTTTGTGTGTAACACTAAAGAACAGCAGACTATCAAACCAGAGACACGTTAAATTGAAGATGGCAGGAACACCAAACCACAAGCTGAAACTAGAGCCCAAAACTGTCAAGACGTCTTGCGTTCTCTTGTCTCGACACTGAACAAATCCTCAGAGGTTATTTTATGTCAGTGTTTACCAGAGAAAGAACTGAAAAACAATGTCAAAAACAGATATGGAAGTCATTTTAATATGTGCCTTGGTGTCCGCATCCAGTTTTAGTTTTAAGCACCGGTTGCATGTTCATGTTTCATTTTAGAAAAAACAAATTCATTGCTAATTATCCATAAGATTAGTTTGTGGTTGGTAAGATTTTTTAATGTTTTTGTAAGAAGTCTCTTCTGCTCAGAAAGGCTGCATTTATTTGTTCAAAAATACAGTACAACAGAAATAATTGTGAAATATTATTACAATTTCAAATACCTGTTATCTGCTTGAATATATTGTACAATGTAATTTATTCCTGTGACGTAAAGCTGAATTTTCAGCATCATTACTCCAGTCTTCAGTGTCACATGAGCCTTCAGAAATCAATCTGATATGCTGATTTGCTGCTCAAGAAACATTATTATCAGTGTGGAAAAAAGTTGTGCTGCTTTATATTTTAGTGGAAACATTGATACATTTGTATTTTCAAAACAACAGCAATTATTTAAAATTTTAATTTTTTGTAACATTATAAACATCTTTACTGTCACGTCTAAACAAATTTTAAAGTCACACTTTACATTAGGTGGCCTTAACTACTATGTACATAGATCAGAAAACAAGTACAATGTACTTATGTATTGTGTTCATATTGTACTGCAAAACACTTTTGCTGCTATTGAGGATACGGGTAAAATTAGGCACAGGTTTAGTGTTATGGGTAGGTTAAGGGTGGGTTAAGGTGTAAGGGATGGGTCAACAGTGTAAATACAGAAATTAATTAGAGATGTAATTGCAATTAGGTATTTTTAGTACATTTTTAAGTACAATGTAAAAACAGGTATATACTGTACATAATAAGTGCACTGTACCAAATGATTAATTAAAATTTAAGTACATAGTTATTAAGGCCACCTAATATAAAGTGGGACCTAATTTAATGCATTCTTTCTGAATAAAAGTATGAATTTCCTAAAAAACAAAAATCATACCAACAGCAAGTAAAGTTAGACACAATGCTTCATATTCAAATTGCTGCATAATTTTTAGTTGTAGATTGATCTAGACTAATGTAAACCACAGACCTAGGAACTCTAGGAACATGACTGACTTGGTGATTTGGATGAGTTCTGGATATTTTCCTACCACAGAAAACATCTCTTATCCCTTAGTTTGTAAAATCGAACAGAAAAAAATGAGGTGTGTTGCTCCAGATGTCCACTGTCTGCATGTCTTACAGCAGCTGCAGTCTACGCTCTTAAAAAAAAAGGTGCTTCACAATGCCATAGAACAACCTTTTTGTCTAAATGGTTTCATAAAGAACCTTTAACATCTGAAGAAACTTTTTTGTTCCAAAGAAAAAGTAAGATTCTTTAGATTTTAAAAGCTAAGACAGAGATGATTCTTTAAGTAACCTTTGACTGAATGTTTCTTTGTGAAACCAAAAATGGTTCTTCTATGGCATCGCTGTGAAGAGCCTTTTAAGCACCTTTATTTTTAAGAGTGTAAAGTTGAACGCAATTCTACTTGGAACATTTATTCATGTTTTAGTGCAAAATATATGATGCTTCAAACCAGCTTGCTTTTTACCTAGCAGTGTATTCCACTAGATCCAAACATGCAATGTTCAAAAACAAGACACAAAACCTTGATCTGTACAAAACTGGTCTCTGAGCTGCTTACCATGACGGAAGAGTTGCGTCGCGAGCCGACAGGTGTGGTGGGGAGGGAGTTGAGAGACGAGCTGGCGTTGAGTTCCTCTGAGCTCAGGTTATCAGAACCATCACTCAATCCACTGCTGATGGAGCTGCTCTCATCCCAGCTGCACACACACACACAGAGAGGAGATACAGACGCTCAGAAGAAACCAGGAAAGGTTGAATCATGCAAGATAGCACAGCACCACACCCAGGAATCAGAAGAATTACTATTATGATTCATTTGAGAATCAAGTTTGTTTCAGGTTTCTCTTCTAAAATTAAGATAAAAATGAGACACAAATGAATCAGTCGTTGACGTGCAGAAAGAGCAGATCTGGACTGAAGAAATTAGTGAGTTTACTCTCACTTTGGATTTCTATGCAAAGTCATTTCTGTCAACAAATAAAAATGTAAAAAATGTAATTGCGTAATTGTAAGAGCTTTTTCCTCAGAATTGCAAGCTTTTATCTCATAATTGCAAACGATAAAACTAGTAATTCTTAGTTTGCATCTCGCAATTCTGATACTTTTTCCTACTCAGAACAAAACAAAATTGAAAAAGATATGGGATTTATTTATTTTGGACATTTTCTCATTAATTGTACAATTTGAGTTTTTTTGTTAGTTTATTTCTGCCACTGAATAAAAAAAATAGAACTGTGACTTTTTAGGATTAGATTGGATTGTGAGATATAAAGTCACTAATATTTGTTTGATTTTTTTGTATTCTGAACTGGAATTAAGCTTCCATAGATTTCAAAGCAAACCTCTTTGAAACCTCTTTCTCAGGAGAAAGATCAGAGCAGCTCAGTTTGATCTCAGTATTGTCTAGAAGAGGCCATAAGACAGTATAGAGAGAAATCATTTGTCACTTGTCTTTCCTATGGGAACTTTTCTGCTCCATTACCTGACCCAGGAACAGACAGCAGGGTCTCATAACGGCACAGATGTCTTCACCATACGACCAGAGACTCAATCTACCACACAAGCTCAGCTCTGGCTCTGGAGCAGGCTTGCGTTTACTTCCTCCAAAACATTGGAAGAGATGTAGATGCAAACAGAATAATGGAGAGGTTTAAAATAACTGTATTGTTCTTAAGGTCAGCGAGTTTGTGAATGGCAAAGCATCAGTGCCGTAACTACGAATGGGTTTTTCTGGCAAACATTACGGCTTTGGGGTTTGTCCATCTGTTCTGAAAGAGGGAAAGCCACACTAGGATCATAATGATTCATCTTCAGTCTTGCATGACACAGATCTGATTTAGGCCTGAAACATACATATGTCTGTGAACGAAACATCCATGCAAGATCTGCACATTTTAAAACTGTCCTATCCAAACTCTCCTCTCTAGATGTCATTTTGCTTTAAATTCTAAAATAAATACAAAAACACGTCTTATTGCGTTAGGTAGCTCTTCAATAGATACGATATCTGCTATTATAAATAGATGTGGAAATCTCTAAAAAAAAAACCCTTAAAAAGAAAATACTGTTTGGGAATGATTACATTCTTTTCTTGGGAATGATTAAATAAACAAACGTTTTATTTGTTAAAATGTAATCCAAATAAAAAAAGAAAAAAAGATTAATTATATTCAAGTAAAAACACCAGAGTAAATGGATGTTTAACTTCCGGAAAAAAATAAGTAACTAAACAAATGATAAAAGCCACAATCACATTGATGATAAAATATGTATACAATTAAACACCTTAAAATTATAATACAAAAGGCTGGCATTTACAGTATTTAAAAATAAATAAATAAATAAATTCTGAACTAAAACAAAACAGTAAAGCAAATGAGTGTTTAAATATCACAAAAAACAACAAAAAAAAAAAATTAATTATATTCATGATAAGTAAAAACACCAGAATAAATGGATGTTTAACTTCCAGAAAAAACAAAATAAATAATAAAAGCCACAATCATTGATAATAATAGATGTATACAATTATACATCTCAAAATTATAATAAAAAAGACTGGCATTTACAGTATTAAAAATAATAATAATAATAATAAAATAATAAATTCAGAACTAAAGCAAAACTGTAAATGAGTGTTTAAAAAAAATAAATAAAAATAAAATAATAATAATCTAAATTAAGAATTATAAGAAGCAAAAAGATGTAGAAAACAGCTGTATAATTTTCTCTAAATAATAATAGGAAGAAAAGACTGGGAATGATTTTTTTCACAATACAAAAAAAACAAGATAAAAAGATTCTGGAACACCCTCAAAATAAGTTTAGGGAAAGAAATACGAATGAACACATCTGTAAAAAAAAATAATACATCTGAAAAAAGTAAAAAGATGAAGTGTGAAAAAATAAATAAACACAATTTTTAAAATGGTAACCTAATTTAAAAAAAAAACCTTTTTATTGTTCAGTAATTTTAGAATTCTTGCATCCAAGTGTTGAGATATTTTTACATGAAAACGAGAAAATACTGGTGGATGCAGTGAAAGATGCTTTAGGAGCATCTATCTGAACTGAAGGTGCTTTAAAGAGCCACTGAAGAACCTTTAAGCAAATGACAGACGTGGGATGTTAGTAATGAACCCGAGTCAAGATCTCTGTAATGCTGTAGTCTCTCCATCACGCTGGGTCTGAAGTACTTTGTGGTTTCCTACTCAGCAGAGTCTACGGAGATGGAAAAGGGAATTATGGGTGCCAAAGAATCAGAGGATAAAAATGGCTTGTTGATGTTCAGAAGAACAACTTAAGCAGCCAGCAATTTGTGCTAATTACAGGTTGTGCAGCACAGAAGGGAGAGAATGGACTTGCCTACATGTCTCTACGGTTAGAGACGACTCCCGCAAAGACATTTCTTAATGCTTTTCTTTTCCACATCAGCTTCTATTTCCACCCGTTGGAGATGTAATGGTGGCACACTGGAGCCAAAGTCAGCTGTGTCAGCTAGTTTTAAACTCATTTGAATGGGAATTGTGATTACCATGCTGACATATTACATAATGTGAAGACCAAAGAACATGCCAATGACTAGATTTTTACATTTCCTAAAAAGAAAATAGAGTGCGAATGTGCAAAAATCATGTCATAAAGTTAAAAGAATTAATTAAAAGAAAAAAAAAAAACCAACAACTTCAAATTACTTTACATTTGTTTAAACTGCATTACAATACAATATAAATATTAGATCACTTTAAGAAAAATTTTAAAACATGCATTTAATATTGCCTTTTCAACTAATTGAATTAAAGTTTATGCACTAAAATCACAAACTTAAAATAAAAATAAATAAATAAAAATAAAATAAAAAAATATAAAAAAATTAAATAATACAATAAAAATAATCTAAAAAGTAAAAAAGTTAAAATATAAAAACAAAAACTATTTTAAAAAAAATCATGATATTTCTAAAATGAGCTAAAATAAAAATAAAAACGGGTTTCCATGTGAAAAACGTTTTGCAATAAGGCTAAAGCTTCTACGTAAACGTCAAAGCAGTTGCTAAGGTGCTGGGCAGATGCCAGTTAAAATAAAATGCAATATGAATATTAGATAAATATTAAGAAAAATATGAAAATGTAACATTTTGGCAACTAACTGACATAAAAGTACTTAAAAATAAATAAAATAAAAATAAATTAATGCTAAGATATTTAAAAATAATAATAAAAAAAAAGCACATAAAATACATGCATTTAAGTAATAGGAAATCATGGAACTATTAAAAAAGTTATCATTAATTGAAATTAAGAGAAATGTTTACAAATGTGCAGAAATTAGAAATGTCTATTACAACAACAACAACAAAAAACTTTAAATAAATTAAAGCTAAAATATAAAAAAATAGAATAAAAGTATATACAGAGCATATTTAAAAAAAAATCAAAACATACTAAAGTTAGAATTAAAAAATAAAAGCTAATTCTAAATATTCATAAATACTATTTATATTGTAATGTATAGATAATCCTTAAATACCCCTGCAGACAGCTCAAACACACAGACACAAGCTGATGTTGTTCACATAAACGCCTGAGAATGGAACAGGGCTTCATCAGACTCACTCTCAGTAATAAAACCTTCCCTCCCTCAGGAAACGCTCTCTGTCTCTATATTGGGCTGAGGGACGTTTCATGAGGAACCGCTGTGGTCTCCAGAATGGGCAACGGTGCCATCAATCTCATCTGAACATTCAGTGGAAACCGCCAAATAACTCAGGAAATCATTCATCACAGCTGCTGAGAAAACACAGCCCCAAAAGGTACGAGTTTAAAATGGAAAAGACGACAATGTAAGAAATACAGCTAGTTTCTTCAGCAGCTTTACAGAGCACACTGTACAAGATATCCTGTCCTATTTACAGTAAAGAAACAGCGGCTCTGACTGCGACGGTGTTACAGGTAATACAAGATGCCATATATGTGCCTGTATACTTCACAACCTATATAATCATATTTTTTTTTTTAAATATTTCATGTTAATATCTATTTGAAGTATTTTTAACCTTAAAATATATTGATAGCCATCACAAAGCCAAACGATCCAAAAGATGAATCATAAACCATGGCCAATAATTCATATTTTTACACTTTGAAAAATCATATATTTGATATTTTGAATCTAAAACTACATAAAATGTAATTTTACAGGGATTGCAGTATTTTCTGTAAAAAAAAATACAAAGTGATTTTATTAGAAATTCTATTTATCATTATTAAGAAAATCCAGTGTTTAATTCCCTGTCTATTTACACCATAATTTATAAGGTAATTTATATTTTTTATTTGCAAAAATCATATATTTGACATTATTTATTGGAATATGTTTTAAAAGAAAATACTAATTTAGTCTTTCAACTTCAAAATTTCACATCATTTAAATTTTATGTTGTTTTTTTTTTGTAATTGTGAAATGTACTAGCAATTCCTGAATGAAAAGGAAGTGGTTTATACACCATTTTTCCTCAGCCTATTGTTTTATAGCGATTACAGTATTTTACAGTGCACGGTGCATTACTTACTTTTTTTTTACAAGGTAAGTTGTGCCTTCATTTATTAATGCTTTATTTTCAGCTAATGCACAAAACAGTTTGCTGTGTATTTAGTCTGGTGTGAAAAATAATTGATATATAGCATAAATGGACTAATCTTGATGCCAGTAGTCAGAAGTCTGACTAATGAGATGCTTGGAGACAAAAGGTTTCTCTTATAATGTGCTGATACATAGTAAAATCTATGTGGTAAGAAACGAAAAACTCTAAATAACTTAGTATGTCTAGTATATTTGAACTAATTTCAGTGTGGACAGGAATAGAGGCCAGGAACAGCTCCTTTGGGTCTTTGTGAAGAACGGAGCGGTGCATGTAAAGCTAGTCTACTCAGTTTACTAAATTTGACTCAAAGACCAATATTTGATGACAGAATCCTAAATCACTGTTACTCCTGGCTACAGTTCAAGTTGGCTGGTTCATTTGTATTCATTGTGATTAAAAATGAGAAATGACTTTGGGTGGAGAGGTTTTGTTGGGCTTGAAATATTAAGCAGTTATGTTCTCCTCCCAACTTTCGTCCATATGAAAAGCATCTGGGGCTTTGTGACAACTCCCAGCGTTCAGCACTCATATCAGCTGAGACTCTGTTTTGAGTTACACCCATATTGCAGAAAAAAATCTAGTGACACAATATACAGGAGGAAGAAGAGCATGTTGAATCTTGAGCTATTTACCAGGTGACCAATTCAAACAAGCAAGGTTACTCCAATAGTAAACTGACTAATAAAATATCCTTACACTTCAAAAGGAAGAAAAGCCTTTGTAGACCTTTGAAAGTCCTAATTAGCAGCTCAAGACTTGACCTTGACCTCTGTAAACATGAACATGCACTTGCAGGTTGGTGTTAATGTTTCTGGTTTGTCTCTAACTAATAGGAGTTGCCCTGTTTCTTCTTTAAAGACAATTTTCAAGAGACTTTTCCCATATCTCATGGTATATGCACTATGATAAGAATAATACAGTTACAAATTAATACTTGCATCAGCAGTGTTGTTACTGTTAACTAAAACTACTAAAAAAAATGTAATAAGCATATTAAATAAATAAATTTTTAATTAATAATTAAAAATGATAAAAGCACACAATGTAAACTAAAATTTGCAATATGTTATTGTTAAAACTATTAAATACAATATTACAAATAACATAATAAATAAAATACAAAAATACAAAAAATAAAATAAAAAGTAAATAAAATATAAAATGCAAATATAGCAATAAATATTACATTATATAAACTATACCAAAAACACAGTATACATCAGTAAGACACTGATTCAGTAAAGCATATCTTTATTAATACAGCATTGGACTATAATGCTCTTTCACACATGTGTTTACACCACAACTCATCCAATCAGAATTTAGTCCTGAAAATAATACAGAACAGTGCTAATCCTTAAAAAAGATCAGGGATCAGTAAAAGAAAACATACTGCCGTCAAAGTTTTTTTTTCCTTTTATAATTACCAAAAAAACAAACAAAAAAAACTCACTTTGAAAAGAACATGGTCCTGTTCAGACATGCGGATGTTGTCAGAGGGCGAAACTCCCTGCGCGCGAATCCTTCATTCATCGCTGATCTGATCTCTTCCAGCAGTGAGTCACACCAAATCACGCACAGTCATCCTGTCTTTGTTCACGCTTAATCCAACTCACTTCCATTGAAACTATCCGACTGAGACCAGGAGTCCCTCTTACACAGGCAACACCCCCGTCAAACACCCCCACCTCCCGGACAGCTCTAATCACATCCAGATGTCCAGTGCGAGCATTACTGCTGGACCTGATGAAGACGACCAGCTGCAGGACATTTCTATCTTTCCATATATATAAATATATACATATATACTACCAGTCAAAAGTTTGGAAACATAAGATTTGTAATATTTTTTAAAGATGTTTCTTAAGTACATCAAGGCTGCATTTATGTGATCAAAAATACAGGAAAAAAGCCATTTAAAATAATGGGTTTCTATTTTAATATACTTTAAAATATAATTGATTTCTGTGATGCAAAGCTGAATTTCCATGAGCCATTACTCAAGTCTAAAGTGTAACATGATCCTTCAGAAATAATTCTAATATGCTCATTTATTTTTAGAATTATCAATGCTGGCAAAGTTGTCATGGCAAATATTTTTTGGAAACTGCAATACAGGATTCTTTGATGAATAAAAAGTTATAAAGAACAGCATTTTCATCAAAAATGCTGAAAAAATGTGTGGTTGCACTTTATTTTAGTGTCTTTGATGTGGTGTAATTATACATTTAAGTACTTAGTAATATTAATTAACTATATGTACTTACTATATGGTTAGGGTTAGGACTAGGGTTACTTGCATGCAATTATGCATTATTGATTGTTACTATATTAGTGAGCACATGCAACGTGTAAGAAATGCAGCTTAAAATAAAGTGTTGGCAAATGTATCATTGTTTCCACAAACATATTTAGCAGCACAATTTTTTTCAGAAATATTTCTTAAGCTGCAAATCAGCATATTAGAATGATTTCTGAAGGCTCATGGGACACTGAAGAGTAATGATGCTGAAAATTGCATCGGAGAAATAAATTAAAATGCACCATATATTCACATAATAAACTGTTATTTTAAATTGTCATCATATTTCACAATATTACTCTTTTTACTGTAAGAGTTTGAACATTAGTGACTTTATATAAGAACTCTGACTTCTGAATGGTAGTGTATCAAATCAACATATCATCACAGAGCACAAGGGGAATACCTGTTATAATGTGTACAGTACAAGCTTCATGGAAAATGTTTTCAGCTTTTAGATTTACAACACCCTACATCTACTGAAATACTGGTGAGATAAACTTCTGGCTGTGCGTCTGAAGCAGCTGAAGCCAGAAATGCACAAACTTTCCATGACAGACCCTTAATGGCTTTTCCACATCGGTAAGCTCACAGCGAATACACGCGGAGGATTTGCACACATTTATATCTGTTCACCTTTGATGTCAGAGCTTCTGCTTCATTCACGCCAGAGTCCGGCGGGAGAAGACTCCACGAGCACCACATGAGAAGGACAGGGAAGTACAGGAATATATTGTTACTGAGTGAAATGAAGCTCGGATGATTTTCGGTTATTCATTTCTTTCATGTGGCTCCAGTGGTGCCGAAGCATGTCTACACATACACACAAACACAAACTGATATATATACACCAAACACACTGTGTGTGGCCCGCGCTCTTTCAGCCGAGGTTACGCACGCATATCATCTCTAAACACGGATAATCATAATGTGTAAACAGCATGTTTCCACAAATAGCAAACGGATGCATCTTTACAACCCTATAAATGTATTTTTAGGCTTACTAAAAGTTCAAAATAAGACATTAAATCTAAAAAGAAATGCATTTAAATACATGCTGCATAAAAATGCATGCTCATAATTCATAATGCAATACCGCAAAATGTGAATATTTAAGATTAAGATTAAGAACTAAGAATACATCATGTTATAGAAGTAAAATAGGTTGCAAATGCTGTTTTATTAATATACTGTAAAATTTACAGATTAGAGTATAATAAAAAACCTACGTGCATTAACTAATTATTCCTGTTGTTTGGCATTATGATAAACACAAAATGCAACTACATCAGGCTATTTGTGCTACAAGCTTCTAAACACGCAATAATTGGACTCTGGGATTCAGACCAATGCAGTGCATGAATGACACATCATTCACTTTTATACCCCCAGGAATGCATTTCAACAATTATTAAACGAAGATTTCAGTCAAACTATAAATCAAATGACTTCAATCCCATCAAACCGCTTTTGCACAAACAAATGCTCCGCATGCACGTGTTGGAAATTGACTGACTTTTATGTAACAGAGTGTTTTAGAGAATCCTTTACACAAAGCATCTGTTAGATCAAGATGTAAGATGGTGAGTTATGTTCACAGAACTGGAAACAAATTATGTGAATATCTCAAACTACAATACAGCAGCTCAAGCCTGAAACATTAATAAAAGGGATATACACTTTCCATGCACATGCTCAGAAGAAAACTTCATTGCCAAGGAGACGTCTCAGCTATGAATCATTTAGGCATCAACTTCATCTAAAATGTTCTCCTAGAATGTTTTTAGCAATAAAATATCCACAAATGAGTCAAAAGACAATAAAATAAAGTGCACAGAGCTATAAAATGAACATGGATAGCTGATCGGATCATTTGCTCAGGGAAGAAATTGATGAGAAACGTATTTGGAAAACATGAGAACTAAAACAATACAGTAGATTGCATAAATATTGACTCACCCTCAGGCAAAGATGTAGATTAGTTTGTTTCTTCATGGGAACAGATTTGGAGAAATTACATCACTTGCTCTCTGCAGTGAATGGGTGCCGTCAGAACGAGAGCCCAAAAAGCTGATAAAAACATTAAAATAACCCACAGGTAATCCACACCACTCCACTTAATGTTTTGTGACGCCAAAAGATGTGTGTTTCAAATTCACCACCGAGGTGAAACTGTCACTTTTAGCTGAAATATGAGTCCATAATCTATAATAATAATAATCTCTCAAATTAAAATTGACCCACATATTTGTTTAGAACTGTTTTAGACTCTTTTGGCTCGTAAACAGTGCTTGATCTGTTCAGATCTTTCTCCTGATTCAGATATAATGACTTATTCATGTGAGGAAGCATTATTATGGATTATGGACTGGTATTTTAGCCGGAAACAAAGGTTTTAACTTAAAAACAGATGGATTTGTTTCTTACAAACACACAGCTTTTGGCTTTACAAGATATTAAATGATGGCCTGGAGTGGTGTGGATTACTTGTGTTGTTTTCACCAGCTGTTTAGACTTTGACGGCACCCATTCATTGCAGAGCATCCTTTGCCTAGACAGTGATGCAATGCTACATTTCTCCAAATCTAATAAAGAAACAACCTCATCTACATCTTGGATGGCTTGAGACATTCAAATTATTACGCAGTAAATTATTATTATTATTTGTGTGTGTGTGTGGTGAACTATTCCTTTAAGTAAAAGTCTCCATTTAATTTGTATTGAAAGAACTGATATATTACAGATACAAATATATTTATATAAATATCTTTTGGTATCTCTGCGTGGAGATAAAACCTTTCTTTGGCTACCAGCAATTCCAAGTCAATGCACAGCACACAGATCTATGGAAGAAACCTAATAATAGCGATAATTCACTGACACCCACATAAGACGCCCACAGCAGAGAGAAGCTGTTATAATATTTCACCGACGGGTGTGTCCCACTCATGCACTTCACTTGCTCCTGCGCTTTTCCATGTTTTAAAATCTCATTTACTTAGCATTTCACATCTTGAAAAATTTAAATGACACACGTGCTGAACTAAAGGCTTCTGCAGTTACAGTATGTCTCCAGCAGGGGTCACAACATGTGAAGTAAGACCTCGTCACACCCTCTGCTACGAGCACACAGAAGTCTGCCCTGCACACGACGGATGCAGAAGAGGTGTCCAGCATTCAGCCTGACCACACATAGAGAGTGTGTATGTAATAGGAGTCCTAACAATAATAACCCTCAAGACCCCAGACACCTCTCCAGATGGTCTTATGGTGCGTTTATTTGTTTGGAGGACAGCTGATGTCCACATGCTCAGAGATCTGATCATCTTTCCTCCTGTGGTTAATGGATTGCATCCTGTGAAAACTTCTTGTGAATGAGGCCTTGAAAACCTTCAAGACAACATTCCTAAACAAGAACTGCAAACCCTGCGTTGCAGAGATACTATATGTGTCTATAATTGTTAACACATTTAATAAATTAGCAGTTATGTTTGCCAGAACAATACTTCAGCAAACAACAAAAGTTATGCACATAATCAAAACAACAAAAAGGAATGTTTTAAATGTAATGCAATGCTCTTTTCCTTGTATATAATACTGTTATAAAGCCTGTCCTCGAAAAATATATTAACGATATTTTACCATAAACTTGCTGGTATTGCATTGTTAAATATTAATGTAAATAATACAATCTTTTTTTTTTTATAAAGTAAAAGATTATTCATACGTTTTACTCTTAAAGAAATGTTTTTATTTTAATAATTCTTTTAATTTTTTGCAATGGCATTTATTGTTTTGTTAAATATAACTTAAACGATACAATTAAACACAAATATATATATTTTTAAATCATAGTAACTACTTTTTTTCTTTTTAATATAATTATATTATTATTATTATGATAAAGATTTTCTTCTTTTTTCCATGACAATCATTGTCTTCTTAAATATACTTTTGATAATAATGAAAAACTATAAAATAATAAAAACAACAACAAAAAAAAAATTTTTTTAAAGATTGTATTTTAAAACTTCATGTACTGTGCAAATATAATTTTGTGATAATGTAACACTGTAGCATTTCTATAGTTAAATTATTATTTTTCTTATTTTCTATAGTGGTCCACCACTAATAAATCCACATGTATTATATGTTTTCATTATGTTACATTACATGCACGCATTAAGCATATTGTATAGTTATCGAAAGGAATGAAAGAGCTCACAATAATCGTAACACAATGCCAGGTTTATTAGACGACTTGATTGGAAACAAGCTGGAGAAGGGAAGTGATGCAAAGATGTGTTTTTTACTCCTCATTTTAATAACCATTTGTGCTACAACCACAATGCAGTTTGCAGATGTGCAAAATAACTCGCCTGATGTAATTTGCACTCCTAATGCCTCGTAAAAACCCTGCCTGAAAAGAAACAGGAAGAAAACCGATGCTGAACTGATTACTAGCACATCCAGAATCAATGGCACACAGCCGTTCATCAGCAGCCATTTTCCATCTGCAGTCACACACACGGTTTCACTGGGTCACCGAGAGTCAGGCTGATGGGGGTTACCATGGCAACACATCCCAGCCCATGCACCGCCGCCACTGCTGCCGATGCATTTTCACAGGCAACCAGACGAAGATATTCCTTAACCCTTTCAGTCCCACTTTATATTAAGTGGCCCTAAAACCTGTGCATGGTAGCTAGACGTAGTATGTAACTACATATGTAAGTATACATTAATACATAGTATATACAGCTTTAATATTTGTGTAACTACACATGTGTAACAACCCACTGAATGGTATGTGTAAGTACACAGGTATTAAGGGCACAATATAAAGTGGGACCAATTACTACAATTTTTACCCAGTGGGCAATAGAAATAAGTGAAAAATCTCTTTGCAGAAAGGATAATCTATTTTCAACACATATACAAATATGTAAACAATCACCTAGCAATGCCCTTACAACCACCCAGTAGACCCTAGCAACCACATAACAACACCCTAGCAACCAGCCACATGGGCAAGCTCTACTCAGAATCTCTTTAAAAAATGAAAAAACTTGATCCAGTAACTATCTTCATGTACCAGCTCTGGTAAATAAATAAGGGGTGTGCTGCTGTTGTTGTGAGTATTTATAAATGATAAAGTTCATTAACTGCCAAACGAATGGCTCTCTCAGTCTCTGAAAGGTCAGGTAGACATATTGAGGTCACGCTGCTCAGCCTGAGATCTTTCAGCATCTTACAGCACTGACCATCAGTGAGAGTGTAACAGGAATATCAGCACTGAAATCGTCCTCTCATATGAACGGTCAAGCTTTAGGGTGAAATATGAGAGCATAATATCTGTGCCACAGGGACATATGGAGACCAGAACATGGAACAGCACTCAGACCTCAGAACATGAGATCATACACAGAAGGGTAAAGTAACCTTCACAAGCTTTATTTGCAGCGTCATAATGTGCAAGAGCGAATGGCGTAAAAGGCACGCAAACTGAAGTATATTAAGATATTCTGTATTAGGGAGCCACATCATTTAATAACATTTTACCATTACATTGCCAATAACAAAATGCATCTTAATGATTTACTTTCATTTTGTGTACTAAATGACGTTTATAGATTTTTCATTTAAATTAATTCAACATAAGTAAAAAATACTACCAATTACATATTTACGTTATATTAAAATAGATTTTTTTTTACTGTATTTGATTAATTATTGAGTTTATTAATAATACATTTACAAAAATAATAGCTGTATATACAATATACAATACAATTTAGTACTTACATTTGTCTACTTACACAAATAATTTTTTTTATAACAATAAAATATATTATTTTATATAGTAATTAATTCATATATAATATTTCTATAATAAAAAAATAATAATTATAGAATATTTAAATACTTTCAATGTAATTTAATATATAATACATACACAATACAATACATACATTTTTCACATTAAAGAAACTGGACTATTTCTATTTTAATTAGAATAATTTTAAATATAATATAATATAATAGAAGAATTATTTGCTTCACAGAAATTAGGTAATTTCCATTAGCAAGAGAGGGAGTGGGAGTATGTTTAATTGCCCTAATGCTGGTAAAACATGCCACTAAAAACATAGCCCTTAAAAATCAGTAAATCACTTAGCTTTACCATTAAAGATCCAGGATGAGTTTGACCATGAATAGGAACAGAACGGGTCACTATCCAGTAACACTCTCAGGGGACAAACGCACACAGCAACAGACGCTAACTTGTGCTCGCCTCAGGCCAGACGCAATCAATACACGCTATTTGTCTAACTACAGTCTTAGCTTTTTGCCTATATATTTGTAAACTGAGCACAAACTGAAGGAACTGTAAACTTCAGCAGCTGGCTTCCAAACCAGCTCTTAGCTATGATTACTTTATCTCACAAAAGTGAATTTACTGTCATCTTCCAGCTCAGCTCATGCAAATGTGATAAACTGTGCTATTTTCTTCACTTTTATTGACACAAACCTCCAACCTAATCACAGCCCTTCTGTTGTCTTGTATGGTAATCAATCATTTCACATTGCATAACAAAAGTACCATGATATTACCGTGTATTCACATGCACATTCACAACACTGCAAGAACATGGAATCAGTTGCACACAACTATAGCGTCTGTGAGGGAAAACCTCACCTTTTCCCTCCATCTCCTCATCAGTTTATCTCCATGGTTACCACATCCAGACTTGTCTTCACTGAATTAACTCGTGCAGTTCTGCTCAAATCACCAGCATGCCACTCGCTGTCATAAGCTACAAAAATACAGCCATGTAGTATAAACACATAAGATAAAAACACAAAATGAGCTTAATTAAATTCAGGAGACATTTTCCATGCAATTAAATAAAGTCTTCTCAACAAAACAAACAGACTGAGCAGATTGTTTTGATGCTACTGGACACATTTCAGTGGTTTTTAGACTTTTGGGATGTCCACATGCTGTACACATTCAGTATATTCAGTAAAACTGATACACTTACTGTATAAATTAGTTTTACATTCTTTTGGCTGCTTTATTTGGGCTATAGTTCAGATCTGTACTTGCCCTACTGACATCATATAATATTTAAATATAATACATATGAAATTATTTAAAATGATAAATATTTTTTTAGCTATTTATTCTTTATCAAACATTTTTTATGTGTTAAAAATCTTTCCTAGGAGTTATAATGCTCTCTGATGATCTGTATTGTTCTCTTATGTAAGTTTCTTTCTCTGCATTGAAGCATCAGCAGAAAGTGAGAACGAGGGCTGGGTTTGATCACCCCACTGTTATGCGACACTCGCTAAATCCATCCGCATGAGCCTCCCAGATAAAGCCCAGATTCACGCCCAGGAGAACTGGCCTGGATTTCATCATCTCACTACGCGTGCGATGTGTGTATTCGGTGTGTGTGACCGAGCAGCGTGCTGCGCTGATAACTTCAAACTCTCTGCTCAAAAAGAGGAATTAGAAAGACAATCGAGGCCAGTAAAGCAGCCGCTATCGTCCTCAAATCTAGAGGTGACTGAGTTCAGATCAAACACCTGCTGTCACACTCCCGCTGCTGCCTGCTGACCGAGTCCAAGAGGAACACAAGGTCACTACGGCATGCAAATTACAATCAAATCATTGAGTTATATGAACAATCTGAGACCTGGCAGATGGCTCAACCTTACAAAGGACACGGATGGTGACTAGGTGCACTGAAACGCTGCTATAGCTGCACAAAAAAAATTTGGCTTTGGAAGTGAAGACACGTCAACATGTATTTTGATCTACTGTATAATACTATAAATGAATATAATCTTTATAATTTTGGGATGCCGATTTAAAAAAAAAAACTGTGAGACTCGTCAACCTTTCCCACAAAATACGATACATGAGCACGATAAAGATCACAAT
Organism: Enteromius mattozi; assembly: GCA_032359235.1. Lineage (NCBI taxonomy): Eukaryota > Metazoa > Chordata > Actinopteri > Cypriniformes > Cyprinidae > Enteromius > Enteromius mattozi. The sequence continues at coordinate 19,442,788 of JAUMHE010000051.1, read as the reverse complement.
TGTGTATTTATGATCTTTATACATTAAGTACAGTAGTGTAGGATACAACCAATGCTCTCTTAAAGTAAAGCTTTTTTTTGCAACTCATTTGATTAAATTACAGAACTTCAGAA
>JAUMHE010000051.1:19431356-19442575 GCA_032359235.1 Enteromius mattozi | reverse complement strand
CGAGACGCGTGCCATCCTTTTTAAATGTCTGCGGATCCTGTAGTAATGTTATGAAGCTGTGTCAGGAGGAGGTGTTTCATCATTCAGAGCATCTCTGCAGGCCTCTGTGGTAATGTGGATAATTAGCATGACCCCTCTTTGATACACTGCTCACTGTTGACTTTTTAATCTAGTGTACTTACATGGCAGGATAACAGTCATACCGAGTCTCCTGGTACCATTCATGACATTATTAACACATTTATGAACATCTTCATAAAGCCTTTTAGTTCACTCCTAAAAATAAAGGTTCTTCTCTGGCACTGATTCCATAATGTCCATTGAACATTTAAAGTTTCTTTATAATGAAAAAGTCCTTTAGTTGTTTAAAATGTTCTTTCAACTAAGAGAAAATGGTTCTTTTAAGAACTTTTTACTGAAAACCAAAAATAAAGGTTCTATATTAGCATCAGTGCTTCAACACCTGTGGATCCATTCCACTGAACAAAAGTTTCTTTAAATTATGAAAACATTCTTTAGATCACTAAATTGTACTTCAAAATTGAGGAACAAATTGTTCTTTTAAGAATTGTTCACTGAAGTTCTTTTGGAACTCAAAATGTTTCTGTTTTTGTTTATTGGCACTGAACATTCCATAAAGAGCCTTTAACATGCATGGAACATTTCCCAGTTTCTTCATAATGAAAAAAGCGTCTTTAGATGTTTAAATTGTTTTTTAATCTTAAGGGAATTTTTTTAAAAAACATTTTACTAAAAAAAAACAAGAACTGTTCCAAAAATGGTTCACTCCCCAAAACAAAGGTTCCTTAATGGTTCCATGAAGAACCTTTAACATCCATGGAACCATTCGACTGTACAAAGGTTTTTATTGTGGAAAAAGTTTCTTTAGATACTTTTCACTCTAAGAAGAAATAGTTCTTGGAGCATTTTTTTCTACTGCATCACTATTTAAACCTCCTTTAGGAAGCTTTATTTTTAACAGTATGGAGATATTTAGTAAAGCAACACATGCAGACACTCACCCATTAGCCAGATTGTCATCGTCGTCGTCGTCATTAAGGCTCTTGCAAAGTACATCAGAATCACTCAGGTAACCGGACTTGAGGTCAGTGTCTCTGGCATCCAGGCCCTCGATGAACTCGCTGCGTGACGTGTGACTGAGCCGGCTGGAGCAGCGGGCAGGCATGGTGTGAGAGGTGTACTGAGATGAGGCCTTGCTGCCCGACACATAGCTGCTGACCGTCGAGGAAGGAGCGTCGCCGGCTTGCAGACGAGGACTGGACTGTCCATGGCGCCATGAGAGAGGAGAGGAACGGTTGGAGAGGCTGGAGATGCTACGAGCGTTGGTCTCATCGCTGTCGTAGCAGACGCTGCTGTCCAGACAACTGCAGATGGAAAGAGAGGGTTACTGGTGCATGCAAAACACAACATAACAGGATTGTTGAGCCACAGGAACTCGTGACCTACTAAAGTAAAGGATGCATCTGTGGGAGAGTTGAGGATGAAGATTGCATAACCAGATGCACTTGCTCAAATGAATAATATAACAGCTTTCTTTACCACATGAGCATGGAAGAGCTATTTTTACACATTTCTCTCAGGATAATTCATCAGACAGCTGCGACATGCCAGAAAATGAACACTTGTGGGTTGAAATATTTGATGCACTTGAGGCATAAACAGCACACAAACACACTGGCATTGGGTTATTCGGATAGTGTTACCCAGCTGAAGGAGGATTATTTGGTCTGTTATTCCTGCAATTGGGTCACTTGTCACTGGGTTTGTTATTAATTTCCATCTGTTGAGGATTGGCTACTTTAGGATTCACTGATTTATGAAAAACTAATTGCTAAATTATTTGGAATAATCTAAAGAGCTCAGGTTTAGAACTACAGTAGCCAACATTTGTAGTGGATCAAAAAAGATCATAGTAAGACAAGAACAAGTTTTAAGACAACTGTGATGAAAGGTTGTGATCCACTTCAAATGCTAACTAATGTACATAATTTGGCCAGTATAATTATATAAAATAGTTATTATAATGATGATAATGATGTACTATAGAAAAAAATGTATCACTTAGCTTTCATATTGGCAAAAAAATAAATAAAAAAAATAAACATGATAATAAATACTACAAGGAGCCCTAAAAACTTCTGCTTTGTTGCAATACACCCCATACATTTTTCATAATTTTGTTCTGTTGTTAAGGGCTCAATGATTTGGAGAAGAAAAAATTGCAATTTATTTTTGATAAACATTACATTAATATATATATATATATATACTTTTTTTTTTTTTCAATTTTTTTTTTTAAAGGACCTTCAGGTTTGCTTTGCTTGTTCATTTGTAAAGTTGCATAATTTGCAAAAACTAATTCTGTTGTGATTATAAATAACAATAATAATAATTATTATTATTATTAAAATACAAATATTACAATGAGAAATATATTTTTGCAATAATACTATTGTATTGTAAAATAAAAATTAAGCATCTAATAAAATATTAACATGAAAAATAGATTATTATTGTAATGATACTACTGTAAAATCCAGTATATAATAAAAAATTATGTGTTTTTATAGTACAAAAAAAATTGTATACTTGCTTTTTAATGTTTTTAAATTAAGCAAACATTAAATCACCATTTGTTTATTTGTGTTGGCAACAGATTTAGAAATGCTTCTCATTACACAGCAAAAAGCCATTTTATTTTTATCAGTTGTTCAGTCATGCTATTCAGTTGGTCCAGCAATTGCATCAATGGAAAAAATTATTTAGTTTTACTCATATTTGTAATTTGCATGTATCTGAACTCTATCAGTTGAGCTGATAATGAAAGTGAATGAATGATCTGGACTCTGGATCCAGCAGCACTGCTAGCTCTCATGGCAGCTGGCATCACCAAAGAATAAATGTTTCATTTCTCAGTATTTTGAAAAAAAAACATCTGAAAATAACACACATACAGCCTCATTCCACTGCACTGGACCTTTCAGAGCGACGGCACAGCCACTCCCAAACCTCATGAGCTGCTTTTCCATTCGCTTTCAGTGCCACATCACATCCTACATGAAGCCAAAGCAAAGGTCCTGCTCTCTCCACGTCGCACACTATGTGGCAAGAACATTTATAGAGATTTCTCATTACTAAAATCAACAATGACTGTAATGGCAAAAGCAGACTTTAAGCACATTTTACATTTCTAAAATGAGTGTGTTTGCCCGTGCAAAATTCACTGCCATAATGTTGTGAGCGGTTGCCAAGGCATTGCATTCAGTTGCTAAGGTGTTCTGAGTGATTGCTTGTGCATCGCTATGCAGTTGTTAGGATGTAGCGAGATGGTTCATGTCTGTCTTTCTACACATTTATTGAAAACTTTTCGTTGGATTGCTTTGACAACCCTGAGTGATACCTAAAATTGTGCAGCTTTTTATAATTATTCAAAGCTAAAACCTTAAATAAAATATAAAATAAAATGTATAAACATTAAGTTTATTTTATTTAAGCTAGTTTCCAAAGCAAGCATTTCTCATTTTCATTTAGCTTAACTTAATGGACTTTAATAACTGACTATAATAAATAAATAAATAAATAGATTTTATAGTACTAAAATTACAACATTTCCCTAAACATTAAATCATATATACAGTATATATTATACTATACTATATTATACTATATTATTATATTCATAAATATGATTAAACTTTTTTGGCTGGTTTTGGTCCAATTTTCATTTTGTTTATTTACTTTATGTACTAAAATAACAAAAATGTAAAAAAAAAAAATAAACTGGCAAAGACACTTAACACAATTACTACAATTTTATGTACATTTAAATTAATACAAAATCTAAAAATAAAAACTGATTTAAAATATTAATAATAGTTATTACGGGTTTCGATTAAAAACTCATCACACATCATTACTGAAACATGCTGAATTGATAAAAGTCTTGTTTGTGAAAGCATAACACATCACAAACAGTTTTCCTAAACAAACACGGCACATGAGAACTTAAAAGCGTCCATGTGGTTCAGTAATTAGCTAATCACATTTTCCAATTCAAGTGCACATCTTGACAGAATCCAGACACGACTAGCAGGTGTATAACGTGAATCGACACATTCAGAAAAATCAAACAGTGCACCTCTATTTTGAGTCGTGTTAGGTCATGCATCTTCATGTCTTGAAGGCTAACAGAAGTATCCCGTTACAGAAAAGCTCATTACGCACACATATATCAGTGTGAGTGTGAATCTGTGGGTTGAGTGCAGTTAATCTGGTATGAATCATTTTTATGCCTGCGCCATCAAGTCTTTGGAAGCTCATCAGTCTTAGACAAGTGCTGCCCTTAAAATGGTGGCAGCATTAGCTGCAGGAGTGAAGCGTGTTATATATCTACTACAAAAGTCTTCTACTCAGAAACTTAGTGGAGTAGTGAATGGTTAGCCTGCAGGGAAAGGTTTGATGTTAGGAGGAAGGACAAGTTGAGATCTCTAGGGGCAAAACTCAGGAAGGTACTAAGATCAAAGTTAGCATAATTGCTAGGCTAAGCACTGCGTAGCACACCTTTGGAAGGAAAATACGTACATGCATACATATATAATGAGATGTTACGTACATATACAGTAAAGTTATACACAATATATGTGGTACATACTGTATACAGCAATATTATTATTATCTACATATATTCTCACGCACACTAGATAAAACTATAAGTCACTGAAGGTTATATAAATACATTATACATACAATACATGTATTCAAATAAATATATATACACACACAAACATGTGTGTGTGTGTGTGCGTGTATATATATATATGCACACACACACAGAGTCTATATATATTATGAAAATTGTGTATATATCTATATGTATGTATATATACATATATACATACAATTCATACATACACACACACATATATATTTACATATATATATATATATATATATATATATATACACACAGGTAATATACATTTCTTATATAATATATATATATATATATATACATATATACAGATAATGAGCTATAAAGTTAATATACTGTTATTATACTGTTCATAAATGAAATTAACAGAACTTTCATTTTATTTTTCATTTCAATTACATTTTTTCAGGTAGGTCTAACTGTAATATTTATGTACAGAATTACCACAGAAAACGAATATACATTTAACTGCAAAATAACTGGGTAGTCTTTACTTTATAAATAAACATTAATGGAAGACAGCAGCAGTTTTATTTAGGCTGCTGTCTCTTTAAGACCTCATGCACAGATCTCACATACTGTTATTTATGTTTTGCTTCTCAAAAGTTTACATTCAGTTTACATGTTTACTTCCCATGATGGGCATTTTCACATCATTTTGCATGTTTTTGGCCATAAGTTTACAATAAAGTGCAAAACATAACAATTATGTAGTAGTGCAGTGTTTCTTTATGAGATATACTGTATACATGCACAATAAACAATGATCAGTTTAAGTTTAAGTTAAGCAACCAAATTCAAAACCATTCAGAACATCCTAGAAACTTGATAACCTCACAAAACACCTTAGCAAAGTGAAAGCAAGTTTTACATTGACAAGCACCATTCATTTCTTCAGAAAATGTAAAAGTCCAGTTGTGTATTGCTGTATACTGTATCTGACTGTGCAAAGCCTGGAGTCCAGCTGATTTCTGTGTGTGTTTGTAGTTATTCATTGATGGAAAGTGTTTCATTGTGTATTTGTGAATGTGGCAGCCAGGTGTTTGAACGACTGAAGTGGCAACTCTCCCAAAAGACGTGGGAGGCTGAATGGTTGTGGAAAAAGTAATCGTTTGTGTATAACGTAAAGCCTTGTTTATATTCATGCTCTTTTGTGACACAAACGCGCGTGAAGATTGTTTCCAAAGAACATTGTGGAGCTTTCTCCCAAATTTACGATTCATTGAAAAGCAGCAGTTTGCATCCTCGTGAATTAGTTTGGCTGTGGCTTTTCATGCCATAAACATGTGCTGGTTCTCACTCACCTCTGGCTGAGCTGAGTCCCTCGAAGGCTGGACATGGTTTCCTCCAGGTTCTGTCTGAGATCCAGAACATTCTGAACTGTCCGTTTCCTTTGAGATTCGGGATCTGCACACATAACAAACAAAATGCAATATACAGTAAGTATATAAAACTAAATATCTGCACATATTTATCTAATTTTATGTTATTTTATACCATTTATTTTCAGTTTATGTCTTATAAATGACAAAAAATCATAATTCTCAACGACTCGCTGGAAATTGTAATTGTGATTATTAATTATGATTAACACAATTTACATTAAATGATGTTTATACCATTGTTTGAGCAACTTCCAGTCATATTTTTATATGAAAATAAATTTGAAAAAGTTTTATTGCTTTTCTAAAGTACTAAACCTCAAACGTTTACTGTTCATTAGATTGATTTCTTCTTTAAATTATGAAAAATGTAAAAATGTGCATGGTATTATAATGTTAAACTGAACTATAAATAAAACAATGGAAAGAAAGAGAAAAAGAAAGAAAGAGAAAGAAAGAAAAAAGCACTTAAGTAAAATAAGTGGACCTTGAACGATTATTGTCTTTTTGAATTAATTTTAACTCCGATTATAAATTCAATTAATTGTGCAGCCCTAATATATATATATATATATATATAGATATATGTATATGTATATACACATATACACACACACACATATATTTATACTGTATATATCTCACTGACACTCAAGACTGGAGTAATCATGCTAAAAAAATTCTGTTTTGTATTACAGGAATAAATTACATTTCATATTTTTTTTAAATAGAAAACATTTATTTTAAATCTTAATAATATTTCACAATTTTACAGTTTTTACTGTATTTCTGATCAAATAAACTTTTAAAAAATTTCTTCAAATAGTCAAAGACAGCAAAAGTTCCCAATCAGACTGTACGCACCATTAAAGCCCAGTTTGTACTTCCTGTTTAATCATGAAGCTGACATTTCAAAGAGTTCATCTTTGTGTTTAAATAGCCAACAGCCTTTCAGTTACGCCACAAAGGTGAAGCAGATGTTAAAAACAGCTTGACTTGATCAATCACCTGGCTTTGCTGAAAGCTAACAGTCTTGGACGTTAACCTCAGAGGCAGCATTAAACGAGCCAAACAGCAACAATGAGATTACGAGAACCAGACAGTCTCATATCACATCGCCTACATTGACATTGAGAACAAAGTATGAAAGTCTTCTTTCGTCCAAATAAACGAATGTTTTCTGTTCAGACAGTTGTAAACTGCCACACAATCTCTTGAAAACCCGCGTGGGCGAGCGGTCAGCATGTCAACAGCATGCCCAATCAATCCCATGGTGCAGTTAGGCACGACGCCTGGCCTGACATTAATAACGACTGGACTGCTTTATAGACAGCGAGAGAGAGGTGGTTTACAAGCATTACTGGACAGCAGATAACTCACGTCAATCAATCACATTCCCATGAGAGAATTAACACAAGCTCTAGCTAATTACATTACTATACAGACTTGCATGGTGGAATTAGTGAATCAGGTGACAAGATGACAGCATTAGTTTTCATTGTAAAGTGTGTACATAACTCTTGCAAATCAACCAGCTTCACCTGTGCTGTGTCCTGACCTCCTAAAAGCGCTCATTTATACCATTATAGTCAAATAAATGGCAAAAACTAAACACATTTTAAATTGATAAGCTGATTAATTTGCATGCATTAGGCATATAATATAAACACCCTGATATTATGCATGCTACCTCTGCAGAAATACACATAGTGGTGTGCTCCAGTGCAATCTCCAGCTCTGCCATTGACTGCACGGGAGATTAAAAATTAATACATGCTCTTTTTCTCCATATGCTTTGATCTGCAAGGGCAAACTGGAACACAGCTTCATGTGTAGATTTTGTGGCTCACAAGAAGCAACACTACACCTAGTGCAGATTAAGACATTTTAATATAATGCAAAACACAGACATACTGTACACTGTATAAACATATCCAATTAAATAGTAAATTCTAAGGTAAATTAAAATAAATTCCATTAATAAATTCAGATCAATTCTAAAAAAGTGTTTTGTCAATCTATAATACATAGCCTATATTTTTTCCAAGTAGTTTTGGTGGATGTGTGGTAAATGTGTATATACATTAAAAAAAAAAAAAATTAAACAATACTTATTTACTTGAATCAATGCTGCATAAGATATTAAGTCAAAAAAAAATCCTGAAAATGTGTATTTCCACTTCTTTTTTTTTAAACTGTTCAACTACAAATCAGTGCTGTAAAACAAAATTACAGATATACTCTGTGAAAACCAAAATTACTATGTTATGCGGTGCTGATTCTCAATATATTTTTTAAAGAGACAGTTCTATCTAAAAACAAGACAAAAAATGTCATCATTTACTCACCCTCAACCAAGGAGCTGATGGTAGCCATTGACTTCCATAGTATTTTTTCCTATACTATGGAATACAATGGGTACCATCAACTGTTTGGCTACCAACATTCTTCAAAATACCAGGTTTAGAACAACTGGAGGGTGAACTATACCCAAAAACATATTACTTAGAAATCAAGTAAAAGAAGGAACAAATAAAAAGTATATTTATATATATATATATATATATATATATATATATATATATAAATATGCTTTTTTATATATACTTTTTATATATCCATATCAATGTATAGAGAGAAGGGTGACTGATAACTAATGATACTATTATAATAGTATCAGTTATTATTATAAATATCATCAGTCTCCCTTCCCTCTAGATATTGATATATATCAGCCACTTAAAAACCCATAGCACAGTAAAGGAAACCAACATGATCAGATTGGCCTCATAAAAGCTCATTTCCCTCTCATAACTTGCTATACATAATATTCAGGTTTATTTCCAGACTGGCACAAAGAGGCCAAATTTATCCCTATCCTCACAACTGTCCCTCAACTCATACTATTGTCCCTCATACATATTTTAAGCATTTCCAATGCCCTAGAGGTTTAGACCCTCGTCCAGCTGTGCAGCACAACAGTAATTTTGAATGCACAGAGGAAAGCAATGCTCCATTCTGAGCGCTAATTCAGTCTACTGACCAAAAGTGGTATGCAGATGTTATGTGCCATTTATGGTCCAAAAGAACAACTCATAAGGAAGTCCATTATGCAGAGGTTTATTATGCAGAACAAACGAGCATGAACTCTATGAGTAATTATGATTATAAAAAAGAAAGTGCTTTGATATAGAGAATCAAGAGATTATTCTTAACAGAGACCTTGTGATTAAAAGATCCTGCATGGAAAAAGTTTCCCTGTAGCACTTTGTTTTTCTTCTAAATTTAGAGGAAAAAAACTCTGCAACCACTCTGGTGTTGGATGTAATTATACTCTGTCTATATAAAAGCACGCTAAAAATCCTAAAAGAATGCATGCAAGATTCCTATCGGAGAACCAAATTAAAATAAACCAAATTTAAATACACATATAGATTTTTTTAATTTAACTAAATTAAATTTTGGAAATCCAAAAGCAAAAAAAAATTAAAACAAGACTGCGCCGCAGATGGCAGCTTCTGTGTTTTGCTCTCCAGTTTTTGTACAGTTTTTGTTAGTTCTTCCTGGGATGAACTGCTGAACATTCGGCAGAACACACCACACCTGGCTGAATGCCGCAACGCCGGATATCACGTTAAGTCTGCCGGGATTCCAGCTGTTTAGAGCCCCTAGAGTTTAGAACACCCGGACCCTGTTTCTATCATTCTCGGGGACTTTAACATAGCAAATCTCTATCGTGAGCTACCAAAATACAGACAGCATGTTACATGTCCCACCAGAGACAGTAATATTTTGGATCATTGTTACACCACAATTAAGGATGGATATCGCTCCGTTCCCAGAGCAGCTTTAGGACTTTCTGATCACTGCCTGGTTCATCTTATACCAACTTACAGTGAAAAAAAAGTGAAAAAAGATCAGTTTATTTCCAGTGACCCAGCTTCAGTGTGGAAAGGTTTAAAAGCCATCACTAGCTACAAGACATCATCCCCCAGCACTGAGGCCAATCAAACTTGCTGAAGACCTGAATGAGTTTTACTGTAGATTTTAAACTCCCAGTGTAACACCCCACACCTGCCCAGAACATCTCTTCACTCAACCATTAACACCTCCATCAAACCCCCTCTCCCCCACACCTGCCCTTCAGTTTAGAGAAGATGATGTGTGCCAGGTCTTCAGAAAGAACAAAAGAAGGAAGGCACCAGGCCCAGACGGTGTGACTCCAGCCTGTCTGATAACCTGTGCTGAGCAGCTGGCCCCCATCTTTACACAGATCTTCAACAGATCTCTGGAGCTGTGTGAAGTCCTTTCCTGCTTCAAATGCTCCACCATCATCCCCGTCCCAAAGAAACCCAGGATAACAGGACTTAACGACTACAGACCGGTGGCACTAACATCTGTGGTCATGAATCTCTTGAGAGGTTGGTGTTGGATTATCTGAAGGACTTCACTGGACCCTGCAAACAGGTCTGTGGATGATGCAGTCAATATGGAACTGCATTACATCCTGCAACATCTGGACAGACCTGGGACTTACGTGAGGATCCTGTTTGTGGACTTCAGCTCCGCTTTCAATACCATCATCCCAACACTCCTGCAGACCAAACTAACCCATCTCTGTCTGTCAGTGGATCACCAGCTTTCTGACAGACAGGCAACAGCTAGTGAAAATGGGTAAAATCACATCCAGCACCCGTATAACCAGCACTGACGCCCCTCAGGGCTGTGTTCTCTCCCCACTGCTCTTCTCCCTCTACACCAACGACTTCACCTCTAAAGACCCCTCTGTCAAACTCCTGGAGTTTGCAGACGACACCACACCCATCGGCCTCAACGGTGGAGATGATAGTGGACATTAGTAGGAACCCCCCTGCTCTCCCCCCAATTACCATCATGGACAGCACTGTGTGGCAGCAGTAGAGTCGTTCAGGTTCCTGGGGACCATCATCTCCCAGAACCTGAAATGGGACAATCACATGGACTCCATTGCCAAAAAGGCCCAGCAGAGGCTGTACTTCCTTCGCCAGCTTCAACCTGCCACAGGAGCTGCTGAAACAGTTCTACTCAGCCGTCATTGAGTCTGTCCTGTGTACTTCTATAACTGT
>JAUMHE010000051.1:19381371-19421545 GCA_032359235.1 Enteromius mattozi | reverse complement strand
TTTCTAAGTAAGAGAACTTGCAAAATCACAGGGTGATCAAATACTTATTGACCTCACTGTATATATATATATATATAGATAATCACTATTAAATATGCAAATAATACAAAATATGCCACTATTAATCATACAAATATAAAACCACAACTGTAGCAACAGCGACTTTTATAAATTGCAAACCTTTCTACACATAAACAAGGCATGTAAACATCTTAAACACATTTCTGGAAATCACTACTTTTGTCAAAGTACTAAACATCATTCCAAAATCAGCGGATTAGTCTGTGTTCGTACAGTTCGGACAGTTTTTCACTAATATTTGAGGTCTACATGTGGTCTGACTGAGTCTATCAAGAATCTGAAAAGAGCTTCAGACGGTGGAAACTAACATCAGCAAAGACATGAATCTCCTCGCATGGATACCAATCGTAATTTACCACACCAGCATCTGCTTATAGTTTGATCTGAATCATAGGATGCCTCAGTACTGTGATGATATCAGAGATTAACAACCGTCTCAGACCTTTTCACACTATCATCTACAGCCCTCTATGAGAAAGGCAAAGGCCATTCCAGAAAAAAAAAAACATGTGGTCATGAATATTGGAGTATTTTTAGGAGAGACTCACCCAAATCCTCACAGCACACTTCCATAGAGTCTGAGAAACAATCGTTCAGATCCTCAAGAGAAGCTTCAGCGTCTTCTCCAACCTGCAGCCTGTGGCACAGACACAACAACACACAAGAAAGAAATCACACGTTTGTAGGGTTACACTTTATTTTAAGGTGTCTTTGTTACAGCGCAATTATACATTTAAGTATGTGTTTTTGAATGTATTTACATACTGAAACTTTTTTTTTTACTTTGATGCACCAATATTACAATTTGGGCCAATACAGTAAGCCAATAATTATTTATAATTATAAATATAAGTCTATATAAAGCATGCATCAGATGACAGCTAAAGTCATTTAAATGTAAAAAAAAAAAAAAAAAAAGACAAAACTGAGAAATTGAGCATTCACAATTAAATATAGCTCCATTACAAAGCAACAGCAAAAAAATAAAAAATTAATTAATTTAAAAAAAGTGTGTGAAATTTGACCTGTATCTGAAAGGTGCCACCGCTGCCATGCGTGGAGATTCCCTTCCTGCAGGACCCACGTTCACATGAGATTTAGACACAATCGTCCCTCTGTTGCTGTCAACATGAGTCAGCATTTTCATCCTCTGCTTCTGGAAGTCCTTCTGAACAGCAGCTGAAGTCTCCCAAATGACGTTCCCGTTGGTGGGCTTGCAAAGCTCTCGAGAAGACTCAACAACCTCATTGTCTAGACTCCTGAAGTGATGACGGCCAGACCTCCAGTTCTTGTTGGAGAGTCTCTCCAGGTCTCTGAATTCATCCTGAGGCAGCGAGCCTCTCCGGAGGGTGTTTTTGAACGGGATCATCTCTCGTCTGGGCACATGTGGGCTGCTGTGGGCCGAACGGGGAGCAAGCGAAGGCCTGTTTGTGGTGCTTGACATCCCGTGTGCTCTCTGTGAAGACGGAGTTCTCCATCCGGTCCCTCTGAGTAACTCCTTTGAGATTGATTGAGACGATATGGATGAGGCTGAGGAAGATAATGTGGATGTTCGTCCAGGCACCTGGTTTTGGGCGGCTGGACCCAGAAAAGAGCCGCTCAAGCCCCTGGTGTCCTGTTTGGAGAGACTGGTCAGGCTCCGTGGCAGAGGAATACCAGAGCCGCTCTGAGACATCGTCTTCAGGTTCACTCCACTGCTCATGCTCCAGGAAGATCACCAAATGATGCTCTGGGAGAAGATGTCAAGCGAACATGATCAGATTAGACAGCTCGATAGAATTATTTCGTTTTATTTAAACTTGACTATATTTAGTCACATTCATCTAAAAATCATGAATAAACATAAGGAAAGCAAGTGAAAAGAGAGAAATACTGTAAATGCTACAGTATAAATAAAATAAAACCATCAGTGGTGGTTGTGCAAGTATAAATATTAAATATGAAATAAATAAAATAAAACATAAACCCATCAGTGGAGGTTGTGTAAATAATAATTATTTCAATAATTAATAAAATAAATAATATAATATAATAAAATTATACAAGAGAATGGAGCACAACCAATAAATAATGTAATAAGTTATAAATAATTAATTTTAAAAAATCAATAGGAGTTGTGTAAATTTACATAATAAATACAAAAACATAATATTAATAAATGTACATATAAAAAGTACAAGAGAAGACATATAAGGAACACAAAACTAATCAAATGTATACAAAAGTACAAATAAAATGAAATAAAAAAATAAAATGTAAGAGAAATATGAACACAGTTATTAAATATACATTTAAACATAAATTATATAATCTTAAATACACTTAGATTAGGACATTTTAATCGTTTATTAATATGTAAACAAAAATCATATTTTAAATGCTTCTTTGTAATCATTTTCATATTTCATAATAAAATAAAATGAAATAAAATAAATAGAATATTAGATAGATGATAGATATTTAATAAAACATTGATAAATCTGGATTTATTTTTGCCCGCCTTCAAGCTCATTTGCATATCTGATAATAATTAGGACTCAGTGACACACTGTGGTCGTTTTGGCCGGACCGGCTGCTCTTCTCTGGAGGGGTTTGATCAGAGGTCTGCTGACAGACTGGCACCGCTTGGCACTCCCAGCATGCACTGCCAGCCCTGTCTGCTATCTCTCAAGCTCTTCCAGTGACTGGCACCAAAACCGTCCCCTTCTTCCCAATAATAGGACCTCTGTTGTGCCTGTAGAGTGTCACTGTTGTCCACTTCTGCTCAAATTAAGTGTTTTGATTTATCCTGTGCCATGATAAGAACCATAGAGTCACATGACTGTAGCGGTCACTTCTGGCCACATAAATCTATAAACAACGGTCATATATTAACACCGGATTTTTATTGAATCCTGCAGATTGCGTGTCAAATGTCTTGTAGGTCATGAGCCCTGATTCCAGATCAGCAGCAGCTCTGTGAGGACTGATGAAAGAGATACTGATAATGAGACCTGCAGGGCTCTGGTGACCTGACAGAGACGTCACATTCTATTAGTGCTCATTATCTGCACTGATAAGTGCCAAATTTGGAAATATGACCAAGCATGGCAGCACATGTGGGGTATGTGTGTACATAAGTACATCTTGGCAGCAAGTTCTCTGACAAAAGATAGCAACTCAAACTGAACCCAAAACTGTTGTCATTTAAGAGTGATTACGGGGCTAGTTGTCACATGTGGAAGGGCTAATGTGGAATTCCACTGCATGAACTGATGAATTTAAAATAATATAAAAATAAATACATAAAAATGTAATAAAATAATTATATAAAATTATTTATAAATCCATGCACAACATCCACTGATTAAATTAAAATAAAATAAAATAAAACAAATTATGAAATAAATAAAATTTGTTTTTTGCAATCATATTTTCACATTTAAACATTTTCACATTTAAACATCAGTTATTGTTGGATAAACTATTGACTTTATATGAAACCTACATCTTAAATTATTAAGATATTAATAATTTAAGATATTAAGAGATTTTGTTGGATAATGTGATACATTTTTGTGATTATGAAAACAAATTAATAATTTATCATTTCATATTTCATCATGCACAATATAATCCACACTGGCAACTATGGACGTATATTAATAAAGATGACAAAGGTTAAACAATTTTAAACTTATTAAACTTTATTTTACTTTAGACAATATTTCATAATTCAAACAAAGTTCTTTTCTAAGATCAGTGCTAATAAACAGCAGGATCCCAGTGCGACAACTTACCCCATATTTAGCGTGACAACATGCCCCGCATTAAATCAGCAAATGTTCAACAAATGCTTCAAGTTAAATATATATAAATATTTTATATAAGGTTTATTTTATATAAGACATTACATAAAAATATCACAACTAGCCCCGTTCAAATAAACCAAATGCATAAGCAGAAAAAAGTGGAAAAAAGCATCTGAAAAACATACAGAGTGAATCATCGCAATGAACTCACGCATATGACAGTGCTACCTCAGTCTCAGTATAAATCAATACAAACACAGAGCCAGGTGCCTCATCCAGGCTGGAGTAATCATGACACAGCAGTCCTGAGCTCAGAGGAAGAGGATTTTAGATAAGTGGCCCAGAAAACAACTACTGAGCAGATGCTGATTGAATTCTGTCTTTACCACACACACACACACACAGATAGAGAGATAAACACATCTGTGAGCTCTCCTAAAATACTCAACGCACAACCTATAAAAGCTCAAACCACACAGACTTATGCACTATTTGAATACAAGCCATTAAATCTCACCTCTTGTTGAGAGTTGCAGTGAATTCCTACAGCATCTCTGTGATAACCTTTACTGCTGTCTGCTGAATCTCAAGGGAAGGCGGAGACTCAAGACATCTGGACAAGCAGGACAGTCGGCAAGGACACGTTACGAGCCAATGAGGAGGACAAACAGAGAGCAGGAGACGCTTGCTTTCCCTCCCCTCAGCACAAGACACACTGACACAGTATTTCCTCAAACCCAGACGCCAACAGCTCATGTTTATGTTTGTCGTGACATCATGCCAAAGGCCGTCTCTTGAGGACGTGTCCTCTGACAGCATGCAGCATTACATTACACCAAAGTACCATTTGCATGGGCACGAAACAACCCACACACAGCAATCGTCAAGCAATCCTAGCAATCTCTTAGAACACCCCGGCAGCCACCACCTACTCTGAACACCCCAGCATCCAACTAGCAACCACCTATAACACCACAGCAATGCATTTAGAAACTACCTAACAACACCCTAGCAACCTAGCAATGCTCTAAAAACTACCCTGAACATTTTAGCAACTACCCAGCAACACCCTAGTAACCACCTACAACATTATAACATACTTAGGAATGCTCTAGCAACCACCCTGAACATCGTAGTGACCAATTAGCAACACCATAGCAACAACCTACAACACCATAGCATACTTAGCAATGCTTTAGTAACCACCCTGAACATCCCTACTTAGAAATGCCCACACTTACTTAGAAATGCCCACACAACCACTCTGGACACACCAGCAACCAACTAGCAACACCCTAGCAACCACATACAAGACTATAGTATACTTAACCCTGAACATCCTAGAAACCATATAGCAGCACCCTTGCAAATGCCTACTACACTGTAAGCATGCTAAGCATAGCTCTAAAAACTACCCTGAACATACTAGCAACTACCTAGCAACAACCTAACAACCACCTACAACATTATAACATACTTATCAATGCCCATACAACCACTGTAAACACCCCAGCAGCAACCAATTAGCAACCACCTACAACACCAAAGCAATGCCCTAGCAACAACCCTAAACGTCCTAGCAACACCCTAGCAATCACTCTGAACATCCTAGCAACACCCTAGTAACCTACAACTTTATAACTATCCTAAACATCCTAGCAACTACCTAGCAACACCCTGAACCCCTTAGCAACCGCCCATAACACTCTAATAACCACTTAGAGACGTCCTAGTAAACATCAAAGCAAATGCATAACACACTGGCAACCACTCAATTTTGCCTATATTCGAAACATTTTTTCCTAAAGTCGAAATGTCTAGTTGCAAGCTTGTTCCTCATCAGCGTGGTCGGGGGATTTTGGATCTTCATACTGCAGCAGTCACTGTCCTTATGTGACTGGTCTTAGCTTTATATAACAGACCTGGTTTTGTTTGTTAAATTTAGACCCGAGACCCAGATTCAATAATTTATTTATTTTTTGCCACTTCTACACGACCAATTCACTATGTCAGATTGAGTCTGTCAGGAGCACAGAGAGAGAGTCTGGGTCAAACCAGCCAGAAGATGCTTCAGATCACATTTATCCAACAGCCTGAAGTGAGTGAGGCAGTACAGAACACAAAAACAGGGGATAAAGAGAAATAATATAATACTTAACATGCATAAGGATAAGTAATCAATAAAAGAAAAGAAAAAATTAAGTATTAAATAAATTAATAAATTATTTTCTAGGAACCTGTTTAAAAAATATTATTATTATTATTACTACTACTACATTATTTTTTAAATTCAATTTAACTTTCATTCAACAAGGATGCATTTAAATAAACAAAAATGACAGCAAACAAATGCTGTCCTTTTAAACTTTAAATTCATTAAAGAATCCTGAAAATCAAGTATTAGTTTCCACAATAATATGAAGCAGCAGAGCAGTTTCCAACACGGATAATAACAAGAAATGTCTCTTGAGCAGCAAATCAGCATATTAGAACAATTTTGAAGGATCATGTGACACTGAAGACTGGAGTGATGATGCTGAAAAATGTAAAACACATTCAAACTAGAAACTAATATTAATGCTAATTTTTGATCAAATAAATGCAGTCTGTGTGGACGAAATCATTAAAAATCTTATAGATTGCAAATTATTATATACACTGGTTTTATATGGGCTCAGATCCATAATAAACAGGCTGGTACATGTTTTCATGAAATCAAACTAAACCTGTCATCTTTTGCCTTAAGGACAGACACTATTACTAACACAAAGCCTGGAATAAAACAGGAAAACTGTAATTAAATAATCATGTTTAATCTATTTGAAATGTGAAGTTCTAAAGGTGGTGCATACAATTATCAAAGGAAAACAATCTCATGCAGAGAAAAAAAACATTTTCCAACCAGCCCTGTCAGTGTGGATTTCTATGAGATCAGGAAAGCAGCACGATAGCGTGACATCATTAAATCGCTGTAATACTCTGTGCTGGTGTGCTAAAAGGATCCAACGATCCACAGGCATTTCATACAGCAGAGTCACTCCTAATCCAATTCACTCCGGCCCACACCCTTGTCTGTCATATAACTAACACGATTTAAACACTTGATGCTGTTCAACACAGGAATCTTAATGGTCCATTCCACTGCACACTGTCCCATCTGCAACAAAAACACTGCACCAAACCCTGTCTACAGAGTCAGCTGCCTTCTAATGTGATAAGTGACCAATTTAGAACAATCTCCATTTCATGCACCACCTTCTTTATTTATTATTTATTTATATTTTATTTCTTGCTGCACCTACACACACACACACATATGTATATATACAGTATATGTACACAATATATACATGTGTATATATAAATATCTATATTTTTATGGTCTTGAATAAATGTATTTGATTTGCCAATATTACACACACGCACACACACACACGTGTGTTTTTATAAATACATATTTTATTATATATATTATTATATATTATATATTTACTATATTACACAATAAAACGCAGCTAAATGTACTTATAAATATATACTTTTATCAGGTATATACATATATATAAATTAGTCTCATCATCTCAAATTAAGTCTAAATTTTCTGGTCATGTAAATAAGCTTTAACATATTTACACATTTATATTTTTATGTTTAAGCTACATTTAACTGTTTTAATCTGAAAACACTTCTGATATATTTAAATGAGCAGCAGGCCAAAGCAGACCTTAACTAATCAGACCTTCTCTGGACAAGACATTTCGTATGTTTTACATTACAGCAGGATATTAGACTGATTCCAGCAATAGAACGAGCTGCACTGAATGTTACTAAAAGGGAAAGCCTTTTAATAGATGTAGTTTAATAGGCCAATTTTTATAACAAAACTTAGCCTAATTGTTCTGGAGACATTACAGTAAAATCAGAGCTACTGTCTGCAGACAATCAAAGACACAAATATTGATTAGACTTATAAACAAATACACTCCACCCTGATGACTTCATTAAAGCTCATGATCTCAAGGTTTCTCCTCACGTGAGCAAATGAGCCGTATAAACCTACAGCATACAGTACATTCTTCCCTATCTATATTTCTGTCTCATATCTAAACCTTTTTAAAACAGGATCAACTTGAGAAGCAAAATTGTGGTCCAGATCCAGAACAGGAACCAGAATGTTAACTGTAAAGAACTCAAATGACAGACTGAAAAGCAACACAAAGCACAATGGTAAAGATATTGCACCAACTAGTGGTTGAGGTAATAATCAACTTCAGTCCACTGGAAAAAGACTGTGGTCTGGGTCTCAGTTTATGGCCCAACTTTAAATAATGAAACTCAAACCAGAGCATGTTCATGTGGTCTCAAGACACAATACCGAGACCACAAGGTCAAGACTTGTAGTTTTACAAACCCGTAAGATAAAATCATATCATAAAGGATGAAAATAATAGAGGAGCTTGTTCATTTGTGACTGCAGTGAAAACCTCACAGCGACAAAACCGGCAAATGCATTGCAGTCTGGTAGGCATTAACAAGTGTAAAGCCGTTGTAGTAATCATATAAATAGTGGACTTGAAGTTTGAGCCTGAGGGACTTGCTCTTTTGGATCCAACTACAATATGTTACATTCCAGCACAGCCTGGCACGGCTGACCCAGATTCAACAGAGACGTTTTTCTCACAGCATTTTTAATACCAATAACTACTACAGCCTTGATGACCAGTTAAATGTTTTTTGTTTTTAATTGTTCCGATCCAACAGAGATTGATCTGTGTTTTCACGTCCTATCATTAGAGAGTACGAGTTTGGCTTAATATTGAAAATGTTCAATACTAAAGAGATGCTGTACTTATACTGAAAAGTTCACCTAAAAATGAAAGTTCTGTCATCATTTACTCACCCTCAGGTAGTTCCAAATCTGTATGAACTTCTGCTGAACACAAAGGAAGATCTGCAGGCTGTTTTGGGTCACCATTGACTTCCATAGTAGGAAAAAAATACTATGGAAGTCAATGGTGACTAAAAAACCCTGGTTACAAACTTTCTTCAAAATATCTTCTTTTGTGTTCGACAGAGCAAAGAAATTCATACAGGTTTGGAACTACTCGAGGGGGAGTAAATGATGACAGAACTTTCATTCCTTTAAGACAGAAAATGTAAAGCTATACTAGGCTTTAAAGCCTAGAAACTATGACGCAGCAGATCACCCTAGAAGTTTATGAAAGCCTTCGTGAGAGATCAGCTCATGCTATAATCCAACACTACTCAACTTTTCCTCTCGATGAGTCATCTGACAACTAGGGACGGGCTCTAAAACCAATATTGTGGAAGACTTGAGTAGATTTACCAGCGTCCTGAAACCAACAGAGTCCAGAGACTTTAATGGCTTCATTTTACAAGATAAAAACCAAGGAGGGAAATAATAAACTGGGCAAAACCACCAATTCCCTCAGCTACCGAATAATATCATTCATTTAGAAAAAAATGAATGCTGAGATGGGTGTAGCTCTGTACTTGTATATAGTTGCACATTATTTTCTGGAATAATGTGATATGGTGAGAGGGAATGTAATTAATAAGCCTTAAAATATCAAAATGTCATTAAAAGTCATGTGCTCATTTGTAAAGGACGTTACAATTAGAAACCATTTTTCAGTAATTAAAATAAAGCTGAAAAATTAGTAAAAAACTTAATAAAATTAATCTATAGTACATAGTAAAATTTTAATAACAGCAAAAAATAATGAAAATTACAAAGGCACATAACAAAATTACTGACTAGTACATTATAAACAAAATGGTAGAGAGCCACAAAAATAAAATAAACGCTTACATTTTAACATTAATAAATATACATTTACAGGAAGAAATAAAAGAAAGTATTCAATAATTATGCTTATTAGAAGCTTGAACTGTTAGCTTGGCGACATCTGGATGTTCTATATCTGTATGACATCATGGCACCACGACATCATGATATCCTGGTCTGGTAATGTTATCCTAATATAGCCTGTGGCTTTTAAAACACCAAATAACAAGCCACAAAATGTGTGGCACATGTTAAGATCATGGGATCAAACCCAAAGTGCAGCCAGCCGCGTAAACATCATCAGCCTAACGCTCATTAGTGTGGATTTAGTTAAGCACAGGGATGCCTGCATGTTACATTTCAGTTAAGAGACATCCCAAAAACAATGTAATAGTCTCCAGGCCGTGCTAACTTGAAATACATACTGTAAACAGTTGCATTGTTAACCAACTTACCCACTGCTGGAGAAACGGATGACCGGGAAACTTTACAGGTCCAACATAGACAGTCTTGCCAGTTGCATGCGAGAAGATAAGTTAAGCCTCCAACCTTCATTTAAGTAGGATAATTATAACATTGCAGTGATTCAGAGGAGAGTCACCATCTCTTCTCCAGGCTCTGAATCAAAAGGAACTGGTCTCTCCTCTTAAATATACACCCAGCATCTTCACTGAAATACATATTCTCTTTACTAGTAAATGGACCAGCTGGCATATGTCCAGGTTGGATGGATATTTTTACCTAAAGCCTGAGCCGAGGTATAGACCATTAGCAGTGGATATGGATCCTACAGTACCTGTTCAGAGCTCTTAAGCCACGTTCGGTTCGGATTTAAATGGATGGTTATTTCAGATCATTATGTAAAGGAACAGCCTGTCTACAGCAGAATGTCGAAGTCTTTAAAGTACATTGGACATAACTGTTAAGCGGTCACAATTTAAATGGTAGAGTCTGAAATGTTCCTCATTTTTCACGCCCTCTTCCTCACACACAGTGTTTCTCAGGGAAGTGCTGTTAAAGTGAAGGGTACAGCATGATCCTGTCAGATGGCACAAACTTACACTTTACTGTCATTCTGACCGAGGATTGAAATTTTAATGTTAAATTACTTTTTCTCGCTGTTATTGTGCATTACACCATCAACCAGCTTCACTCATTCAACCTGCTAAAAGATTACCTCTATCACTCACTGCTTTCCAAGGCAGAGCTTTGTTTTTGCTGATTGTTTATTATGGCAGAACTAGTTAAGATGGCCTGAAACATTAACCATCTTAACCAGTCTGGGCCGGAAACAGACCAGCACTAGCAATCTACAACCAGTTTAAACTATGTCATATCTCATAATTTTCACATGGTCATAATTTCAACTTTTTATATGACCTATTATCTCATATTTTCTTATGATATACTTTAATGTGACATTATTATATTTCATAATTTAAACTTTGCATCTCACAATTATGACTTAATACGTTAATTTCTACTTTTTTCACATCTTTATGATTTAGTATGTAGTAATTTTGACTTTTTTTATATTAGTTTTGACTTTGTATCTTATAATTATGATTGTAAAAATGTCACAAATACATAAAAATGTCACCATTTTTACATATTTATGACTCGGTCTCTCATCTCTCTCTCTTTGTATCTCTCAGTTTGCACTTTTTATCTCATAATTATGACTTTTTATGAATTTTATTATCATCATTATTATTATTAAGATGACACTGTTGATCATGATGGTTATAAAGCAATTTGTACAATACAATAAGACATGCCTACCTGGACATCATCTTCCTCATCATCATCATCGTCATCATAACACTATCATCAATATCAACATCACATCAAGATGATGATTTTGATTACCTGTATGTGATGATGTTGTTGCTGTTGATGATGATGATGATGAAGGTGGTGATTAAAGTGTCGTGTCATCCATCAGTGTGAGGTGTTTTAAATGGAGGGCGAGTCTCTCTGCAGACAGACTCAAATTTCAGCTGCATTAAAGGCAGAACTGCAGCCGCCCTTTATCAGGCTTTACTGGACTGAATCTAATCTGAGCATGATAGAGTGATCCATCTACACACACACACACACACACACACACACACTGACTGACCATCGCGTCTCTGTTTCACATAATGCTCTTTAACTCTGCTTATTCCATTAAGACCACAGTCATAACTACAGTGACGTATCCCGCACAAAATCAACAGCACCAGAGAAAATATGCGACCTCGACACGTGCTTTTTTGTAGTGGGAAAATATGCACAAAGAGCAAAACAGAATATCGAGTGGTGCACTTCAAGCACAAGCGGTTTTAAGCAAAAATGATGGTGCTGTGGTGAACGTGTGAAATGATTGTGAAAGAGAATAGTGAGAAAGAAAGGGTGTGTCACGCTACATGAATCAGTGCTGAAGAGTGAGCGCGCCCTCTTCTGGCCGTTCTCTGAAACTGCGCACAGACCAATATTTACCTTTTATTTGTCATCCTTTGCAATGACAGATGATATTTAATATTCAGTCACAGCGGTGCAAGACACTAGTAAAACAAATGAATTAAATAAAAAAAGGCAGTAAATAAGCTTCATTTTATTATTTCTTAAATTTCTAATTACTTACCTTTAAATCATCCTAAAATCCTGGTATTTTCTGAAATGACAACTGATTCTTGATTATGCTAATATTACTAACTATGCATTAGAAAATGCATAATTCTCATGCAAAGCAGTAAACGTGCAAAACACTTGAAAAAAAAACAGCAGCTCTTCCTTTTTACTTTATTCATTTATATTTTGTTATGTTTTATTTTATTTTACTTAAATTCTTACTATATATTTTTATTAATTTATGGCTACTTCTGTGTAAGTACGATTTCTTCAATTTGTAATTATTTGCTCGCCAAACCATCCTAAAATTCTTGTCAATATATTCCAAAATATTTTTAGAAATGTTATTGACTCAAATGTAAATGACCCTAATGAATGCAACATCTTCAGTCAATGTTTCCTTAAAGGGATAATTCACCCAAAAATCAACTTTCCATCATAATTTACTAATGCTTATGTCATTCTAAATCTGTATGACTTGCTTTCCTCTCTGGAGCTCTCTGGAGTGATAACATTACAATATACGCTCTATATTTTTAGCTTTGTATATAAAAAGTATATAAAACCACTCATTCAGTAATTACTTTCACTTAATTAATTAATTCAAGCTCAACAAACCCTTAAGCAAAATCAATTCACATAAAATTTAACATCTGTATTAATTATTTTTGTGTTCAACAGAATCAATATGACAGATTTCCTATGATTTCACAGGTTTACAAACCAACAGCATAATTAAACAAGTGGAAATGAATGCACTACTAAATATAAAATAACCATTTACTCACAGATGCTGACACAGAGTCACTGACTATACACAGGCCAGAATATTGAATAAATGAAGCAGGAGCTCACATAAACCTCTCTCTCTCTCAGGCCTGGAAACATGAAGACCTTCCTGTCCTGGACTCCTGTTTCTCCAGTGCTGGATTAATGCATTGGTCACACACTCGTGCTCATAGCGGATGTCCAAAGGAGACAGACCCCGTATAGCCCTATAGAAAAAGGCTTCTGTAACACACGCAGCTGAAGCAGAGCTTTAGGACTTTCCTTGCTCAGTCTCAAGGCTGTGGATCAGTTTCCAACACCCTCTTTGCATCAAAACTGGAAGGAAGTCATTGGATCAGATAAATCTGTGCCGGAAGAACAGCACCATCAGCAGGCTCACAGGCTCTTGGAGGAGACAGAAGATGTGTGCTGTAATATTCATGTGCAGCTGTGAACATGCAACACAGTTAAATTACAGTAAAACTTACACAGAGAATGCTCAAATCTACTGGGACACAATCTGATTATTGACAATTTTGATCACATCTCATGCTAATTAAGTTCTACTGTTAGATAATTTGACAAGAATAGCATTTTTATTATCATATTACCATACTACTTTGTCAGTATGATTTTCCCTTGTTTTGCTGTGACAAATCCAAACCAATATCCAACTAACACTTGCCTTTTATTTGAACTTGACACTCATGCACAGCTGTGAACGTGGAAGACACATGCAAAAAAAAGAAAAAAACAGAAAACAAGCACTAACCTGCTTTTTTCTTAACAACTAACTAGCTAACTAATTAAACAGCTAGCTTTATTTCTCAACTAACTTATTATCTTTATTTCCTAGCCAACTAGCTATCTAAACTGGGATGTGTTTCCCAAAAGCATCATTAGCTATTTATGGTTGTTAGTTCCACTGAGCTCTATTGGTAAAAACACACCCCTGCTTAATTTCTTAACTATATAACTACTCTGACTATCTAACTAACTAACAACTTGCTAACTAGCTTTTTTTTCAACAAACTAATCTGCTAATCTCTTTACTAACAACTGGCTTCATTTCCAAAACCAATTTATGTTATTTCCTAACAAACAACTACTAGCTTACTAGCTTTATTTCTACTCTGCTTTGGCTCCTAACTAACAACTAACAAGGTTTATTTTTTAACTAATCTGCTTTATTTCCTAATTAACTAACTAACTAAATACTAACCAATTAACCAGCAAATAACTAGCTTTATTTAACAAATTATTTCTAAACTAAACGCTAACTAGCATTATTTATTAACTGCTCTGACTGCTCTGCTTTTCATCCTAACTAACTAACTAACTAAATTTCTCAACTAACTGGTGGTGCGTTTCCCAAAAGCAGCTATGGTCAAGTTCAGAGGAACTTGTGGCCAACATTGGCTAATGATACTTTTGGGAAATACCTAACTAACCAACCAACCAACTAACATTCTTTATTTCTTAACCAGCTAACTAACTAGCTGTCTTCTGCTTCTCTTTTCCTGACGAGTTTTGCGCTCCAGCAGGGCCAGCTGTGTTTCATTGTGTTTGGAATGAGGAGGGTGAGGGACTCCAGTCATCCTAACAAACACCGTTTAAGGTCAAAAAACATGTGCAAGCATTTCACGGGTCACTACAACACTGCATGTCTTCCTGAAAGCATTACAGTTCTGAAAACAATAGACATAAACTGTATGGTAAATACAAACTGATTCATGGTGATTCTAGTTTGTTTGGTAAATCAACTATTGAGCTGTACGTTGACTAATAATTGTTATTCAGCCACAGTAAATTGATGCTAAAAAGATAGATAGTATAGTACTGTAGTAAAAATCATCAACTTGCTATGGCCACCTATAACATATTAGACATGCATCACTGTCAAATAGTGAATTGAGAAGAGCCAGATGGGTTAGAAATGACTCTCTCTCTCTCTCTCTCTGTCTCTCTCTCTCTCTCTCTCTCTCTCTCTCTGTCGTGTTCTGCATCTGTTTTCCTTCCCACTCCTCATCTCTTCATCAGTCTCTCATCCTCTCTGGACTCATCTGAGGACTCAGACTCTTCTGAACCCTCCAGACTCTCTCTTCTAGCAACTAGCCAACACTGCAGGTATACTATTATTCTCCATAAACTAATGTTTAACATTAACTAATAAGAATGCCTGTGTCTTGACCCTTTATCCAGGTTTGATATCAGAGGCACAGTCTGTATAGAGTATATAACACTGTACAACAAGCTCTCGTTTGTTGATGTTACTTAATGCATTAGCTAAAATGAACTATCAATATGCTTTCTATCTTAGTTTATGTTAGTTAACAAAGATGCAATTCTTTGTAATTTGTTCATGTTAGCTCACAGTGCATTAACTGGTTTCAAGATACAACTTTTGATTAAACAAAATAACATTTGTGAATATTGAAATTTACACTAATACAGTTTTTAATTGTAAAACGTTAGCTAATGTAGTTACCTAATGAAACCCTATTGTAAAGTGTTACAACATAACATAATTCATCCATAATTATATGCATATTATGGCATTATTTATAAAAACCTGCATGCAGCTATTTGATTGTATTTTAAAAACAAAGGCAATGATGTTTTATCAAGTTAGAATGTATCTTAAACAGAATTAATTGAAACTGTAAAAACACATAGAAATTTCAAAAGTGATATGCAAATTCAATAAAGCCTGAAGTAATTTGTGCATGTTTTAAAGTCTGCATGCATTGATACTGTCAGGATGCCACTGGGAGGAGGAAACAAGTGTGGCTGCTGTAAGAAGACGGTGTATTTCGCAGAGGAGGTTCAGTGTGAAGGACAAAGCTTCCACAAGTCCTGCTTTCTGTGCAGTAAGTCACACACACACACCGCTGACCCGAGACCTGCTGTAACCCTTTTTGTTACTCATGCTCTGTATCGACATCACAATAGGTGAACTAATGTGAGAGATGGGAGCAGATGTTTAAGCTCAAGCGGAGAAATCTATTAGAGACAGACACATATCGATACACACATGTTCACCTGACACCTGTGATGCTCTAATGGAGTGCATGAAAAGGATGAGAAAGGATGAAAGGATGTGCATGTGAGCGTGAGATTCTCCGTGTGGAAACGGGTGGTGAGGGTTAGTCCTGCAGAGAGAGGGTGTTAACTGGAAAATGGAAAATTATTCATGCAGATGTTCATATATAGCATGGAAAATATAATACATTGTTTTTGGACAAAACTGTCAGCTGTGTTTGTGATAGCATGATACAGTTTTTTGTTCTTTGGGCACAGATCTTTATAAATACTGCCAGTGGATCTCATTTATGATTTATAGTCCCAAATTTTTTTTTAGGAAATATATATATTTATATATTATATATTATTATTATTAATTTTTATTTAACATTTATTTAATTGCTTGCTTAACTGTACCAATATATTTCTAGTATTATATTTTTAATTATTATTTTTAATTTGACATTTTATAGGCTATTTCTTTTTCGATTTTACACCAAGTTTTCTGAAAGTTCAATCATTTTTGTTAATTTTTCTCTTAAATATACCTATTTAATTTTTTAATAATTTTATTTCAGTTTTAGTTATTGTAATACATAAAGTAAAAATTTTTTAATGAGTTTTAAAAAATAAAGTCCTGTATCTTTTATTTATTTTCTTCCAAATAGCATTTATTTATTTATTTTTTTTTTTGTATGGTGGTTTTAGTTTTACTTTACTATAATAACCCTGAATTGTACAAATAGATAATTAATAGTCGTTAATGCTTATGAAAGAATGACAAAGTGTTCTTTTATTATTGAGAGAGTTTTTATTAATATTTAGTTTTACTTTCTTATTTTAGAGAAAGTTTTAGTATTTTTGTTGTGTTGTCATTTATAAATACATTTATTTTGTTTTCAATACATTTTGAGTTCAGTTTTAGTTCTAGTTATTGTAGTAAAACAAGTAATAACTGTTTCATTAGCAGTAGATTGTGCTTCTGAACTAATGGTAGAAGTCCTCGGAGTAGAAAGGTGGTATGATGAAGTTGGAAATGAGACTATGCAGCAAGTAAATCTTTCCTGTTTAACAGCATGTCCATTTTAGGTGTTGTACAAACGAACATCTCGGTGGATTCGTCTGCCTTTTATGGCATCGGACTGCAGATCTGTGGAACAAGTGGATGTTTATGTCTAAATGGCATTCGCAGACACACTTATATTAATGATGCACCATATGCATAAAGTTAATATGTCACCAAACTGTAGTGAAAGTGTATATGTGAAGTTGTGTTTTTAATACATATAATAAAAATAGAGAAAAAGTACTCCACTAGAGTTTCAGACGAGATCTCAAACAGATGTGTTCAGATGAGCAGAGACACAAATGTTTGCATCAAAATTCAGATATCTTAAAATCGGCTCAAACATTTCTCCACAAATTCACTGTTACTTATGACACGACCAAACTGAGATGTGCTATACACATCCATTTTATAACTCGTATACTCTTAGTGTATCAACAGTAAGTTTGAATCAGTTATTGATTTTCAGGGGTCATGAGCCGCAATTTTATAATGCTTCCTTAGCTGCAAATATAATGTTAGTCGGTATTTACATAAAAAATTGTCATAACGCAGAATTTTTCCGCAGCAAAAACGTTTATTTTGAATGCAATTAATCGTGATTAATCGTGTCCCAGCAGTATATATTTCATATAAGTAAATTTAATGTTATCTACATAAATTATATTTGTGCATCGAAATGACCTCTTATGTATAAAAATCAAGGAGAATTAGATCTCAGAGAGAAGAAGAAGTCTGTGATGTAAGAAAAAGCAAGCATTCATTTTACAAAGAAAACTGTCTAATGTATAACGTTGTATTAATTATGCATCTACATTGACTGAAGTGGTGTGCAGAAAGAATCTGGACAGCACTACAGTAGCTGTGCATCAGGATGAGATCTACTGCAAGTCCTGCTACGGCAAGAAATATGGCCCAAAAGGCTACGGCTTCGGTGGAGGAGCGGGAACCCTGAGCATGGACACGGGTGAAGCTCTGGGAATCAAACCGGACGGGTTAATATGATGTTTTTTTATTTGCATTGTGTCTTTACCAATGTGCATGAAAGTAGCCGGTTTACTTTTATCGCACAGACAAACATCCCATCGCCCAACCAACAACCCCAACCCATCTAAGTTTGCTCAGAAGCTCGGTGGTTCAGACGTTTGCCCTCGCTGTGGAAGCGCTGTGTACGCAGCAGAGAAGGTGGTTGGAGGAGGAAACGTGAGTTAGTTTTTCTTGACTAAACTTGTGGAGATAGTTTCACTTTGCCCTGGGCTTAACAACTTGGTCAACCCAACTATGTATTAATTTAACTGTTTTGGCTTGGTTGCCAAACTAGTCTCATTATTGACTACTACAAACAATGCAATGCAAACATAATAACACCATGTCCTCACCTGCCCTCACACGAAAGCCAAGAAATTCTGCAAAATTAACAAATCACTGCCAATCCCGACATGTCTGAGGTTTTATCTACTGCTAAATGACTGTGACAAATCACATTATGGGGCATCACTTTTCATCTCCTTTAGTCTTGGCATAAGAGCTGCTTCAGATGCGCAAAGTGTGGAAAGAGTCTGGAGTCCACAACTCTAGCAGATAAAGACGGAGAGATTTACTGTAAAGGTACAGTATCAAATATCATGCATACAGGTGTGTGTGTGTTTGTGTTGTTTATTCAATATTAAGATATTCAGGATTTACAGGATTTAAATATATATAATAAAGAATTTATTTAATGCGTATTTATATCATTAATATTCAGAACAACTTTTTTTTCTACTATATATTATTTATATTTAATATTACAACATTACTGTATATATGCTATTTATAATATTTATATAATTAATATTTCTATTTAAATTTCTATTTAACATTTTATATTAACATTTCTATAATAGCAGTATATTCACATATTCATAATGATAATGTATGTCTAATAACATTGTTTTAATATTTATAATTAATATGTAAAATATTTATGCTATAAAACATTTCTATATTAACAAACCATTTAAACTTGTCTTATAATATACAGCATATATAATATATATAATTTATATTCATAACAACATTTTAATATTACTTAAACGTAATATGACATTTAATATTTATATTTTATAGCATTTCTATTTTAACAGAATATTTTAATTTCTACTGATAAATAATAATTTATTTAATCTGTATTTATATTTATAATCGCACTATTTACTTTTAATTTATATTTAATATTATACTTATTATTATACATTTAAATTTAATATCTAAAATAAAATAGAATAATAAGAATAATTAGTAATAATTAGAATAATAAAAAATATAATACATTTTTATCATATTATATACATTATTATTATATATAATAACATTATTTGTCATTTTTTAAATACTTACAATAACATTATTTCATTATTTATACTTATTTCTATTTCTATAGGGTGCTATGCTAAGAACTTTGGACCGAAGGGCTTCGGCTTTGGTCAGGGAGCTGGTGCTCTGGCTCACGCTCAGTAGAAATACAGCTGACGTCTGTGAACCCAGAAGGACAGACTGGTCACTTATGTGAGAAACATGTCTGATAGATGTTATACACACATTTAAGTGCCGAATTTGGTGCTCAGTTTATACAGTACTAAATCCAGTAAACAGTTTTATTATGAAATCCAAATATTATTATCAACTGACATATTTGCAATAATAAAACTGGGTTATTTTTATGTTTACTGGGATTTATTCTTTTTTATTCTTATTCTATTCTTTTCTCTGACTGGACTATACCATGATAACTTACAAGGCAAGAACGCAATTATAATTTGACCAAATACTGTTTGTAAACAGACTTGGTTTGAAAGCGGCATTGAATGCGTCTCTCAGATGACTGGCTTGTTTTGTCCATGACATCACACACACACATCAAAACACAAGTGTGATGAGAACAAAGCGTGTTTATGTCTCTGAGCCTGTCACAGGCCTGATCTAATGAGAACACAGACTCACACCATCAGAGAGCGGAACGCAACAAACTCTGAATGAAACAATGAAAACAAACAAACAAAACTGGTCTCAGAGCAACTGCTGGAGAAACAGAAGGCTATTCCCAAAGTCATTAATTAAATATCTAATTTAATTCATTATTGTGTGTCGTATATTTGATTTAGTGAGTTTTTTGAGTATATTATTTAATGCAAAAAGAATGTCAACCTTTTGGAAGTTTGATTTAATAATGAGATACGTTGTGATGAATTGAGCTGAATTGAACATTAAACACGAGCTTTATTTCTTACTGAAGAAGTACAGTATAAAACTATCACCAGACGGTGTCCCATGTTATACTACTAGTGAAAACTAGTTTTTGTGATATTATGTATTCCATGTGTTTTCAATACACAAATAACAAAGTGCATATTTGTCTTTGGTCAATGCAATACAAATGGGTGGAACTAAAAGTGCCTCCACTCTCCACACACAGAAAGACTAGCCTGAGTCTGGCCTGTGTTTTTACAAGTGTTCAACAGTTTATAAAAAGCAGGTGATAATTGGCTGTCTGGAGGTCTGCATTTTTAACAGACCCAGAGTGAAGAATGAATCTATTAAACTACAGCAGAAGAGACTGGGGCTAGTTGTCACACATGTCTGAGATTTAAGGGAAAAAGTTGCACTTAATAGATATCTTACCACAGTTTTTTTTTTCTTTTTTCTTTTTTTTTTGCTGTTTTTTTTTTTAGAAATTATGTAGGTAAAGTAATAGATTAATTTATGACAAGAGTGCACCTGAACAATCTACATCATAACAGGTCACAAAAAGTCTTCTTCCTTACCTTTTTTCTCTATCACGCTTTAGAAATAGTCAGAAATGATATATCAATTGAAAACTTAAAATCTCAAAATTCATCCTTTGAAAACCATATTAAAATCATTGAAATAGCATGAAAAATTGACCATCAAAATCATGTTACAAAATGTTTTCATTCATGAATTATAAAAAATTAAGTCTGCATAGTTCACTTTCACGTCTATATTCAGGATTGTTAGTTACAGCTAAGAGGTTAAACACATGCATAGCTAGTTAGGTTAAACATTAAACACATTAAGATGTCAAAATTGTTTTACATGATACAATTTTATAATTTAATATTTATTAAATAATTGTATAAATATTAATTTCATAAATATATTTTAAATATTACACATAATAGCTGATATGTTTATTATTATTTTATATATATATTTTAAATAAATAACTACATTATTTTAAAAATGTATACAATTACTATGTTTATTAGAAAGTCAGCTAAAATGGCATATATAAAGAGCCTAAAAAAATACATACAAAATACATAGATTTATTTTTTATATTTCTAAAAAGGTATTCTTCTCAAAGAAACATCAATATCTTATACTCCATACAAAGTGACAACATGCCCTACCATTAAGTGGTAATCCAATAATATCTTTTCTGTTGTTGTTTTTTTGGCTAGTCACCGTTAAATCAAAATGATCAATAATTTCTGTAGCCAATACTTGAGAATACAATTATGACTGATAAATAAACCCACCCTAAAAAAAAAGTGTGACAACTAGCCCCGGTCTTAAACACACATAAAAGCCTTGACAAAAAATCCACGAGTGCCTATTAAATGATGCTTAATCCTCTCACACCAACGTTCAATATCAACAGCGGCTCTAAATACGGTCCGATCACGACCGACATGCAGCATCTATAATCCTGGGTTTCCACATCAGCCAAGAACCAAATCCAGCAGAGCCCATCATGAGAGTAAACAGGACAGGTGTTACCCGCAGACTGACCCTTCCAGAGCTCTCCATGGCGTATATGATACTGGGAAGCCCTTCTGACACAATAACAGCATCTGAGTCATGTTACAATACCTGCATAATGGAAGATCACTCATATATTATGTCTCTCAGAAAGCAGGTCCTGGAAATGATGCTCGAGTCGACATGCAGATAAGAAAAAGCAATACCAAAATACATATCTACACACCCACACAAACACAATACAGCCAAGAAACGGCATTGTTCGAATGCTTTAGAGAGTTTGGTAACATGGTTACAGAGACAAAAACAAGCAAGACTGCAAATTCAGTGAATATTTCACCACTTATTATGGAAATCTATGTGGCAAGATGCTCTGTTTTGAAGGTACAGCTGTAAGACTTCAACATGGTCTGATAAAGCAGGTAATCTCTGTGACTATGATACCTGGAAGGATATCTGTATATCTGCAAAGCACACCTGGAGAAAGCCAGCAAAACCTAAGCGCAGATAAAAGCATTGCATTTATGCATTTATCTCGAGACATCAAAACAGCTTTCAGTATCTTACAAACACCGGAGTGGCGTTAACAGCTGTCTAACTGCTCTATGTTTAGCTATGCCAACCTATGGGCAACTCTGCATTCCCGTCATAATCTCTCACAGAGATTATTGTTGTCTGCAGTTAATATTTTAATCAGACGCAGGGTCAAACACGGAGCATGGTTCCACTGAGAAAACATACAGCAAAGCAATGTGACAAGATTATAAAAAAAAATAATGCATGCCTTTCATTTGCATATAAAATGATTAAAGGTCGCTCTTTTATACCTCTTGAGACTTTATTAATTCTCAGTTTATGATGTTTTTCCTAAAATTCCTACAGAAAAATAAAAACAAATGAAATCAGTAGTTATCATACAGTAGGTTTGTGGCTATAAAAGTAATATAGATAGCAGATAATTTGTCTTAGGAGAATTATTAATTAATGAGACATGTTTCAAAAAGCTGGCGTTTGACTGCGGACTTTGGGTTCTTGGCCAGTTCGAGATCTCTTCCGAAACACTCCAGCGTCCCAGAAGCAGCAGATTTAATGTGTTTAAAATGATTATATAAAGGCAAAAATGATTATGCAAAAAGCAAAAACGGATACCCATGAAGTAAAGTTTTTCCCTAAAGCAAATTGTTACTGACCAACGGATTATGAAAGATAATGTTCATCTTCTGAGAAACCTAAAGGAAGATTTAGGTTTCTCTTTTATACCTCATTTAGCGTTCAGTTTTGCTTAATATAAGTGTCAATTTCCTTTTAGATGTTTCCTTCAGAAAAACATTAAATGATATAGAAAAACATAAAATAAATCAATCAACAAAAAAAAGATCAATATTTATAATTTATCATCTGGAGCTATAAAAGTACATTCAAGTAAACTTTGTCAAAGTTGAACAATTATTAAAAACAAGGATTATGAAAGTTTTTTTTTTTTTTTAAGAAAATACTATATCCGTCTTTTATCTCAAATTTTAATGTTTAATATAATGTGGTCTTTGGTAGTTATTTGTGAAATGTTTTCCTTAGTTGCCTGATTAGGAAAAACAGAAAATATGGGAACGTGACCAAATAAGAAAAAACAGTAACATAAACATGACAGTAAAGTAAAGTTGATGCCTAAAGCAAATTGTTACGGCAATTTGTACATATTTTACAAGGTGACTAATTTGTACAAATTCGTACAACCTCATACAAAATTCATAAAATTTTTGCTAAATGGCACGTATTTTACGAGTTGCCAATTCATATGAATTTAAACAAATGACCTACACAAACCTGTGTTGAATAAACAGACCAAAGGAAGACAGTGTTGAGATCTCTTTCAAAACCCATGGATTACTAGGGACTTTTTCTTAGAAGATTTACTGTCTCAGAGATGAAACGTCATTGTGGACCGGTAAAAAAAAAAAATTCTTTAAATGCAACGTTTTTATCTTCTAGTAAGCTAAATTAGGTTGTGAGACAGGCCTGAAGCATCATGGAGAACCACAGTCCACAGCTGTCTAATGGACTGATAAGAGCCCCACAAGGCCCATCAACAACAGCCCTCCACAAGTGCTGGATAAAACCTTTACGTGTGTGTGTGTGTGTGTGTGTGCTAATAATATCATCCAGTAACAGGCTGAGGATGAACAATAAGAGGGTGTCTTAAAAAAGAGAGGCATTGTTCGAGAGCATCACTTCTCTGTCCATCTGAACACCGCAAGGTAGGTTTTTCAGTTTGCCTCCATGTTAAGAAAAGTTAGCTTGCATTGCATTCTACTTCCTTTCTAAGAAGAATAAACCTTTTTTTAAAATCTGAATATTGAATAGACATTTCCTTCTCAACAGCTGTTAATATTATCAAATGTGTTACCAAATATTCAATATTACTGTTATCAAATGTAATGGTTCAAGAAATTGAAAAAAACATGTAACTCAATTTACTTTGAGACAATATCTGTGTTGAATATTACTCTTTACTTTCGTTGTATGCATTTTTTTTACAAAAGTGCTATAATAAAGGATAATGAGTTATAATCTCCCAAATTACTTAGATTTTATCGCTCTGATAATTTAATTAAAAAATAACCACTTTATCAAGCTGATTCAAACAACAACTTTTGGCCTCTAACACTGAGAAACATGAAACCTCAATTTAAATCACAGCAACCCAAAAGATCATAAAACCATAACTTTGGAAACCACTTTGGCGTTCAGTTAAATAAACCTATCCAGTTCAAGATTTATAATGATATGCTCTTTCATTTTATTGTGTAATTTACCGTGTTTGTTTTTGTAAGTGCTCTAAACCGGTTTAACATCATCGAGCGGAAACTTGGGCTGGGTTAAAGCCTCTGGAGCTCTGCTGCAGGTCTATTTATGGTGCAATGCAAGTAGATATGGGCTGGAGAAAGCTGGGATTGTTATCTGTGTGACATAGTTACCATGCCAAAATCACCGTGCTACGACAAGAGTCTGCCAACACCTATTTTCCTATGGGTCCACTTTATCTGTGTATGCAGCCACTGTCAGGACTTTGAAGTGGTTAACAGATACAGAGCAGACGGCAGATCAATCAATTAGCAGCAGTTCATTTATTTTAAAAAGCGACACACACACTGCAAGAGTCAAACAGAGGTATAATGGCATCTGATTAGCACGTCTGAATCTGGAAAAGCTGTCTGATACTTGAACCCCTTGAAGATCCTCCCAATGGTCCTGCCCTTTGGAAACAAATGCCTTTATTTTTATCTCCTAGGTTAAATCGCCATTGTAAAGATGCCCGAGTGAGTATATCGTGTCTCTGCTTTCTGTTGTTCGTCTTACGGCTCTCTCAACAAATGTGCTCTATTCTTGGATTTACCGGCTGTGTTGTCTTTACTCAAGGCCTCAGAATTAATGAAGGCGGATTAGGAGTCTGTGAATACAATGGAGACCAACAATCTGAGACCACTGAGAAAGAAAATTATTAAAAAAAATTAAAAAAAAGATTCAACACTATTTCTGAGTCACTTTGCTTCTTGATTCTTAACATATGCCAGATAACGTGGATAATCATGTCATCTAAAGTAATTAAAAAGAGACAAAAACTGAAAAAATAATAATAATAATAATAATTATAAAAATAATTATATATATATATATATATATAATAAATAAATAAACACCTGGTGTAGGATTTCCAATTTTCACTCAGAAACGGCTAGTAAATTTAATAAATTGATTTAATAATTTAATAAATAATTATTTACAGTCTATTTAATTATTTTCACTCCGACTGCCTTATTATAAAAATCACTATAATATTTTTTTAAAAAGTATTAATTTAAGGAACGCCAAATAAAAGCATATTCTCTTGTGGTCTTAGACTTTTGGACATCATTTTATGCCTTAAAACTAAAAGCTTTGTTTTTAATAAGGATAACATTTTATGATCTAATCATGTGTATTTATTTTTTTGCAGGCAAGAGGTGAGGTGACAATCCGTCCCAGAATACCCCTTTTTCAAAATATTTTTCTGTTCTACCAGCAAACTGATTTACTGTAACAATAACAAATAATATTTTGATGTGAGAATGACAGTATATGATAGCTTAACTAATGTTTGCTCTGTATAACCAATGCCTATTTTAAATTTGACAGAAAAAGTCCAAGATCTCTGCATCTCGCAAGCTGATGCTTAAGGTACAACTGCATTGCAAAAACTGTGATATTTTCTTAAAATAACATTTGTAGTGTTTCCTGTACAAAATGCCACTTTTTGGTTGCTTAAAAAAATGAAATAAAGCAACATTTAGCATTTAGCATAACAAATTAAGACAGGGCAAACTAAAGCTTATTTTACTGATTTCCTATAGTATATATTACATCTTAAAGTGTCCATGTCTGTGTCTGTGTGTTCATCAGAGTCTTATGGTAGCAAAAGCAAAGGATGAGTTAGAGCAGGAGCTGGAAGATAAAGAGGCAGAGAAGGAGAGATATCTGGCTGAGAAAGCTCCTCTGCTACAAACGAGTGGCATGTCTTTTGCTGAGCTTCAGGTACACAACTCACAAAACACTCTCATACTTCTGATATTAACATAAATTAATCCCTTACAAAAAATACCATGATTTTATGATTTTTGGAAGATATAAGTGCTATTTATGAACCTATTATATGAATATTGTAAACAAACAATAATATTGGGTCACACTTTATATAAGGTGGCCTTAACTACTATGTAAAATGCACTTATCGTGTTCATATTGTGTTATAAAGCACGTTTGCTGCTATTGAGGTGGGAAACGGGTAAGGTTAGAGACAGGTTTGGTAGTATGGGTAGTTTAAGGGTAGGTTAAGGTGTAAGGGATGGGTCAACAGTGTGATTATAAATGTAATTACATAAATTCATTACAGATGTAATTAGGTATTTTGTAAAATATAAGTACAATGTAAAAACATGTACACAATAAGTGCATTGTACAATGATTTGTTCTCTCTATCAGGAGCTGTGTCAGGAACTACACGCTAAAATCGACGTGGTGGACGAAGAGCGCTACGATATTGAGGCTAAAGTGCTTCACAACACAAGAGAAGTAAAGAGCAGTTTAGCTCTTTATACAGTTCAGTCAATAACACGTCTGTAGGAAAATGAAAGGTCACAAACACCCACAAACATGAAATAAGCTTCCAATATTAATTTGCCAATACATATTAAAACCAAAAACACTATCCAACATATTTACTAAATTAGAACTGATTTAATATTTCACAGAGCATTTTCTCATTCGTTTTCTCTGTAGAATAAAAAAAAAAATTATTTGAAAAATCAACATTCCAAAATGAATCATAACAATAAATGACTGAATTCAAAAATACGAAATTAAACAGTAACAGAAAATTATGTGAAAAACTGATTTTTTAAAAAAAAAAATAATAACAATAATATTAATAAAAATAAAAATGAAGCATTGCAACAACAAAAAAAAAATCAACATTCCAAAATTAATCACAACAATAAATGATTGAATTAAAAAATACAAAAATAAACAATAACAGAAAATTATATGAAAAGCTGAAAAAAAAAATCATTAAATAATGATATATTTATAATTAATATTAATAAAAATAAAAATGAAGCAAAAAAAAAAAATCTACGGAATTGCTTTTTGTCATGCCTGTTCAGGCTCTTTCATTACTTCAAAATAATGTTGTAATGCTAACCGTGTAGAACTGTGGTATTGTGTAAGAACATTGAATCATATTTATACAAGAACCAAGAAGTGAAGTATGAAACTATTAAACAAACCTGCTGCAGATCAAGGACCTAAACATCAAAGTCCTGGACCTGAGAGGCAAATTCAAGCGGCCCACGCTGAGGAGAGTCCGAGTCTCCGCTGATGCCATCCTGCGCTCTCTGCTGGGATCCAAACACAAGGTGTCCATGGACCTCCGAGCAAACCTCAAGTCCGTCAAAAAGGAAGACACAGAGAAGGTGGGCTCCATCTTGACTGAAATCAAAGAGTCAAGGTTACTCACACCTGTATTATTTTACGATATAACACTGTGCTGCATTTGTAGGAAAAGACAGTGGAGGTCAGTGACTGGAGGAAAAACGTGGAGGCCATGTCTGGAATGGAAGGAAGGAAGAAAATGTTTGATGCAGCGCAGTAAACGAGTCAACATCTGCAAACACGCAAGTGTGTACAAGAGAACCTAAAGTTGACATGAACTCCAAATACACCATATTTACTTTACTACTACATATCTTTTTTAAACTTTTACAAGACTTCTGGCTTTTTTGTTCGCAGGAAATCTGGGTGGGCTGAACTACAAAGATTAAAAATACATCCCTCGTTTTGTTAAAGTGCTTCAAAAGCTTGAAATAAACTAAGAATCAGGAATTTTATTAATATATTATTAAAATACCAAATCGATTTGTCATTGTGTTTAATAAATACGTCAAATAAAAAGCCCTGTAATGAAACTGCCAGAAAGGACTGAACTTCACCTGAAAAGTGTCATCAACATTGTATTGTAAATAAATTGTGTAATTTGCGGATATCTTGATTTATCATTTCATGTGATTTTAATGTGAAGGGCTAAAGCTGAGGAGGAACTGACTAACAAAAGGAAATGATATTAACTGGAAATTCAGTACTTTATAATATCATTCATCCTGATTTATATGATGTGTCTGTACAGGAAACAGGATGTGCTGATAAGACCAAGTGACTATTTCACTGGTTTAGTTGCATTTTTCTCAGTTTAGCAGTCAAAAGTTGATATAACTGCATTACAGTCAAACAAAGAAGGGATTGTTATTCCTCAGTATATTTAATAGAGTCTAATTTAGTCTTGAATACGAGTAAAGATGAAGACCAGTGATATTCTAGCTCCTGCACATACCAGCTGCTAGAGGGCAGTGTTAACTAGCTAGAACTTTTTAATTGCAATGATAAACAATGAAGATTCCAGCACGTACAAAACAAACAGAGCAAAACAGTAAAAACATATAAAGTATATTTCATTAATACTTAACAGATAACAGAGAAATCTGAAAGAAATGGTCAGCACATGAATAAAAATACTAGTATATGTTAAGGAGAAATCTTACACAAATTCTACATGTTTTATAGATTTTTTTTTGTTAACAGATGTAGAAATTGTATTTAAATACAACTGCAGTTCTTGTTGGAGTGGGGTTTACATTTAGTATATGTACATTTATGGACATAAAACTTTCCAATAAATAACAGGAGATTTATACAAAAACTTGCATTAAGCAGATTCTTATCTTTAGCATGAAAACCAAAAAGAATGTGTTTATAACAAAGAAAAATTTAAAAACTATACTTTGGACAATCAGGACCTTATTCCAGAAAGACTGAACAAAAAGACATTCCCAAAAGAAATGAGCCACAGTTTCAGAAGAAAACTCACAAAAAAGAGCAAGATGGATCAGTGTCACTCTTACATTTCTGAAAACTAGCTAGAACTTATTGTATTAAAATTAACAATCTATTGTATTTACTAATTTAATTTAATAGCTGTCTTGTAGCTTAAACAGTAGTACAGTGTGGTGCAAGTGGGTTTGATTCCCAGGGAAAAAAAGATTTGATTAAAGATAATGGGTACCTTGAATGCAATGTAGGTCTCTTTGGATAAAAGCATCTGGTAAACGCATGTACCATGAACTTTAATGTACAATGATCATTAGTAGTAATAGAAGCTGAAAGGTAGTATTTATTCTTAAAATGGAACTTGTTTATGAAGTGACCCTTCAAAATGTTTAAATTATGATCAAGTTAAAAAAAAAAGAGTTATAATAAAATATTATATTATATATATATATACACACACACACACACACACACCCAGAAACCAAAACATTGATGTTAAGAAGTTGAAAATTAACGTTCTGTTCTATTTCATTTTTAAAGAAGATTCATAAAATAACTCAACTATAGTGGAAATTGCCCAGTTTAAAGAATAATATGAAATTGAAAAGCTTTTCTTATAAGGAGTGCATTAAAAATAAATCATTGACAGTGATCTTTAGAAAGCTTCTTAATGAGTCTTGAAACCGAAAAACTGCATAAAAAGCAAGGCAAAGCCATTCATCCAAAACATGTCCAAACACATATCCATATGCGGAAAGGTCAAGCATTTCAACCTTTATTGACCAACGAGACAAGAAAGTTGCAATACAGTTTTGTGACATTCACCCATTCCTGTTCACATGACTCACCTCACATTACCTCTGCATTCACTAGAACATAATGAGTTTTTACTCTAGTGCTGGATTAACCGTCTGAATAGTGTTTCCAGCTCAGTACAGTTCTGCATTCATTGTGCCAAGTTTCCTCATTCATCTTTCTTTTATCCAACAACTTAGGCAAATATCAAGTTTTAAGAGTGTTTCTTCTTGAATGAGCAAGCGAGGACAGGAAGAATGTTTCTATCAGCATTGATATTATACAGACAGTTCTAAAGAGTAATGTTATCTAATTTTTACAATGCATATAATATATAACATACTGTATATATTATAATACTATGTTATAGTGTCTTATTAAGTATGAATCTTTTTTTGACAAATTATAAAAACACATCATAATATACATTTTGCAGATAATGTAATTTATAACATTTATAATTATATATCTCACATATTTTATTGTCATATCATGTTTTGATATTGAATTATAAATATTTTTATATGTACTTTTTTCCCCCTTCATGCTGTTTATATAGTATAATTAATCATGTTTGTTTTGTTTTGTTTTTTTACTGATATTTTGTATTGATGACAGTGGTGGCTTAAACCAAGTTTCAGTCTTTTCATGTTAGATACAGTTTACTTATTTGTTAAACTCACTAAAACTAAAACTAATTATATACTGTAATTTAACAATTAAAAACACACACACACACACACACAAAAAAAAACTAATAAATAAAAAACATAATAAAACAAAACAAAACAAAACACAGGATATTTTTCGTAATAAACAAAACAAATATTAATAATAATAATAATAATATGTGCAGACGTCTGGCTAAAAAAAAGTACCTTCAAGTCATTGTTTAAAGAGACTAAACAGCTTCTAATTTTCTGAAACTAATAAGAGCTTGTAAACGTCGCTGAGTAGAGATTTCCACTTGTCACATTAGCTACTCATTGAATGAAGTAATGGAAACTGTTGTGTTAATATTCTCACCTGCAGGGTTTGACTTGCTGTGACCCTTTAAACAGACGCAGGAAATGAGCCACAGGTCAGCTTAAAGTGACTGAACATTTACACGCTCTGCCTAGACAGATTTCTGGCTAAAATAACTAGATTTACTAGACATTTTTACGATGCCCGAGACAGGTGCAACTCTTCACAGATGTGAAAGAACTTGGTGCAGGATTTTCAGAAATAGTATATACTGTATCAGTACATTTACAGTTGTGTAAAATATACACATACTGTACTGCCAATTGCAAGGATGACTAATTAAAGCAATAGTTTGGTCAAAAAAAAAAAATGCTGCAAATGTACCTTCAGGCCATCCAAGATGTAGATGAGTTTGTTTTTTTCATCAGTTTTGGAGAAATGTAGCATTACATCACTTTCTTACCAACGGATCCTCTACAGTGAATGGGTGCCATCAGAATGAGAGTCACAAACAGCTGATAAAAACATCACAATAATCCACACCACTCCAGTCCATCAGTTAACATCTTGTGAAGCCAAAAGCTGTGTGTTTGTAAGAAACTAATCTATCTTAAAGACGTCTGGCCAAAAATACCAGTCCATAAACAATAATTACGCTTCCCCCAATAAAAAAGTTTATCTTCTGTCGGCCTCTTCTCTATTCAAATACACCAAAATCTTTGTTTAAGAACTGTTTTACAGTGACTGATATGTGCATATTTCTCTCCTGATTCAAAACAATATTAAGGATTATGAAAACATATTTTAGCCAAAAGCGAAATCCAAGCGTTAAAACATCTTAATGACAGATTTGTTTTTTTACAAACACTCATCTTTTCACTTCACAAGACATTAATTGATGGACTGGAGTGGATTACCTGTGGATTATTGTGATGTTTTAACTGGTGTTTGGACTTTCATTCTGATGGCACCCATTCACTGCCGAGGATCCATTACTAAACAAGTGATGTAATGCTACATTTCTCCAAATCTGTTCTCATGAACAAACAAACTCACTCTTCTTAAGTAAATTGTGAGAAAACTTTTGCATTTGAGTGAACTATTCCTTTAATTTACTAGTAAATATTATACCACCTAAGTCACTGTATTATTATGCATAAAATCATCACTCCAAAACAGAGCTCTAAGATCATCATATGAGCACACAGTTGTCAGTCAATCTATTAATAGACACGATGCACAGAGACACAGAGAATGTGTGTATTGTTCTCATTGTGCATGTGTATGTGTTCATAGGTGCATGTATGTGCGGTGACATGTCCAGCCCACCCTCTTTTAACATAAAACTTCACATACATAGTCATGTGATCTTGGGACAATTTATATATCATTGGGGTTCAGCTTCAAGAGCAAACTGCCTTCGGTAACAAACTGGTGGTGAGTAACCTCATCCTGACCAACCTAAAGACAGGTAAGACCAATATCTGCATGTCTCCAACAAAAGCACGACAGGGATTGATCGTTTATTATGTTGTCAGACTAGTATAATCACTGTAAAAGCTGACAAAATCTTCTGTGATCTGTATATGAAACAGGTCTTAATCTAAGCATGTCATACAGAGAAGACGTTGATTATGAGTAAGTAACTTTGTGCTTTGTGTAGAATTTATATGCATTATTATGCAATATAAATGTACTGTAACTATAGAATGCATGAAGTTTATTCACAGACACATGCTTGATTATTAATGCATAGAGATTGCAAAAGTTAAAATAACATTCCTATCTCGTTTGTTTCTGTCCAGGGAGCAAGAGGGTAAGTTTTCATCTATTTTGGTTGTCTGTAAATAATAAATCTGTGCTGATTTAAGTCCTAAACTCAGCTTTGCCTATTAAGCAAACATCATTTTAAATTAAAAACCGCAAAACAACATACAAAACACATACTATAAAAGTAAAATATACAAATATTAAAATAAGCAGATCACTTACTAAATTAAAAAAATAATTATTTAGATTCCATGACAAAATACCTTTTTAATGAAAAAAACTGGCATACTGAAAAAGCTAAAAGGATAAATTAAAGAACTTTTACGTCAGCCCACTTCTGCCACATAAGAAAAAAAACCATGCTTTTTTGTCAGAATTATGAGATTTCTAAATGATGTTCACATAAACACCCTTCACATAAAACATTTCACCTTTTATTGCAGCCATTTCTGCCACTTAAGAAAAAAAAATACTCTAAATCATAATTATGACAAATAGTCAAAACTCTTTCATAAAAGACGAAATTATGAAATTAAAAAGACATTATTAAAGTCATTATGACAAAAAATCTTTTGTGATAATTATGACCTTATTGTCATTGTGATGTGCATGTCATTATTATGAAGTTTTTCTATATTGCAGAATTGAGCTTTCATACCTTTGTACACTGATTTTTTTCATCTATAATTATGGCTATAAATCTAATGCATGCTATTGTGGGATCAAATGCATTGCGGTGATGTCTCACTTAATAGTCAACTTTATTACACATAACTCAGTAAATACAGGTGGA
This sequence comes from Enteromius mattozi, assembly GCA_032359235.1. NCBI lineage: Eukaryota > Metazoa > Chordata > Actinopteri > Cypriniformes > Cyprinidae > Enteromius > Enteromius mattozi. Next base: position 19,387,892 of record JAUMHE010000051.1, on the reverse strand, counting down.
TATAAACAACATTATTTAGAGACATTAAATGGCATTTGATGATTCTTCTGATTATTCATAATGATTAAAAAGCTAGCACAATAGTCCTAATTTTGATTTTGCTGCTGTTTTTCCTAAAACCATGGTTAAAACATTCCATTTGGTGTTCAAGCAGAGAAAGGTTCATGTGTTTGAGGCTGTTGAGAAGGGCTGTTGTTTGGAGCACAATGGCAATCTCAGTCTCTCCCTCTCTCGGCTGTCCCAAATGGGAATCAGGTTTCCTCCCTGTAGATGATCCGGTTTACACATCGGCTCCTGGGCCTTTACCCTGATACCTCAGTTAAATGTTACCTTTATTAACCAGTGGAGGAGAGAGTGACTTTCTAGGTGAGATTCACTGCGAATGAGGATGCATTGAACAAAGACATGTACTTTGAATACAAACCGTCCCTTCATGTGACAGGAATGTGTGTTTAGCCTACTGAAATTAGACCCGCAGAAACAAATAAGGGATCGGGAGAAGAATGTAGCTGGCACTTTCCACATTTTTTGGTATCCCATGACTTTTCGAAGCATTAGTGAGATAAATCCTACTATTCTGTCACATATAGTTTTGCAAAGTAGCTAGTAAAAACAATAATTGGCATCTTATAATAGTTATTCTACAGGAATAGACAGGTTTATAATTATTAAATAAAACAAACAAAAGTTAAAAGAAATATTGACTAAAATAAAAAAGCAAAAACAAATTAAAACTATCCAGAAGCAAAAATTACAAAAAACAAAATTGCTAAACTTAAAAAAATTTTAAACAAAAAAATATAAAATATAATTCAAAACATTATTGAGAGCCATAATAGCATAATAATGACACTGAAATAAAAAATATAATAAATTGACAAATAATCTCAATAAATGATCTTATAAAAATATGTAAAAACAAATTCTTAAATTATATCTTCATATATATTATGAATAAATATTTTTTCTTATTAAAACCACACACACACACACACACACACATATATATATATATATATATATATATATATATATATATATATATATTATGAATAACATATATTCATATATATTATGAATAAATAAATACTTTTTTTATTAATAAAAACATTTGTACATATTTAAAAATGTATATTGTATTTAAACTGTGTATTACTAAAGTAACTTTTGGTCTCAAACTATAATGGTTTCCAACCCTGTTTTTTTCTAACATGTTATCCAGTTGCAATAATTGCACAAATACAATGAGTACCCATTCTGACATGAAGAAAAAATAAAACTCATGAAGCTTATTTAGATATTTAATACAACCTTTTAGTATAAAAATAAATCTGACTGTTAAGCCCCTTCTTTACCTGATCATTTGCTGAAAAAGAAAAAAAAAGGATTTTATTTTTAAGGTCCAGTTTTGAACCGTACGTGTGAAAGTGGCAGCTGAGGTTGTTGTTCTGAGGACATTTGGCTGTTTTGACTTGTGAACCTACCCTACATCCATTAAAGAACAGGAGAATGAGAGCGGATGAGCGCTGGGGTGTGTCGTGAGATCATGTTCTTTGGCAGCACAAGCCGATATCAGAGGAGCTGGTGACGGGTGTGTTTATGTGTGGCTGGATTAGTTTGAGGGTGGAGTATCAGGGCCAGCAGTTTCCCAAACCACATTATGTAATGACACGACGTGATATCATTCACGAGTCTAAGCCTTTGTTGAAGCCTGATGTATTCAAAGAGGTAAATGAGGCTGAAGTACGTGTGCGTTAGTTTGGTGACAAAACTATCCCTAGAAATGAGCTACATCTGACAAAACCTCATTTTTGAAATATCTGGCAACATCCTCAAATGGAGAAATTGTTTATTATATATAGCAGGATTATGTTTTTCATGAAAAAATAATATTGTCAAAAAAAAAACAACCAAAAACAATAATGTCCTCATTCAGATAATCTTGTGTTTGAGTCTGTGTATTTTGCATGCATGCATTGCTCATTTGCAAGCATATGCATGATTATGTTCTCACGCTGTCTGCGTCTGCTTTGCACAGAGGAGTTACAAGATGAGGAGATGCTTGAGGAGGTGGAGGAAGGTAGTGTTGCTTCTGCTAATGCTATTGCTAAAGCCACAGCTAATAATGAATGAAATTTGTATGAAACCTTTTTTCTGCCATAAAAAAAAATAATTGTGATTTTTCTTTTTTCTTTCTTTTCTTTTCTAAAAAAGTACATTTTTTAAAATATTAATTCTTACTTTTTTTCTGCAATGCAAGCTTACATCTTACATTTCTGACTTCTTCATATCTCGTAATTCTAAAACAGAATTGTGGGACAAACTTAGAAACACAAGAAATTTGTGAGATAAAAAGTCACAATTATACCTTCTTGTTTTTTTGTGATGAAAATGGTTGACATACTGAAATAAAACATGACGTTGTTTGGTAAATATCAAAAGGGTTTGTCAAGAGCATATCTCAAAATAAAACAAGGGTTAAGTATATTTATTTAAGAATTTAAAAGATACTTAATTTTTAAGTCATAACAAGGCAATTCCTCATGTATAATATAATTTCTTTGTTAGCCTATAAGGACTGAAAATAATCACTCTTAGCTTCAATTGTGTGCTTTTATGAAATGTATACTGCATGTTAATATTAATAAAAGTTAAATATTTCTCATTTCGAATAACAGTTATTTTGCTAGGTTCACTGTTCGCTGTCTTTCTACTTTCATTCAGTGTTATCTGCCAGTTCTTTGCAATTATTTCTCAAATTTACAACCAGTTTTTTTGTTAAAATTTCAAAGTAACTCCTATACCATTTGTATTTTGGCATATTCAGAATTATAATTACTTAGGGTTAATAATTAGGAAAGGTAGCCTACACAAATTGTGTATAATGATACACAGGGCAAGACTTCAAAATGATGATCATAATGTGTTTTCAGGTAAATCCTCCTGTTTATGTGTTATTTTTCAGGGCTTGTAGAGGCCAGTGGGAAGCAAACACCCAGTCCACATCATGCAGGTAATAAAATATAGGATTATTCAGCAAGTGCTTATAATCCGATTAACAACACCCTATAATTATACTTTCACAAACTCACTGAAGAGTGACACATTTGGGATGAAGTTCAGAACAATGCCTACAATGCTATTGTCAGCCTAATGGACTACATCCATCATATTTGAGAAGTTTCAAGTGCTTCCAGATTTCTTAACCTGAAAAACAATGGTGACCACCCAGATTTTTTTTAAACGGTTTAGACAAAATACCTTTTAGTTTCTGATAACAGACGTGTCTTCAGGGCTTCTCTTTATCTCTTGGCCTTGCGTCAGTCCTGTGGATCTTCACATTACTGTCATAGTTGACACGGCTGTCTTTTCTTATGTAGATGCTGCTGAGGAACCTGGAGAAGAAGGTAAAGTGATAACATCAGAATCACTCAAAACTGGTTTCACTCTAGAACCTGAGCCCTGATGACCTTTGGCCCCTTTTAAAAGAAACATCAGTAAAATCATCAGCAACTAAATCATACATTTGTAATTTTTTCTTTACTCTTCTGCTAACGGGATGATGCAGGAGAAACAAAACCGAAGCATAAGTAAGTAAAACTTTCAAATGTATGCAAAATAAATCATAAATGTAATGGCTTACATATAAAATATAATATATAACAATTCATTTCCAATTTAAGCATGGAAAAAAAAAGCTTTGTGCCAGCTTTGGTGCCTCCCAAAATTCCTGATGGAGAGAAAGTTGATTTTGATGTGAGTATTTCATGTTATTTTATTCATTATTTATTTTATTTTAATTTAAAAGAATTTAATTTAATTTTATGGTGCATCATATTTCATTTAATTATAGTAATACACGTGTCCTTTAATTTGTTTACATTGCAATAATTATAATGCTTACTACTGCAATTTTGCTTTGCGGAGTTGTCCTTGTCAGCAACAATGCTACAAATGCTTTCGCAATACAGATATACGTTAACTGTCGTGCCAATAAATCACTTTCTGTTCAACTTTCTGTTACTAAACTAAACAATGTTATATGAGCTGCACTGCCATAAAACATGTGCTGCGAGTAGTTTTTACAGTACTGTACATTACCACTTTTATATAATTACCTTTAAAACTCTATCCTCAGGATATTCACCGCAAACGTATGGAGAAAGACCTGACGGAGCTACAGACGCTCATTGAGGCTCACTTTGAGGGCAGAAAGAAAGAAGAAGAAGAACTGATCAGCCTCACCCAACGGATTGTAAGATGTTTTTATAAAAATTGTATAAATATTTTAATGCATTTCTTTATAACTACTGTCATCTATTACATAATAAACAAATAAATCCTCACCACTGCAACTATGATAAAACAAGTGAACCCTTTGCTGAAATCACTCCACTAAAAATGCTATGGACAAGCTAGGTTTTGTTGGTAAACAGCAGGGCTATACTGGTTTACCAGCTGGCCCAGCAACAAACCAGGTCTAACCAGCATGGAAACTTATGCTTGCTTCACTCTGCTCTTTCCAGCAGGACTGAGTCAAAAGGTTGACTACGTAAATAAATACCTTCAGATAAAAGCGTGACTCCTTGAACAGCTGTACAGAAAAGAAAACATAAAAAAAGCAAAACATGATAAAGTCAGTGTTTAATTTATATATTGTGTAAATTGTAATTATGTTGATTATAGCCGCATGGCTTAGTAAAATATACAACATTCATGTGATTCACGTGATTTACATGATACATGACCACTGAAAACTTAAAAAGAAAAGGAATTAGCATTTTTATTCATCAAGCATGTAATAAACTGATCAAGAGTGACAGAAAAGACATTTATAAAGATTTCTCTTTTAAATAAATGCTGTTCTTTAGAACTATCCTGAAAAATAAAGTGCATCATGGTTTTCACAAAAAAATATGAAGCTGCTGTTTTTATCATTGATAATATAATAATAAATATTTCTCGAGCGTGATAATCAGCACATTGATTTATTACAAGAATGAGTAAGATTTTACAATATGTTCAGGTGAAAACAATACACAACAGTAATGTTTTTAACTTACTGTATTTTTGATCAAATAAATGCAGCCTTGGTGAGCAAAGGAGACTTCTTTCAAAAGCGGTAGAAAGCTTCTATTTCAACTGATGTTGTATGCCTCAAACTAGACTCTGAGTGTGTTTCAAAGCTTTCAGATGTGCTAAATATGATTGGTTCATCTTCAAAGTGTGATAAATGTACCTGTTGTCTGTGTTGATCAGGAGAACCGGAGGGCAGAACGAGCGGAGCAACACCGGATCCGCACAGACCGCGAGAAAGAGCGGCAAAACAAACTAGCGGTACGTTAAGTTCGTTAAAGTCGACATTGCGTCGATGCTATTCACCTATTATTTTACAAAAGTAAAAATAATATACTTCTTTTTTTTTTTTTTAACAATGTATTTATTAACTTTTTAAACATTACAAACGTAATTTCAAACCAATCCAAAAAAAAAATAATTAAAAAAATAAAATAAAAATAAAAATAAATGAAAAAATTTAAATAAAAATAAAAACTCACCACTCCACTAAGTCAGTTTGAGACAGAAATTAAATGAAGAATGACATATAAATAAGATGCTTTACATATTTGTAGTTCAATATGCCACACAAGTTGTATAAAGCACATTAAACAAACCCTCTAATAAGAATAGAGGACACATCTAAACCCATAAATGGATCCCACCTTCTATGAAATATGGCATGTTTGCTATAAACAGCACAGGTTAAAAAATCTAATGATACATATTCCAGTATAACCCTGTGCCATAGTGCCTTAGAAGGGGCTTTATCACTTAACCAGTTCAAAAGAATACATTTTCTTGCACAAAATGTTAGAAACTTGCAAAGCTTTTTTTTATGTTTGTCTAAGGAAAAATAATATACTTCTTGAGGTTTATTATAATTTAATTGAAAAAAAAAATATGTGGAAAAATGACTAATTTAAACCCTCATTCTGACCCTACAAAGACCTGTTTTTAGGGGCGTGTCCTTTAAAGCTTTTCAGTGATTGGCCACTGTTATGATTGGCTAACATAATTGCATGAGAAACCGTATCAACGCCCCAATGCTATTGCATGTGAGTTTTTTGGCATGTCATTTCCAGAGAAAGCATATGAACTCATTTACTCATGGTCTGTATGCAAATTAGTTTTCTCATCACATGACCCCATTGTTATTTCTTTCAGGAGGAAAAGGCACGAAAAGAGGAGGAAGAGGCCAAGAGGAAGGCTGATGATGACGCGAAGAAGAAGAAGGTTCTTGCGAGCTTCCAATACACCGGATACATGCAAAGGGTAATGAGCTCAGAGGTCAAAGGTCACATTGCACACTCACTAAAATTGAACTGGAGATTAGGTGCTGGGCGTCCGGCCAGAGGAGAACTGGACCCAACTAAGCCTGGTTCCCCCAAGGTTTTTTTCCCCATTCTCTCATGGATGGGGTTTTGGTTCCTTGCCGCTGTCGCCTCTGGCTTGCTTAGTTG
>JAUMHE010000051.1:19337745-19360109 GCA_032359235.1 Enteromius mattozi | reverse complement strand
TGGTCAGAAAAAGGTGTAAAATGCAAATCACTACTTGTTACATGAAAGATTGCATTAACAAACATTTCAGACAATTATCTTTTTTGATAAACAAAACCACAGGAAAGCAAAAAGGAGAGAAGGTCTCTTTGGAAAGAAACAAGAGAGAAATAAATTGTAATTAAAAAGATAAATAATGAAATTTTGTTGATCAAAACTGTTGAGCAGTTATTTTATTATTATTTCTACATCACTACAATATGTATTAATATTTGGAATAAACATTTTTTAAATGCTTTCCATTTTTATTACCAAAACAAATAGTGTTACAAAAGAGTCCACCAGCTAAAAATCATGCACACGTTCATAAACTTTGATTGCTGCTCACCGCTAACTATATCACACTCTACAGATCTATACGCAGTGATTTCTGCCATGTCACTAAATATAATCGCATTATGTGAGGTAACACAAACGAGCAAACTTTGAGTAAATAAGACATGACTGCATGCTTTGAAAAAGCTTTCCCTTTAGTGTGTGTGTGCGCGCACTGGGGGAGAGGGTGAGAGACGAGTGTGAGCACGGGGAGCTCAGAGAAGCCGTTCTATTGGAGAGTTGGGCTTAAATTCCAGACATGTCCTTATTAAGGAAGTGCGGCGTTAGTTCTCTCTCTCCCTTATGTCAACGAGCCCCTCTCGCTCTACCCTCTTCCCCACCCTGCGCTCCCAAGCACTCTGCCCAAATAAGGAGAGGCGAGCAAAGGATGAGGGGAGGGGGAGTTGGAGGAGGAGGAGGAGTGCTGGAGTCAAGGGGTGTCGGGGGGGACAAAGCAAGAAGGAGGGGAGGGGAGGGGAGGACTGACCAATTTAGACATCCATTCGGAGACTAAAAAACAGTGGGATTGTTTTGGACAAAACGCAACATCAGCACGCCTGGGGACTTGAGCGTTCTCAGCACTCCTGATAATGAAAGAGCTAGTAGTACAGCTAACAGAGGAAGAGTGGCCTGGATGTGACTTATCAATGCAAAACATTTAAAACAGTATCAAATTCATATACCATGGCACACTGAAACACTTTACTGCGAGGTACTTAAAAACGTGTGGTGTTGAAATATTATTAACACTATCACCATTTTTTGTAAAGCTGCTTTGAAGCAATGTGTATGGTTAGAAAGTGCTATACAAATAAATTTGACTTGCCTTGGTATTAAAGATGTCCTGGTAAACTAAAATCATCATGGCATATTTTTTATGTAAAAAAAAAAAGGTACTATTTTTTTTTTTTAAGTGTGGTAATAAGAAATACACTGAAAAGAAAAAAGATATTAAAAGTAAGGAGACGAACCAGGGGCTGTAAAACAAGAATTTTGAAATTTAAAACAAAAAAGATTTTAAAGATACAACTACAAATAATAATTTAATGTTTTAAATAACAATTCAAATTACAAGTAAATATTTACAATTTACAATATATACAATTAAAAATAATATTAAAAATAATAATGAACAGAAAAATAGAATTATATTTATAAATTGCAAACAAAAAAATTACACACACACAAACGATTAATCGCAACTAAAATAAAACTTTGTTTGCATAATGTATGTGTTCTGTGTATATTTATTATGTATATATAAATACACACCCATACAGTATATATTTTGAAAATACTTGCATGTATTTACATGCTTATATTTATATAATTATATTATAAACAAATATATTTAATATATAAACATGCCATTTTTCTGAAATATATACATGTATGTGTGTGTATTTATATAGACATAATAAATATACACAGCACACATACATATTTTATGTAAACAAAAACTTGTATTTTGGATGCGATTAATTATTTGGCAGCACTAGCATGTATGTGTGTGTGCAACTATTAAAGTAAATCACATATAAACATGCATAAATAAGTGTGTGTGATAATGTTTGGTACTTTGGTAAGTGAATAAAAACACTTTTTAAATAATTATTTAACCATGTATAGCTGTGTATGTTTTCAACACCACTTCTTATGCTAATCCCACAGTGGCAGCAAATAATGAATGCCTAAAATGCTATAAATTCAAATTCCCAAAACGGTGTCCTGAAGGAACAAAAATTAAAAAAAAAAAAAGGAAACAAACCAGCAGTTGCAAAACACACTGATGCAATGCCTTGCCAACAAAGAACAAAGAAAAATGGTTTATTTTTAATACTAATTGCAACCAACATCTGGCAGTGTGCTCTCCTTCTATCTCACCCTTTCATCTTAAAGCAACTTCGCGAACATGAACTTTCAGTTTCTTTCAAAAAGAGACATGGCAAGTGAGCAAGAATAAGGCCAGATGGACACAACTGCAAAACATCTGTTGCAAAACAAACACGCTCATCCTGCAACGCTGAAGGCCATTCTGCTCCATTCGATGCAAACACACAAACTTCATTTTCCCATAAGGCAGCTGGGACTTAACTTTGAATGACATGGCACACATATTTAGGCGCACAACCTCCTCTTTCCCGCCTCCTCTCTCCCCCTGCCGAACCAAACAGAGCTCTCAGTCAGTATATAATGCCGAAGAATTTCCATGTGGTCCAGGAATGTAAATAATGCAGCGAAAGCCATGCAGCGCACACATTCATTCAGACGCCCATTGAATGAACACAAGCCCTCCCTGCCCACTATCTCACAGAGCTCCAACACAGTACGTATTGTTGTCGGCTGAAGCACAGAGTTGGCTCCAGCCACGATTCTCCGGGTTCACCGGATTCCTCGCGATCTCTGTAGGAGAAAGCCCAAGGAAACTTACTTCTGTATGATCTAATATCAATTACAAAACAAGGACTTACAGCCAGTTTTTCCCCAAGCTGACACTTCCAACCATGGAATCTGGCATGGACTAATGGAGGAGTTTGGGGGGGGGGTCAGAAGTTGCTAGACTATTCTTACCAGAATCATAAAGACTTAGTCATAAGGCCGTTCCAGGAAAGGGGCGCTGATTGAGGTTTACTTGGTGGCCTTTTCGGATTTTCCTCTTGGAGAGCTTGTTTATGACTCAAAGTCAGACATTGTGGTCACACACAAGATGCACATGTACAGAGGACTGAACTAGAAGTGATTGGTGAATTCACGCATCAAATTAAACAGTCAATATACATGTTTTTACTGTAGTTATGGAGAAAAGATCTACAAGATTAGGTTTCACCGAATATAAGATAATACCTAAGCTGCAGGCATGTTGATGCAATGATGGAAGTAATTCCTAATTATCATAATGAACTGTATTTAGCTGGTAAATATTGTGTACTGCTGATGAATAGCAATAAAGCTTGTGCCACTTAACTACATTTCCCATGATTCTCTGTCACAGAAGGAGAGGGATAGAATACACACTATTATCCTTACACTAGCACAAAAAAAGCTTCCTGTCTTTGCCAGAAAAAGAATGAGAAATATGAAATCATCCAGCAACCAAATCTACTTTAATCAATTATAAACTAGCTTTGTATTTTAAAGCCAGCATTGGTTATCAGCTTCGAAATATACTTTACATTTCAAAGCAGATAATAAAAAAACCTTTGAGTTGGATATCTATCAACCTGTGGAAAAAATAATATATATATTCTATTTCTAGTTTTAAAAAATTCCATATTTCATTGTAAATAATATTCATCTTAAATTTTTTATTCACATACAATGAAATATACTGTACTTTTTTTTTTATTAAACTACAAATAGAATAGTATAAATAGAAATAATAAATATGATACCAACAACAAATGGGATTATATTTATCAGTTTAAACATTATCCTATTTTCCCAAGAAATGGAGGATTCTCTGGAGAAAACAGGTAAATCGGAGAGAGATATATGACTCAGCCGTGGGATTAAGTCCAAATCTGGACTTTCCATTATCTCAAAACGATTTTACAAGGAAGCTGTCACAATCACAATCCCATTTGCGTAAATGTGATAGGTTTCTCAAAGAAGCTCTCAACAGAACTCATCCTGCATCTCCACATCTTGGGTTTTATAAAGTGTCTTGCAGTCTCAATAAGTCATCTTATAACATTTCAGGGTCTCCGCTAACTGACAGAGGAGCGGAGGGACTTTCCAGCGCATGGAGTGAGTGCTGGAGTCCATCTGCGCGTTAGTCATCCCAGGCGGACATTTTTGGCGGGAAACAAGCAAGTGGAGGATCCTGTCCAGGAGGGAGGTCTTCACGCTGTCCTGCCAGCAAAATAAGGGATGCGGGGGTAAGTTAATAGGAGCCAACCCTAACGACCAGAACCTACCTTTTGTTTTTCCTTCTGTTGGACACTCCTGTCAGATATGAAACCTAAACATAGAGATGTAGAAGACCTGTCACAACTAGCCAGCACTCTTAAAAACAAAGGTTATTTAGTGCATCAACAGTTCTATAAATAAACTTCAACATCTATGGAACCTTTATGAAGTTCTTTATAATCAAAAAAGGTTCTTTTTTAAAAAATAATAATGTTCTTCACTTTTAAAACATAAAGGTTCCAATTTTTTTTTTTTTCTCAACTGTGTAATAGAGGAACAATTTATGGTTCCCCAAAGAACATTTCAGTGAACAGTTCTGAAGAAAGACCATTTTTTTATTAGCCTGAAGAACATTTTAACCTTTTTCCACTGTAAAGAACCTTGTTCCATGGATGTAAAAGGTTTTTCATGGAACCATCAATGGCAATGAAGAACCTTTATTTTTAAGAGTATAGCCTACACTCTTAAAAATAAAGAATTTTGGTGGCATTAATAATTCTATGAAGAACCTCCTATGTCCATGGAACATTTCCAAGGTTCTTTACAGTGGAAAAGGCTCTTTTAAAATGTTTCTAACACTAAGAAAATACAGTTCTTTTAAAAACTGTTAATTTAAAGTTTCTTTGAAGAACCCATAATGGACACAAAATGGAAACAAAAATCTCCTTTTGGAATCATAATTTGAGTGTATGAACAACCATTTGCGGCATGGAAACAATGGATGTTAAATGTTTAAGAGTGCAGCCTGCATTCTTAAAAATAAAGGTTCTTTTATTGGCACCAATTCCATGAAGAACCTTTAGCATCCATCAAATCTCTCAAAGGTTCTTTACAGTGGAAAAAAGGCTCTTTTAAAATGTTTCTAAGAAAAAATGGTTCTTTTAAAAATAAAAGTTCTTTTTCGGCATTGATAGTTCCATGGAGAACCTTTAACATCCATGGAACCTTTTCATGCAACAAATGTTCTTTACAGTGGAAAAAGGGTTCTTTAGATTTTTTAAATGTTCTTCACACTAAGAAAAAAAATGGTCCTTTTAAGAACTGTTTAATTAAAGGTTGAGGAACCTTAAGTAGATGGCACAGATGCAAAAACTTCCTTTTGGAGTCTTAGTTTTTTAAGAGTGTGGGCAAAATGACTTAGAATTAAAGTATTTACAAGAGCAAGAATTCTCTTTTTAGTATTTGAACTAATGCACAAAGCTCTTTCAACAAATGTCATCCAACTGTTTTTCCTGTCGAAGGCAACTCAGAATGTGAGATTTGTTAGGAAACTGTTGCAGCTGGAACACTTGTTGGCAATAGTCGCCCCCAGGGAGCGTATCCCTCCGGGCAGCCTCCAAAACACACCCGCCCTTCACTCACGCAAGAGCATACACACCGAATACTCTTCAGTGTACTCGGCTCCTTCTCAAAAACACACACACAGTCAGCAGTGAGAGAACAACAGGGCTGGACAAGTGTAGCAGCAGCTGCTGGTTGGGCTCAGATTACAGATAAAGACATTTAGAGCGTCTCCTTCTCTTCTTCTCATTGTCCAGCACTGATTTCCAACTACGGCCAAAAGCTTATGAATCGCACTTCCTACTGGAGAGGAAACTTGTGTCAGACCATCCCCTTTCTAGTATGATTCATCAAAGCAGAAGATAACCTCTTAGTTGAGTATGACTCAGGCTATTCTTGGGAAGTTGCATCTTCCCAGCACCACTTTTGCCTTTTTAGAAAGCACTTAGTTGTTAAAAAAAACACTGATTTATGTGACAAAGCATACTGTATACGCAAATGTGATGGGAGGGTTAATCAAAATCTGAGAACGTGATTGGTTAAAGCTTTCTTTTTTCCACACTTCACTGTCTGTTCACATGATCGTCGCGGCAGCCCAAGTCTGAACATGTTTGTAGGAACGAATATACGTGGGCCCAAGAGTGACAAACGGGAGACAAACCTGCCATTCGCTTTAGTCTGTTTCTCTTTCTTAGCTTGTTGGCTTTGATGGTCTACACACCGTTTATGGCCATCAGACCCAAAGCCCACACCAGGAACTGACCATCATAAAACCTATGGGTGGCCAACCTCAGAAGATCGACTAGAACTACATATGCTCTATGCTTTGTGAACTTTCTATTTGTTTTACCTCCTAAAAAGCCTAGAATTTTACAATTTTACAGATATCAGCATAAAGCTAATGTACCAAGTCCAAAATGTGAGTATGGGTCTGGGCCTGGACAATCTTATAAGTTAAAAACTGAATTTGTTGGAGGTAAATATAAAGCAACAAAAGAAAAAAGGGATGCACCAATATAAAAATTCTGGCAAATAATTACAGTCATGGCATGACCAATAATCAATAATTAACCAATATTAAATATTATATTGCTATACTATTATACTGTTTATTCAGTTTACTCTATGTCTAAACACTTTTAAATCAACCGTTTAAAAATGCAAAATAAACATTTAAACCTTCAATGCTCATTTTGAGATCTGACAAGATTACATTTAGCTGTCTGTTTAAAAAAAGTTTGTGGTCTTTAAAAGATAAAATTAGCATCTGATGACGACAAAAGAAAATGAATATGTAAAAAAAGAAATGTGCATGCACTGCCCAATATGAACGACAACATGAATTTAAATTAAACAAAACAAAAGCGCATGGCATAGATAAATTGGTTCCATTTGAAAATAAATTTGATACGCTACACAAAAGTGAATACTGGATCAATGTATGCACCACCCAGTGTGCATACTTAAAAATTCTTGATTGCTTAAACAGTTCAACGTTGCTTAGTAGTAAAAAAATAAATAAATATTGAGCAGCAAAAGGCATTAAAGCAATATCATTTTCATTTGGACATGTCAGAACAATGCATGAAGTTTGTTTTGCTGTTAGTAATATCCGCTTAAACTTAATTGCTTAGATATGTTCATAGCCTTAGATGTGATCTTAATCATGTTTGATACCACTTAATAAAGTCCTGTGGGTCAGAACCCTGACTTCCAAGAAATAATAGTGAATTTTTGTTTAAAAGTCGGGGAAAAGTCAGTGGCGAGACATCGCTTCAACACCCTTCCAAGACTATTAGCTTGTCTGAGAGAATAAACCCTTTTGGACTCAGCACATCTCTCTTGCATATTATCTCTTTCTACCATTCTCCAACTCCCCAATCACTTTCATTCACCCGCTTGCTTTCTTTCCCTCTCTGTGTTTAGCTCTAATAAATTCTACCCTTCTCCTCCAATAACTTCCTCTTACTTCCTCTCTGGCTCGGCACTCAGGAAACAATCAGAGCTGTTGAAGAGCCTGTGAGAGAGAGCTGCTCGACAGACGAGAAAAATTTTAAATTACCAAGACCAAGAGCGAATTTAGGGATAAAAGGCTCTTACTCAACTAAGAGCACTAAAATGACTCTTTACATGAACAGAAGCACCTCGTGGAAATAACCCTTGATGCATACGAGACGACTAAACATGAATCTCTGCGATATTAACAACTCCTGATTCCTGACTTTCGACATTATCCACCGGGTGACTTTCCAGGACGGCCGTCTGCTCTCAGATCTCTCCATATGGTTTACTCTAGTCCTGATTCAGTCAGCAGAGGAAAGACTGACACAAAGAGCGCCGCGTTTGCCAGAAGACTCGCTCGAACGTCTGATTCAGCACTTTCCGAGGAAAATCGTCAGGCGAATTTGTGAAGGAGTGCTCTTGCCTGACTTGGTCATTTAGTGGCTGAGGCAGGGGCTTGAGCCAAACCCAATGAAAACCGAAAAGACATGCATAAAAAGACGAACGCTCACAGGACTCTTGGGATGGCAGAGAGAAAGAGGCCCCATGTGCTGATCTCTGAGTCACACTTCTATGCCAAAAACAGAGGAAGACATAGATACAACCTACTCAAGCTCAAACACCGACAAAGAATTGGTACAGAAACCGTTAGAGCTTAAACACTCCGTTTTAAAATACTATTTTTTATTGTCAAATGTACTCCTTTACTTTGAAATATTTTTTTTTTTTTACAGTTTATCTGATTTCTTGACTATTAAGATTAAAGTAAAACTTAGCTTAGAGATTTCCATATCACACACACTTATAAAAGTTAAGGCACTTCATGATGCCAAAGAAGAACCTTTTTTTGTCTATATGGTTCCATAAAGAACCTTTAACATCTGAAGAACCTTTCTGTTTCACAAAAGATTCTTTGTGGTGAAAGAAAGTTCTTTAGATTATAAAAAGATAAGAAAGAGATGGTTCTTTAAAAAACCTTTGACTGAATGATTCTTTGTGAAACCAAAAATGGTACTTCTATGGCATCGCTCTGAAACGCACCTTAATTTTTAATTTAGTGTATGTCAAAAGTATAAAAGACTAATAAAATCAATTAGTTGCATCTAAATTTTAAACATTAAAAAAAAAAAAAAATAAATAAATAAATACAAAACCAGAGTACATGCATTTGATAATATAATCAATACAATAACAGATTTTACAAATAAACGTAAGTGGTTCTTGCAAAATTGAATGCTAGGGTGTTTTGGGTAACTTCTAGATGGATATGTACTAGTCCGAGTCAAAGAGTCCCTCCTTCAAGGTAAATTTAGGGGAATTTGTTATCCATTTCATCATATGCCAGCTGAAAATCCTCAAGTCCATTCCCAGAAAGTAACACCAAAAATTTCTTTAACACAGTGCATTATATGAAATCACCAATCTCCAGAGCACAAATTGTACAAAACAAAAATCAAAAGACTAGCTCACACAGAAATGATAATTCTGTCATCATTTATTCACCAACATGTCATACCAAACCTATACAACATACTTATTTCTGTGGAAAACAAATGATGATATTTCAAAAACTAAATGGGGTCTAAAAAATACTGGACCCCACTGACTTTCAAAATATCTCTAAAAATCACATGGCTTTGGAAGAACATGTGTGTCTTAATTCCAATATAATGCTTAGGATTTGGGGTTTGTTTGAATTACTAATCCTAAGTATGAGCACTATGTATACGTTCATTACTTTTGTGATATATGACATGACAAAAATGTTCACTGTAATGATTATCACACTCTGATAAGCATCACATGAAAGAGCTTCTTAATAAAGAATGACAAATAAATGCAACAACTAGACAGTAGGGCCAAAAATAACCAACTAGCCTTCCTTTTTTATCAATTCAGACTATTAGATTAGATGCAACTCAGGTGCATGTTTGCATGTGTAGCTGACTGCCGCTTGAACCCCAGTGCACTGCCACAAACAGTTGGTTTCAAGAACAACTGGAAAGTTTAGCAACTTCAGACAGACAGAAACAAAGGCTATACTGTTCTAGCCCACAGATCGCCCCTCCCTCGAGTCAAAAAGGGCCACGGAGAAGCAAAAAAAACCTTATCTGCCAATGCCTCGCACAGGAAATGTATGTAAACAAGTGTCCCGAGAGCGGGCATTCATTTTCAGCGCAATGTAAACACGCATTCATGGGCCGTCTCTCCATCATAATTAATAAAGCATAGCGACACATTGTGTGTGCTTTGGCTCACGTCTCGCCGCAGGCTCCTTCGACCGCGACGTGGAAAAGGACTTTAATTTGAAAGGGAAAAATTTAATTTTAGGGAACTGAAGGCCGTGTAAAATGTTTCCTTCTGCAAACATGGGGCAGTGAGGAGGCCTAACGGCAGCGCATCGCGCGAGATGCTCGCTTTCTCCCAAATGCTTGAAAACACACACACACAGCTAGATATTTGTTCAGAGCTCTGTTGACAGACAGGTAAGTGGTCACCATTTGGAGAGCCACTTCTGCGGCGGGTGCTAAAAGGCCGCTTCAGTCCGCACAAATGGAAAGAGGCTCATTACGCTCTCAGCTGGGCCCTTAACACAAACCAGCTAAAGGAACTGTCAACTGGCCAGCAACATAAACACATATGGCACAAACAATCTGCTCCGATCGCACACTCTCGATCTCTGAAGGAGGATATGCTCCGGACTTTCTGCATCGAGAACTGCTAGAAATGGCGTGGAGATGATTGCAAACTTCGTTTGGGGACTGGATTGAGAGCTCAGCGCAAGAACAAACAAATCATTAAAACTGATTTGTTAGCTTATTAAACTGTAAAGCTCTATTTAGAGCGGGAGAGCAAAAGCAGACGTTGAAATGATGGGTCTTCGCTCGGCAAAGCCTGACAGCGGAGGGAGTTCAGGGTTAGTTTCTGATGTCTGAAAAAAATACAAATAAAAAAACGAGAACAGCAAATTTGCAGCTGAACAACAAATGTGGCCCGTCGCGGAAGCCATAAAAGGCAACGCACAGCATCTGTTTAAACTCACCCCCAAAAAAGTATGTTTGCTTAAAACGTGTTGCCCTCAAAACAATGTGGAAATATGTGCAATTGTACACAAACTAATATAGAAAAATCACCAGTGTAAACCTTGTCAATGGAAAAACATGTTTTGATTTAAAAAATTCTGTGCAAAACAATACTTTGGAATCTTTTAATTTCAGAAATGTCCATTTGCAATCTTTAAACTGCATTATGTGTCATTTTAGCATTACATGTCGTTTGACATTCATCAATACTATATAATGAAAATTGCATAAGGGACAACTAGCACTAAAAACTAGACAGCTTGAGCTTATATATATATATATATATATATATTATTTTCCAAAAGGTATTTCCGTACCGTGGTGACTTACTGTAAATTGTGCATATCACGTAAGTGGCAAATACCAAGACAGGTAGCCTGGAGTGCATGCCACAAGCTAAAACTTCCTGTAACAAACTTAGTTAAGAAGCTGTGATACTCAGTAATGTGAAACCGAACCTAGTTTAAATCTATTATTTTATTTGTTATTGATCAGATAATGGGGTAACGTCTCAATAAATTTCAGAAGAAAAATATGCACACGTGTTTTGGGAGTCACGAGCAAGATTTGGCTTTTAATCAAAATGTAAACAAAAAAAATTGGAGTAAACAAATTGGAGCTCAATTTAGTTACTTCCACTGTTGACTAAACTAAAACCACCACAACATCTGGTCTACGTATTGTCTCATCAACATACATCACAACAAATAATTTCACACAACAGCAATCATGTCTACAAACAACCTGACCTATATCTAGCTATATTTCAAATCTTTTCTTGAGAAGCCCAACCTTTCTAAAAGGAGGTAAAACATTAGACAACCTAATCAAGCAGCAGAACTTGAAGAGGCAGTTTGGGCTGAACTCACTAAGTCCAACCTGAAGTGCAGCATTTCTGTTTAACGAAACCTGTCCATTAATAGTAACTCAGAGGAACAATAAAAATGTGGAGAGCATCGTTACACTCACTTACATATCTGTGGGGTGAACGGATAACGAATTAACATATTCATATGAGAAACTAAACTCAAAATATTTCAGTCTCAGCCACTTACCCTGACAAAAAGATAACTAAAAATGTTAGTTAATACACAAATGAGATTGAAATGTTTGAAAAGATTAATTCACCCTCAGAAACCGCATCTTCCTGTGAGCTTTGAGTCTAATTTTTTTCACATTAAAAATGATTAAATTCACGAGGGCCTAATGACTCTCCCTAAGGACAGTGCATTTAATCTGCTTGCAATTTCATAAATTTACATAAACTATTTAAAGCTGTACAACTTTATTGAAAGGCAGTGATTGGTTCTTCAACAAATTTGGCCATATGATGAATTTTTATTTAAAACACAAACTGTAACCTGCTTTTTTTGTTGTTTGGATATTTCTAAAAATGTCACAAAAGGGTCAAAATAATCTTTAAACTATATAAAGCTTAATATTGAAACCCTCAATCTGAGAAAGGTAGCTGTTTGAGCGGGAAGATCACTCAACCTCACTGCTTTACCTGAGGAAATCTGATAGTTTTTATATAATAGATTATAGTATTATATAATATATTATAGTACAATCAATGGTAAGATAAAATTATATATAAAACATTAAAAATACTCAATACGGTTTGATAAACCAGTCTGGATGGTACAATATGGAAAATTGCCTGAAGGCAAATATAAACGTTTCCACAGAAATCAGTTATCATATCAACCAGTTTTATGATAAATTATGTTTTTACGCTATTTATACAGCTTACTGAGTCAATACTGTACTCCATAGCGTGTGATTTGTTTTCACTTCACACGTAAAATGAAGTTGCATGTAAATGAAAAACATTTAACTTTTAATGTACGTCTATACTCTTAAATTCACGTCCCTAAAAACTCACAGAAATCAGTAAATATTAAATCTAGTAAATGCATTAAGCGTGTCAAGTGAAGCAAATATAGTCACACTTACCTGATAACGTAGAAAAAGGGGTGAACGATCTCTCCAAACACTTCTGTCGTTTCTCTCTGACAATTCTCTGGAACAACAAAACCTATGTCTTTACTTCCAATCACATGCGTTTGCAAAACCATGCTATGAGAGCAAATAAGAGCCTGTGCAGACGAGAATGACATTTTCGAGCAAACTTCTCCGCGCAACAATGTAAGCGTTACTTGCAACAATGTTTCTAACTTAAAAGTCTAATTCAAAGGCAAAAAGTTCCCGGCTATCACACTAAAATCGCCTTCCTCGCTCTCACACACGCACAATTACAGCAGATCCACACGGAATTCTGTCCCTCATCCCACCCAACGCAGGGAGTTCCGAGGAAAAATGCAAAATATGACAAAGATCTGAAAACTTCGCTAGAGCGGCATGAAAAACGCGATCAGACAAAGGGAACGAGTGAATCTAAAACTCACCTTTATTGAGAAACACCTCTACCGATAGAACTTGACGAGGTTTATTTCGTTAAAGTTATATTTATCTTGGTGCTCTATTGTTTTCAGTAATATTTCTCCCGGTTTGACAGTAAAGGTGGAATGCGAAGTATGGGTTTGGTATGAAATTCACGCACTTCAGTGGAAAACGAAGGAGGGAAAAAAAGTTTAAGGAGGGGCCACCGTTGCGCGTCAATCAACACGGCTGGGGGCGGGGACTTCTGCAAAGGATCCGCCCACTTTAGGCCGCAGAGAAGAAAAGAGAAAAGCTGTAGGGCAGGCTACTTGAGCTACTGTACATTGAGTTATAAATACCAAGTTTACATTAATGCAATGATCAGTTATCGTTGATTAGATTATATCTGAAACGCAATCTGGCACTGATTATTTATTTAATGTGACATGCACAGATAATCTTGAAAACAAAATCCCTAAAATTACACCTCACAAAAAGTCTTGAAGTGTTTCTGTATCATTGCATGTTTTTATAAACTTTCATACAGTTAACATTAACGTTCATTAAAGAACTAATTAGACTAGTAACATTTACAATGTTATGTTTACAATGTTTTTGTGGATTTAATAGACACTAATTTTGGAAAAGTTTAGGGTCACAATTACTCATATGTGAAAATAAAATATGGAAATATGCTTATTCAAATAAATACTTTGCCTATGTAACCAACACAATAACTGAAAATACAAACTAATGTAAATTTTAATGATTGATCAAATCTGCCAATTTAAATGTTAATGTAAACTATGTTAAAATAAATCTAAGTTTAGATTTAAAAAAAAAACTTGGAATAAGTATTTTTCAATGATCATTTAAAACGCATTTAAACTCATATATGAGCTTATCGCTGTATTTAAAACAATCCAAGTGATTATATTTGCCCTTAGAAGGCCATCATCATCATCTTCTTCATCGTCCAGGAATTCTAATAGAATCCATTCAACATTCCAGAGTGATGAGTGTGAAGAGTGAAACCTCTTCCCCACAACCAGCATCTCAGGGGAGCACAACAGTCAAACTCAGTGATGTAATACGCTGGAACGGAGCCTAAGATTATAATGCACGTATGCTCCTTTAACATACATCTCTACAGGCGTAGAGCTCCGTCTGTAGGCCAAATCTGAAACATGTGAGCACAGTCCAGAGTAAAGATTAGCGAAGTAAAGTTAAAATATTACAAGGGTTACAAAAAGCTACAGGGACAAGACGAGGAAGCATTTGAAACTATCACAGCTACTTTTCTGAGATCTACAAGTTTGGACAACCAACCCAGCAGGCTGTGACAGATCATCTGGCCTGAGGCTGAAAGTTTAAAGAGAGATCCCCAGTGTAATATCACAGCTTAAACTAAAGCAATACTACTACCACTGATACTTTAGCTCTGTTATACAGTTCATTCATTTGGCCTTATTTATCTTCAAGATCTGTATTCTTTTGAACCTTACCAGATTTACAAAGGCATTTAAAGTCATTAGAAATCAGCATTTTCAACTCATTACTTGCTATTATTGTCGTGGCATTTATTAAAAGAAAATTAAGCATAATGTTAAAGCCTAAAACATTGTCTAACATTATGTGGCTTTTGGTTATCAATGTTCAATGTTAAAGCTGCTTTGGTAGCATCAAGTGAAAAAGAAAGTTATTTCAGAGTCGAAGAGAAGTATTTGGAAATGTATAGATGAAACATGGACAAAAATACCAGGAATGTGGAAGAAGAAAGTAAATATTTCTTCCATGTTGACTTTTTTTTCTTTTTCAACTGTGGCAACCTGAACTGCCTAAAGTTTTCATTAAACACCCAGATATAAAAAAATGAAGCACATTTTTACAAACACTTTTATTTCATTTACAAGTATTGCATTTTCCTTTCTACATTTACATTCACATTAAGTAAAAATGAAAGAATGGGGTTTTTATGGGTTTTTATCAAATACATCCTATGTTACACAAATAATCATCAACTACAATGACACGTACAAGGCAAAACAAAACAGTTAAACACCAAACGTCGGATGTTCGCATCTGCATCAGGTGGTAGTTCACGTTATTCCTGTAATGACACTTATTAATCCAGATCATCTTTGCTTGAGTAAGCAAGAAACTGCGTGAGTGGTTGAGATGTTTGACATACTCCAAGCATCAGTCAATGATATCGCATGTGCAAAAATCTGAAATTTACTATCAGCTTTGATAAATCTGGACCTTGCCTTAATCTTGGGCTTTCGGCACACTTGCACAGACAACCGCTTTCTTGCTTGCTTCTTCACGGTTACACACACAAAACACAGCACAACTGCCAAAAATACATAGAAAGTTCTTGTTTCAAAAGTACCAGTTCACCCCAATTTTTTTTTTTTTTAAATGTTCTCAGGCCAGCCAAGATGACTTTGTTTCTTCATGGGAAAAGATTTTGCTCACCAGTGGATCCTCTGGAGTGAATGGGTGCTGTCAGAATGACAGTCCAAACAGATGATAAAAACATCACAATAATCCAATCCATCAATTAACATTCAACCATTTAAACCATTGCTTCCAGCTAAAATATGAGTCCTCTATCCACAATATTGCTTTCTCTAGTGAAAAAGTTGTCGCGTCTGAATGAGGAAAGAAATATGCAGAGATCAGGCACTGCTTTCAAAACCAAAAGAGCTCTAAACAAATTTGCTGATTGATTTTAATGTGAGAGGACAATTGGAGATGGACTTTCTCACTGGTGTTATTATGGATTATGTTTTTTTTTTTGGCTAGAAGTAAATTTAAAATGCCATAATGATGGATTTGTTTCTTGCAAACACATTTTTATTAGTTGTTTGGACTTTCATTCTGACGGCACTCATTCACTCCAGTGTAATGCTACATTGTTCATTACCAAATTTTCAACTTTGGGTGAAGTATTCCTATAAACAAAGTGTATCTATTCATGTTATTGGTAAAAGACAACCAAGTTTTTAACCAGATTTACTAAAATGTAAAGCAGACAGTGTTAAAACATTTTTCCTAATTTCACTGCATGCATAACCTAAAACTAAAACACAATCCATTCTTTCTTTTTCCCTTTTCAAACATGCACCACGTCTGATGTGACCTCCTCACCACCAGGGGTCATTTGCATTTTTCAAACTCTCAAATCAAACATCTCAATGCACTTCTCAGTTCACCAACTCTACAACCGTTACTTGATTTTAGCCCAAGCGGATATCACCAGCCGATCTAGCATGTAAAATCATGCATCTCCACAAGCAATGGTGGCTTTATTTTACAGATTTATGGGCTTCGGCCTCGTTGTGAATTGAGCTGATGCTGAGTGAGAACGCCTCACATTTGCTGTGTGTGACGAAATCACAAAAAGACACCAGCAGGACGTCTTTACGCTTTTACTCGCAGGCGATTTTGCCATCAAAGCTGGAGAGAGCGATGGCAAAGGCTTGTACGGCACACAGAGGATACCTGTAGTCCAGAGTGAAGGCATCATCTGCTACTCTCCCAAACTGCATCACAATGTAGTCCTCTGAAACGTAGCGCAAAAAAGGGTCATGCAATGACTTATTTGCTTAGCAAACATACCAATACTAACACTGATTTTACTTTACATACATTTTGCATGTATTTTGCAACATCAAACTGTTCAAAATGCACTGCATATTGCACAGTGTATACTGCACACTTCATACTATTACATACAAATAGTGAAACAGTATGCAAAGTATCAGTATGAAATATCTACAAATACGATTCATTTTTGCACAAATGTCTTCACTTTTTACAATTACTAATCAAGAGAGAATAAAATAGCAGCTAATATTATTTCTGCCACTTTTGTTACACTGGAAAAGGATAAAGTCAGGTGCTTTGCATTGTGGGGTACTGTACATTGCATAAAAAATTTGGCTGACAAATTTATTTAAAACAACGGAAGTGTAGGTAAGTGTTTAACTTATCAGAATATGCCCCGTGATCATGTTGATTTTAGTACCACCATTGAAATTGTTAACTAAAACGGTTACAGTTTTTATTGATTAAATAAAGCTGAAATAAAATATAAATGTTAGATTTAAAAAACATACTTCTGCAACTGACAGGAATAAAACTGCAGTACTAAAATTACTAAAACTAAAACGGAAGCAATAAATAAATACTGAATAGAAATATTTAAAAACTTTATTAAAATTAATTAATTAAAAAGGAAAAAAGCACATAAAATGTTCAAATTAAAATAATAATAAAAAAAAATTATAAACACTATAAAACAATATTAAAATACTCTTGTTGTATTCTTTACATTTGCAGTTGTACTTGTTCCGCATAACACAAAATGAGAAGCATTCAAGCATGCTTTTTCAAACACACAGTAGCTTTTGTTTTAAAGAAATATATAACCATAGCTCTAGAGAGATATGGTTAAGTTACTTACGGTCTTTGTTATGCACAATCTGGAAATTTTTGATGGAGGCCTGTGTGACTCTGCCGTTGAAGTTTAACACGTGTGATGCCGTTTCTTCATTCCACACCGGCGTCTTATTGCGCAGCTCTATCAAGTTTTCCATATTTCTGTTTTGATGTCTAATGAGGAGGCCATCATTTTCCTGTTGGGAAGCAGTATATTTAGATGTCATTTTAACAAATAATACATTTAAAAAGTAAATCAAATAATAATGAATGATAATAATAAATGAATTAATTATAATATATATATATATATATATATATATATACAAAAATAAATAATTCTAAACAATATTTGTTTTTAGCTTACACTACGTGGTCGTATGGGCACTCGTTCTCCATCTTTGTTCATGCCAGGAATAATTATAATCATTCGCCTTGGTCCTTTCATGCCCAAAACATTTGTTTCCTAAAGCCATGATGCAAACAAACATTAGTAAAATATAACATGCATTAAGTAACTGATTAGTGTTTTCAACCAGAATCATAGTGGATGTTGGCTTACATAGATAATAGCTGATAATTCTTGTCGCGCATTAGACATGTCCGGCAGAGCTCTGTCCGGATGCAGTGCATTATCAAACACCGTGAACTTAGTTCCCATTAGATTTGACCTGAAATATACATGCAGATATCCTTTAAATCAAAGAGACTGTGTTATAGACCTGTAAAATCAGTCCGAAAGCAGCAGCTAAAATGGCAATGGTAAACAAACCCACTTACCTCAGCTTCCCAATGAAGTTCTCCCCTCCTCTGGAGAGGTCAGTCGGGTCAATAGAGATCAAGTAGTTTGAGGTTGTGCTTTTTTTCCTCTTCCTTCCCGCTAACAAAAATACCTGGACGTAAGATCAGAATTTGTTACATCTGAATTCAAACTATTTCAGATAATGGGCCATTTTTTAAAATCAGATTATCATTTGAGATGATCTAAATCCGTTCTTTTTTTTTTTTAAATAATAATATTAATTAATGAATACATCTTAAATAATATATTTTTATGCACCAATGATGCATGAAATTGATCAGAAGGGACAGTAAAGGCATATAATGTTACAAAAGATTTCTATTTAAATATATGCAATTAATAATTATGAAAAATATATCAATATATCATGTTTTTTCACAAAAATATGAACACTGATAATAATCAAAAATATTTCTTGAGCAGCAAATCAGTATATTAAAATGGACCACAGTAAGGATGCTGAAAATTCAGCTGGTCCCACTTTAAATTAGGTGGCCTTAACTACTACGTACGTACATTTAAATTAACCATTTGATACAATGCACTTATTGTGTTGACCCCTTACACTGTTGACCCATCTCTTACACCTTACCCACCCTTAAACCTACCCATACCACCAAACCTGTCCCTAACCTTACTCGTATCCCACCTTAGTAGCAGCAAAAGTGATTTGCAATACAATATGAACACAACAAGTACATTATACTTATTTTTTTATGTAAGTAGTTAAGGCCACCTAATATAAAGTGTGGCCATTCAGCTTTATATCACAAGAATAAATCACACTGGAACATGTAATCACATAGAAACCAGTTATTTCTAAACATATTTCACAATATTACTGTTTTTCAAACAAATGCAAATGTCTTGGTCCACATATTTGATTTCTTCCAAAAAATCCACACTATGAAGGCCTATACAGATAAATATAGATGTACTTTCTTCTCGTTGTCCAGGTGCAGGTAGTATGTTGGGTAAAGGCCTCGGTCCATCCCTCTCTTGTCCCGGGTCACTTTACACCTCACCGTGACGCCCTGCTCTGCAGGCTGAAGCACAAACTCCTCCAGATTGTCAAACTCGATGGGAGGAGAAGGTGCTCGCTCCTCCTTCACAGGAAGAAGAGAGGTGATCTTAGGCACTGTGACCACAGTAATCATAGTTCCCACCCAAAAACCACATGTGCGCTGTTGTTACTAGACAAAAATGTTAATAAAAAAAGCAGAATGAGAATAAAGTGAAATACAATGAATTCACCTTTTTGCCTTTTTTCCCTTTGCCCTTTTTCTTTTTCTGTGTGACTTCTGAATCAGAGTCTTCCGTCTCTTCTGCTTTAGCAGTACCTGAGGACATAGACATTAGACATAGACATTTTATGGAAACAAATCAGTTCAGACATAGATAATTATATTTCCTCATGCTATGGCATACTATAACCCTACATTTGGTCCCTTAACTTCCTTTTTCATTGCTATTCAGAAAAAAAATTATGCAATGCATATTATTTAACTTATTCATTTAGGTTACACTTTATTAAGACTTTACAGTCCACTTTAGACATTCTACTAACTATACTAAGTAATTTTGTTACCACATGTCAACTAATTCTCATTCATTTGCAACTACATGTCAACTAACTCTCAGAGTAGACTGTTAGGGTAGGTTTAGGGTTAGTAGAATTAGTTGACATATTCTTGCAAAGTTTCTGATAGTTAGTATGTTGTATGTGCTGAACCCATCAAAATAATGTCTTATAAAGAAGATATAAAACAGACAGTCTACTAATAGTCTAATGACTGCTAGTTGACATGTAGTTACAAAGTTACTTACTGTTAATGTCTAAAGCGGACTATAGAAATAAAGTGTTACCTTTATTTACTTATTCAGTGAAGAATTTATAGAAATACAATTATGTGTGCATAATAACAAGCCAAAGCAGCAGGGTACACATAAAAAGCAACATGGAATCTTCTTTATTATTGAAGCCTTTATATTTTTTATGTCAGTAAGTAATACTGCGTGTACCATAATGGCTTTAAGAAAGGACCAGAACTCACTTTTGGTCTTTTTTGTCTTTTTGTCCTTGTCTTTGTCTTTGTCCCCTCCGGTCTGAAACATGGAGGCTGGGTTTGAGCTGCTCTTCTTCTTCGTCTTGCTGGGCTTGGTTTCTGGTTCGCTCTCATCTTCACTCTCAGATTTGGCAACCGCTTTATGTCACATTTGCAAACATATGCATTATTCTGAATCAACAAATATACATTTATATAGAAGAGCTCTCAAAACGTTACCTTTCTTTTTACTCTTGGTTTCAGGCTTGTCTCCATTTATCTGAAACATGGAGGCTGGCTCCTTCTTCTTGGATTTTGATTTTCCTTTACTATCTACATCCTCTTTGACATCTTTGTGAAGCAAACATAAATAAGTCAAGCTACTGAATCTATAACTATTATATATTTAAAGCAGAATAAAGTACATGTGAACAGACAACACCTTTTGATTTGGACTTCTTGTCTTTTTCCTTCTCTTTTTCCTTTCCATTAGAACTTTCTTTTGAAGTCTTTTTCTTTGTCTTCTTCTGAGGAGTGGTGTCTTCATCATCCTCATCATCATCATCATCTTCTGTAGAACCTGTTTTGCAATAAACATATAAGTACTCAGGAAAAATCAGGTACAGTTTGTTTTTCAAATGTCATGCTATTATCCTATTATCTTCTAGACAGCAAGACAAAATGAAGAGCAAATTGTTTGTTTGTTTTTTTCATAAAAAAAATATATTATCACACAATTCTCTCACTAGAGGTTTTGAAAATATCTCACCAATGTTCAAACGTAGCTAAAAATATTAAAATCTAATAAAATCCTTAGAGATCTCAATATGAGCTCAGACATTTCAATTTATCAAATAAATAAATACATTATTACTCAGGTATTACTAAAGTACTAATGTAAGTATTACTAAGGCAATTTCAGTGGTTTTTATTATTAACAAAGGCAATTTTCTTGCTAACTGAAAAAGCAGAAATAAAATAAAATTAAATATAAAATAAATATTACATGACAAACTGAAACTGGAAAAAACTTTTTTTTTCAAAAACAGTTTTAAAATTTGAATAAATATTGCCTTTGCAACTAACTGCAATGAAATAAATTGAACTTGTAATTATTAAAATAACTAAATCTAAAACAAAACTAAATAAAGCTAGATAGCACATTATAAAAGAACAATCATATGAATAAAAAAAAAAAACCTAATAAAAATGACAATAAAACTTGAAACTAATTTTAAAAAGTATGTGTGTGTGTGTATATTACAAAAAGCTAATATTTATATCATATAATATGAATAGTATTAATAGCACTAAGAGGACATTAATAGTATATAAATGACACTAAAATAACAGTACATCACTTACTCTTCTTCTTCTTTGGGGCACTTTTTGCTTTCTTTTTGATTTCCTTCTCCTTCTCTGTCGATTCTTTGTCCTTCTCCAGTTTCTTCTTCTTCACCTTCTCTCCATCTGTGAGGGAGGTTTGTAAGAGTTGTGTAAACACAGACTGACAGAAGCGCAGTGATGTAACATCAGGACATGAACTCTCAGTCATACTCTGAGTGGCCGGGCTGCTCTCGGCCGACAGATCGACGCTCTTCTTGCTCTTGGTCTTTTTGGGTTTAGCTTCGGTGCCATTGGTCTCTACTGGAGTCGACTCGGGCTTCTTCTTTTTGGGCTTCTGTAAAATTCTGATGTGTAGAGTTAAAAATCACATTATTGTAATAAACATATTGGAAAATTAGCTATTATTTAAAGTAATCAAAGCTAGAAAGTTAGATTACTCACCAGTAAGGATACAAATGAAAGCAACAAACAAAAAAGAACAATCTATTTGAATATAACTCTTAGTCAATAAATAAGCACAAATACTTTGTACTTTTTAGTTTGAAACACACTCACCTCTCTCTCGCTCTCTCTCTCTATATATAAAAATGTGCACATTTTTCAGATTTATATTATTTTTGATTTAAAGGTTTTTCTCTGACGTTTATTAATGTTTATTTCTAACATTTTGTTGAGAATCGTTTGTCTTGGATCTCATGGAAATCATCAGAGACT
>JAUMHE010000051.1:19326809-19337645 GCA_032359235.1 Enteromius mattozi | reverse complement strand
ACTTCCTTCTGACGTTTTCCAGGCCTTTACTGCAGCTGACTTCAGTTGTTGTTTGTTTGTGGCTCTTTTTGCTTTTAGTTTTGTCTTCAGCAAGTGAAATGCAATCGGGTTGAGATCGGGAGACTGACTCGGCCATTGCAGAATATTCCACTTTTTTACCTTCAAAAACTCCTGGGTTGCTTTTGCTGTATGTTTTGAGTCACTGTCCATCTGTAAGCTACTATGAAGCGCCGCCCAATCAACTCTGCTCCATTTGACTGAATCTGAGCATTGAGTGTATGTCCTCTGTCTCATAATCACTAAACACCTGTAACCTTATATGATATTTCACAGATGATGTTGTATGCTTTGGATCAAGAGCTGTTCCAAGAGCTGTTTTTTTCTATCATTCTGGTACAGGTTGATCTTAATTTGAGTCAACGAGTCATTGAGCTTTTTTAGATGTTTTTTTGGCAAGCTTGTGGTGAAGCCTTCTCTTGATTGTAGACTCTGACAGTGACCCGTCTGGCTCCAAGAGAGTGCTCTTCTTTCGGATGGATGTTGTAAAAGGGTTTTTCTTTACCATGGAGAGGATCATCCACTGCTGTTGTCCTCCGTACACATCCAGGTCTTTTAATGTTTCGAAATCTTTTTTTCTTAGAATGTACTAAACTGTTGATTTGTTTAACTAACGTTCCTGCTAACTCTCTCTGATGGATCAGTTTAGTTTTTGAAGCCTAACTATCATCTGTTTCACTTGTATGAAGAGATATTTGACTGCATGATGTGGGTTCAAATGCAAGTGGCACTCCAGAGCTTTTACCTGCTTAACTGTTCATGAATCAGCTCTCCAATTACTTATGGTCCCATGAAAAAGGGGGGAGGTGTATATTAAAGTGCTGTAATTCCTCCAATTTTGATGGGAATACCATGAAATTAAAGTTCAGAGTGTGCAAATATATATTTGTAACTTGAATATGTTTTGGTCAGCAGCTAAGATAATAAAAAATCTGCCTTTAATTAAAAATTCAATTATAACACACAATGAAATGTTATTTTTGTAATATCTTTTTGATGCACGAGATTGCATGATCTCTCTTTTGATATAACAGCAGTAATCTGATGCATAACCACATTATACAACACATCCGGTTAGAAAGTGATTAAGCCGCAGGAGTCAGTCATGGAAAAACATCACATCTATCCGTTATTCATCTTTGTGGACTGTATTTCACAAATATGTTTCAGTTAAACCTTTCCACACATCTTTTCACCCTCCATTTATACAGCGTAAAATGAGAGACTCTGTACTCTCTGTGAGTCTGAATGTGTGTGAATGTGTGTGTGAGTGTGTAAGTGTGTGTGATCCACTTAAGACACAGCCAGAATAAGACTATTAATACCGTCACCTTAGTCAATCCCTGTCATGAGGTGTGGAGGAAAACAAAAAGGCTAATTCAACCATGTTTCCATTCAATTAACAACAAAAAATAAACATTTGCCAAATACAGTTTTAAAATAAGTTTTAGCTTAAATAAGGTTAGGTTAGTATTTGTGCTGTCTAAATGAACTCAAGTTGTGTTTGTAGGTCAACTAAATTAGACATTGTAACATTTAGAATTCAAAATTATGTGTCAAAATCTGAAATTCTTCATTGTAATAAAATATTTTCTTGATTACAAGGATTATATCACCATATAAATATGATATAAATCTGCAATGCCTATATTTCCTACTAGTTACAATACCAATAGTCATATAGTTATTTTAATTTATGCATATATATAACCTAAATATTTTACAGCCATTTAGCATTTCTCATTACAAGCAACAGAACTAATATTGAAATTCATGGCTGGAAGTCTTTGATTCAGTCAGATGCATGTGTCTGTAAAAAGCTTTGTAATTATTCACTACAATAACACTAAACTTTCCTGTAAAACTAGGAGTGAGCTCACTTTAACTCACTTATTAGACAAGTGACATCAACCAACATGCTAATGACAGCGTGCTCGGTATGTTTTTTAATCATCGATATTAAATATATTAATCGGCGTTAAATCCATTTTGATGACAGATCTAGTTTAAAACAGACAATGCTAAATGATTCAGTGAATCAACATTTAGATAAACAGCTATTGGATGGTAGAAGGCTAATAATAAAACAAAAAGTGCTTTATGCAGTCAATCAATTAAAACAAACTCACCTTTTCGGCAGACATGCCCTTTATCTTCAAACTGTTTCCAGTAAAGTTGAATAAAAGCAAGCGATGCCTCGGGGCGGTGATGCTACGCTAGTAATGAGAAAGTGTGGAGCTTTACTCAATGAAGCTCCATCAGCAGAAAGTTACTAAGAGGATTTTCCCACTGACCCATCTGTCCCTCACAACACCGGCCAGAAGAAGAAATAATACGGTAGATGGCTAATTGACAAATGGACGTCAAACTTAAAGATTTTAGACTATTAAGGGGAAATTGTATGCAGGTTGAAATTAAATTTGGACCACTTTTAATCACCTTTTGCCTTTACTAGTGGACATGGAAGTAGATCCACATAAACCTCTCGAGTTTATTAAAAGAAGTAAAATTCAACATCTTTCTTATGTAGATGCTTGAAAATGTCTTTTTTTCCCTTGTTGAGGTCCAACAGGAGGTTAAAGGTTTAGGAAGGACCCGCTGATATCACATGCTTAAAAATAGATACAATTAGATTAGGCCAGTATATTTAATGATGATTCTTTTTGTTGAAATAATTGAAAAACTAAATAAGAATTTATATAGATAGTTGTATGATTATGGATATATTTTAATTGTTTTTATGTTCATTACTTACATATTGCTAATTTTATGTCATTGTTTATTATTTTTTTTAATTATTTTACTCTTATTTACTTAGCTTGTTTAATTGTTTATTCATTTTTTAAATTTACATTTATTTATTATTGGATGATATTTATGTTAATTCATTATTTATATATTATTTATTTAATTGATAGTTTATTTTATTTCATTGTTTTTCATTTTTTGTATTTTATTTAAAGTTGTATTTATTTATTAATTCATTTTAATTCTATTTATTTATTATTTCTTTGCACGTTTCTTATTTTGTTTATTAATTTGTATTCTATTTCATTATGTATGCCTTTATTTATTTGAATTCTATATATTTATTGTTTTTCTTGTTCTATTTTAATTATTTGTGTTAGCATTTATTCATTATAACTTTTATTATTTACTTTTTTTATATTATTTACAATTTTCAGCTTCTGGCTGTCCTGCAGGTGAGCTCTATTCCCGAACATCATGCATAATGAAGATGTTTAAATGTGTCAACACAGAGACCCAGTCACCATATTAATACACATTTGTCTAATTAATGTAAATACTGGGATTTCTTACAATTATACCAGATGCACATCACTGCTGAATGTATAACTCACTGCTGCTGCCTTGCAGGGCCTCAAATTTAGTTGAATGAGTCATTGCTAGATGTATGTTTTGACACTCCCCCTGCTGACACATCTAACAAACATTTGATTTTGCTATAGCTGAACATAAAGATACTGTAATGTTTTTTTGCTGCTGGTCAAAGATGAGGTTTGTGCTGTGCTCTTTGACAGCAGGAGCTGCAGCAGACAGTATCTGTCGGACACGAGGGTGTAAAAGCATCTGGAGCTGAAGCAGCCTGCAGGATGTGGAGCTTATCGCTGGGCTGAACACTAGAGCTTTTTCTCCTCTTATTGGTTTAGCTCTACTTGGCCTGTGCAAAAGCAGGTCATGAAGGCCACTGACTGATCAACCATTGATAAAAGCTGGAATAGTGTGAATAGAAGTACTTTCTATTTTTAAAGCTTTACGCTTTAAGGCTTTATTAAAATTATAATAATCATAATAAGTAATAATAATAATTTGTGTTCTTATTGTCCTGTATATACAAATGCAAATGCATATTATTCATTGTCACTTGTTTTTGTGACAGACACCTGACATATATCACAATTATTATTAGCAGGCAAATAACATTACAAAATAGGTGCTATGAGGGTTAATTGTGTAATTTAATTGCTTATTATTTCGTCTGTGGAAGCTTAGTTTTCATGCTCAGAGTCACTAAAGAGGAATATATTGCATGGTCGTATTGCACCACCTACAGGCAAGTAAAGGTGGCGCATCATTCCAGCGATAATTTTAACAATATAATGTAGAAAATGCATGCCTGGAAATAATGTCAGAATTTACACCTAGGCAGCTGATGAATAGCATTATATAAATAGTATTATTTTTTATTTATATATTTATTTTACGTTAACATTTCACATTAGCATTCACATCTGTGGGATTTAGGGATTAAAACATTCCCTTTCACTGTGAAATAAATATTCTCTGTCCTAATCAATAATATTTTATAATATTTATTTAGATAAATATTATTTTTTGGAAATAATGTACCCTAATTAAATTAATTACTGTATAAAATTGATGATACATACATACATAGGCCTACATTCACACACATATAAAATTTTATAGATTATGAAAGAGAATATGTATCGTATGTATCAGGGTCATTGTAGTGTAGTATATTTTAATAAAAAAACTAAATCTGAAATAGAGAAAAAGTATACACGTTAAAAGGCAAAACGCACTGCAAAAATGAATAAATCTTAAAAATTTAAATATAAAAATATATTTTTTAACTATTTATATAACTATAACAATGTCTCCATGATTCTTAAATAACACTGATATGTATAATTTAGTCAAATATTATAAGTATTTCCTGCCCTGATACTATGCAGCAACAATGCAAGACGTAGCAAATTAAATCTTAAATATTTAATTTATAGTTTTATTATCTATGAATATGCACCAAATGTTTCCTGTCCTGACACTAGATGGCGATATAGTTAAATATGTGGAAACTGGCTCAAGATCATGTTTTGTGGTGAAATGATTGAAGCTGTGTGTGCTTGCAGTGCTTCATCCGGTGGCAAGATGGCGCTATTTCCGCCTACCTCCCGTTTACAGATCATGCCCTCAGAGGGCCAGTGAACTCAAGGAGGTTCAGAGGTGGAGCTCAAGATCTTAAAGAGACAGTGCAGTTTATGATGCAATTGTACAGTATTCTCCAAATCACCAGTTTATAACAAATAAAACTGGAGAGCGGAAGTTCCTCTTAAACCTCTGAGGTTAATTAAAATACATATAATTTTTGGTTAATATTTACATATAGACTAACAATAACTTACAGCATGTAGTATAAATGTGTATTATCTCAAGCTATATATGATATGTAGCACACAGGAACTGATATATGAAATAATGCAGAA
Organism: Enteromius mattozi; assembly: GCA_032359235.1. Classification (NCBI taxonomy): domain Eukaryota; kingdom Metazoa; phylum Chordata; class Actinopteri; order Cypriniformes; family Cyprinidae; genus Enteromius; species Enteromius mattozi. Next base: position 19,332,336 of record JAUMHE010000051.1, on the reverse strand, counting down.
GCAGAAGAATGGCTACTTAAGGACGTGACCTCACTCCAGCGGCTTTATTACTCACACTCACAATCACAAACAATGAGGACAACCCATGGAGATGTGGGTCAGAGGAGTGCACACGCTCCTGAAGGACACACGTGTGTGTGTGCGCGCTTTAGACTCAAACTAAACAAAGGCAACAGGATACTGCCTCACTGTAAAACAAATGCTGGATCCAGCAGCAGACGAGCACACAGAGGAAAATGCTTTCTGAAAGTGTCCTGCTGACCTCCTTTCACAGAATATTAGTTTTCCCATGATGCAACAGCCTCTACCAGAAGGCAGGATAACAGCATAGGAAGGAAACTCCATTTTAAACTATAAACTTTCCTGGTCTTTTACTATGTTCCAAGTTCTGGGGGGTTGCCAAGGTGTTGCTATGCAGCTTCTAAGATCTGAGTTGTTTTTAAACATGTTACTATCAGTTACTGGGGTGCTCAGCTTAGGATGGCTGTCAGGGTGTTGCTATGCAGCTTCTAAGGTCTGAGTGTTTTTTAGCATGTTACTCTGCAGGTACTAGGATGTTATTCATGGTTGCCAGGGCGTTGCTATGGGACTACTAAGATCTGAGTGTTTTTTAAACATGTTACTATTAATTACTGGGATGCTTTGGATGGTTGCCAGGGTGTTGCTATGCAGCTTCTAAGATTTGAGTGTTTTTAAACATGTCACTATCAATTACTAGGGCACTCTCTGGGTTGAGTGCTATTTTTAAACATGTTCCTATAAGTTACTAGGATGCTCTAGGTGGTTACCAGGGTGCTGCTATATGCACCTGCTAAGAACTGGGTGTTTTTTAACGTTATTAGATGTTCTGGGTGGTTCCCAAGACCTTGCTATGCAGCTTCTAAGATTTGAGTGTGTTTTTTAATATGTTATGTTACTATCAGTTATTGGGATGCTCAGGGTGGCTGTCAGGGTGTTGCTATGCAGCTTCTAAGATTTGAGTGATATGTTGTTCTGCAGTTAATGTAATGTTCTCAGTGGTTACCAGGGCACTACTATGCAGTCACTAAGATTTAAATTATTTTTATGGTACTATCAGTTACTAGGATGTTCTGGGTGGTTGCCAAGTTGTTGATATGCAGCTTCTAAGGTCTGAGTGTTTTAAGCATGTTACTATTAATTATTAGGATGGTTTGGGTGGTTGCCAAGGTGTATCATTCTAAGATTTGAGTGGTTTTTAAACATCTCACTATCAATTATTAGCGCTCTGGGTTGAGTGTTTTTATTAAACATGTTACTATCAGTTACGGGGATGTTCTGGGTGGTTTCCAGGGTGCTGTTATGTTACTTCTAAGCTCTGAGTGGTTTTTAGCATGTTGCTCTGCACTGTTTGAGGTGTTCTGGAGGATTTTTAATAAGTTTCTGTTGGGTTACATTGGAATATTTGCTGGTTTTCCAGGTAGTGCAAAGTTATTAGTCAAATATTTTGAGTGGTTTCCAGGGTATTGATATGCAGTAGTTATTCTAGTGTTCTAGGCTTTTTGCATGTTGCTGTGCAGTATCTTGGATGTTCTGAGTGGTGTTAAAGGGTTAGTTCACCCAAAAATGATAATTCAGTCATTAATTACTCACCCTCATGTCGTTCCAAACCCATAAGACCTTCGTTCATCTTCTGAACACAAATTAAGATACTTTTGATGATATCAGAGAGCCATCTGACCCTCCATAGACAGCAATGCAACTGAAATGATCCCAGATCCAGAAAAACACAGGTTAATAAGTCCATGTGACATCAGTGGATCAACTTCAGTTTTGCGATGCTACGAGAATAGTTTTTATGGGGGCAAAGAAACCAAAAATAACATCATATACTCAATCATTCTTCTCCTATGACTTACATCTTCCACCATTTTAGAGAACGTTACTGCATAAGTGTACACTTTCCTTTTTTTTTAGCTACTTTTGCTAGGTGGTTGCCAGGGCGTTGCTAAGGAACTCCAGTGTGTTGCTATCTGGTTGCTAAGGTGCTCAGAGTTAGGGATTTCTTTAGATCTTTTACCCAGGGCTGCTGATGGCCAAATGGGTGCCCTAAGCAGAATCACACAAAATAAAACGTCCACGTTTTTGTTGAAGAAATTAAATAGGCCGTAGCATTTCTTTTACAAAAAGGTGGCCAAATTAAAAAATAAATAAATAAATAAATAAATAAAGTGGATATTTGAATTAAATCTTTGGTCAATATTAACTGAGGACTGCATACTCTGCGTGTAGGGAGCGGCGGTACTGCTTTAAACATAAATATGCACTTGGGAGATACTTATATCTAAAGTGACTAAAGCATGCCACTTCACCAAAGATGCCCAGATGTTCTGCTGTGCCCCACCAACAGCATCATGGCACTGATCTAAGATCAGATTTCTCTATTTTGACCTTGGCTACAGTAAGCTTACTGACAAAACTGATCCAATGCATTCCCATGTGAAAGCACTAGAAAGCTTGAGAAGTTAAAAGTTTCAGTGTGTATGAATTTCAAAATGATCTTTTCTTGGCTATTGTGAATTCTTTTTTTACCTTTCTGTTGAAATGTTTTTCTTTGCAAAACTTGTTTTTTTTTTTTCAGATGTTGCAGGGTGAGTTACTAATGTGTCCTGCTTAGTTACCAGAAAATGTAAGCAATATTGCAGTAATGCCATAGAAAACACCAATAATACTTGTTTCTGAAAAAACTCATCAGAAACAATCTAATGAAGCTGATAGCATAAGAAGCGCAATTTAATAACACTAGTTTATATGTAAAATAAGTACTTGTTTACAGAAAAATTAATCAGCTTTTGACATGTTGCATTGGTGTTAGTATCTGATCTTTCAACGTGTTTCATCCTGTAACTTTTGTCTACACTTTTGCTCGGTCCCTGTTGTGCAATGACTACACCAAATTGTCACCAGCTGGTCAATGAACAGTTAACTCAAACTTGTGCGGTTTTGTCAGGGGCTGATTACCCTGAACGATTTTTAAAGATCATGTGATAATGCCCTCGGGAACATCGCACTGAAAGAAAACTGAAAACATGATCTGTAATACAAGATTGTAAAAGTTGATATTAGACCTCATTCAGGTGCCATTTCTTATGCTTGTGAAGATGAATAATGCATAAAAGGCACATGTATATGTAGTGTCTTAAGTCTACTTGAAAACTAGATTTGCAACAAATAATAACAGTACATAAATTCCTTCAGTTTACTAAGCAGGGGTGTTTTAGAACTGTACTGATTGATCAGATTAATTAATTTAGCAGAGATAAGACTTGAGAAAGTAAGAAACCTCCTAACAACCACCTTCAACCATCTAGCAACACCGAGAACATCCTAAGAACCACAGAGCAATGCCTAGAACACATTAGCAACCACTTAACAACCCCAGAACATCTTACCAATCATCTAACAACCCTCATACCATCCTATCAACCACCCAGCAACCCCTAGATACCCGGAACACCCTAATAACCCTCAAAACAACCTAGTAAGTCCCAGAAGATCCTACCACATCAACATCTGTAAGGCCTGTAAACCTTCTTTTAACCCTTCTTTTCAAAACCTTTTTCAAACAAGTCTAACTTTTTGCACAGACGATGAAGGCATAAAATGTACAAAACATTATGCTCCAGTACAGTTAGGTCTTATGCAAACAATGTAACCACAGAAATCCCAGCTGAAATGTTAATTTAATGTGCAAATGAGAAATGTACAAGGACTGCACTGAAAGTCACCACGCCTGTTTATTATACAATTATACACTTCCAAAGCAGGTGACAAGCTTCTGACGGCATTGCTAAAAGCAAGTGGCTTTCATTGTGTCCTTATTTCACATGAATGTCACTGCATACAGATGGGGGAAGTGAACAGAACTTTGGTTCTCTCCGCAGCTTCAGCGTTGCGTTACACAGGATGACATCAGTGCGGAGGGACTCAGGGTAATAGCTCCTGTGGGAGAGGCCACGTCCTTCAGCTGCTGGCGCCGAAGAGACTATTAGACCCCGCAGCGTCCCCCCAGCGCTCGAGTAACGCGCCTAAGACGTTCCCCAGTAGCTGTCCTTCAGCTCCAGCCATTATGTGTCATTAAGGCAGTTTGGGCCATTTGGCGAGGTCTCCCAGAAAAAGGCAGGACTATCTGTCTATCAGAGCCAATTTGCCATCTAGAGCACTGTCAGATGAGGTCACAGATAGCTCTGAGTTGTAAAAGATGGAATAAAGCTCTGAAATAAAAAATAAACAAAACATTGAGAAAGTATAATTTTTCTATGACAAAAAACTTGCTTTTTTTTAAGGTTAAGTAGAGTTTAAAAACACTTTATCCTGACCAAATGAGTTTTAATATACCCGAAGGAGATATTAGTTAGCATTTCCATTCAGCTCAATGGTCCAATGGTCCAGTTGGTCCAAGCGGTCCTGGATGAACATGACCTGGATACTGCCATCACAGTGGAATTATGGGAGCTCAGAAAACATTTATTGCTGTACATAACTGTTCAAAGGTTTTGGGTCGGTGCAATTTTTTTTTTTAAAGAATTTCTATTCAGCAAGGTAGCATTAAAACTGGCAATAAAGACATTTCTAATGTTGCAAAGGATTTCAAATGAATGCTGTTCTTTTGAACTTTCTGTTCAAAGAAACCTTAGGTCTAGAACATGTTTGGAATCTATCTATCTACCTATCTATCTACCTTCAAACAAGTCTTTGTCAAGCCAACATTCAGTGTTTGTCTTGATAAACTTTGCTGTTCTAGTTAAAAACAATCTTTATATACATTTCTCTGAATGTTATAATTATATGCATTCAAATAGGTGACTTCTAAAACAGCTATAGTACAGAATAAAGAGCTTTTACATGAAATATAAGAAGATTTACAATGCCACTATGCAGAAGGTGCACAGAAGAGTGTCCTGCACTCTTAAAAAGAAAGCTGTTTTATTGGCACTAACAGTCCAGCAATGAACCTTTAACATTCATGCAAATTTCTTTGGGGAACCAGAAATGATTCTTCTATGAAACCCCCTCACCTTTTGGTGACTTTATTTTTAAGAGTGCAGAGAATCACCGGCAATGGAGAACTTTGGGATGTAGAGTGTCCTCTTTCTGCTCTGGTTCATGCTCCCTGTCTGAACTCCCAGAGCAGCTGCCACCTCTGCCGCCCCCCTTACCCTGACCTACTGTCCGCTCCGACACCCTCCTCATGGGTACCAGCCCGACCCCCTTTCTCTCTCTCTCTCCCTCTCTCTCTCTGTGAGCTTGTCTTCCTCCGAGACAGTCAGCGGGAGCTTTAGACGCAGCCAGCTCTCTTGAACCGGTGCCAATGGAGGCCAGCCCTGGACGCCACAGCTGAAAGTTTTACAAGCGCTCCGGTCGGAAGGCAGGAAGACAGACTGAGAGATTTGTAAGGGCAGCTTCTCTTTCTCTATTCACTTGTGCTCTTGTGCTTTATTTATATCCGTGTCCCTCTCTCTCTCTGTCTCTCTCTCTCTCTCTCTCTCTCTCTCTCTCTCTCTCTCTC
>JAUMHE010000051.1:19316614-19326709 GCA_032359235.1 Enteromius mattozi | reverse complement strand
TGCTTTATTTATATCCGTGTCCCTCTCTCTCTCTGTCTCTCTCTCTCTCTCTCTCTCTCTCTCTCTCTCTCTCTCTCCCAAAGTCGTGTGCAAGAAACGGTTCTTTCTTTCCCTCCAGAGAGTTTACAGAGCAAAAATGAGAGAAAATGCGACAAGAGGACAGTACTTTGAGACATAAATGGACAAATAACAAAAGGACGAAAGGGGGGCGCTGACGTCACACACTGTGCTGCCCATGACAATGCCTGAAAGGAGAGGAAGACAGGACGATTGCAACTCTTTCTCTCTCATTCTGACACCATCCCTGTGCTGTCAGGAAAGGGACGGCACGCTTTTTGGCAGGGTGACGCTGGATTATTGCACTGGTCTGGCTGTGTCGTGCTTTCTCCACAGCTGAGCAGGATATAGTAGAGTGTTACCACAAACTTTCACCACTAGTGCTGTGACAAGTCGCTGTCTCGCGCTCTTTGTCCTGGCGCCTCGGGTTTAACTTTCTCACACTGCCCTCCTGCTTCGGCACAGCAAGAACTCTTCGAAAAGGACTCAAAGTTTTCAGGAAAAAAAGGAGCTTGAATTGGTTTCACCTGGGAAAGCTGACAATCGTGGACTTGCTTTCAAATGCCTATGGATAAACATCAGCGTGCATTGCATGCAACATGCAGGCAATGGGAGGACAGCTAAAGATGCTGCGAACGACTTCTGTAAAACAGGAATCGAAAGGCTTGTACTTGGGCCAGATGCCAAGCACTGACAAAAGACTCGTTCGGGAGCCTTAACTCTTTATGTCGGGACGCGTGTCAGATCGTGATTAAGTAAGTACATGTGCCTGATATCAACATTTTCTCTCAGAGCTTCACGCTCCTGAGGGATCAGTTGAGATTTGCTTATTTCGCTTGGTTTCTGACCAAGTTCCACTCCTCGCCTCCGGGCCTGAGCCAGGTGATGGTGTTTAGCATTTCGTGCCAACACCCATAGAGGTATTAAACATGGAGGACTATCTGCTAACCCAACAACAACAGACGAAGCCAAAGAGCGAGCCACAAGGTGGTCGCAAGAGTTGCCGCCTTGTTTTCTTTTCCTTTCTCGTGCTGTTGTGACCTCTCTCTCTTGGCAGAGGGGCTGAAGTGGGCAGGCGAATAGGAGGGCATAGCTGAATCTGCTCAGTGCTGGCAGGGGTTCATGCCAGAAGGGCTGTTCGCTCGCACACCTCTCTCTCTGCTTTTCCCCTTGTCTTGCGAGCGACGTGGAAACGCTCTCTCCTCTTCGTTCTTCCTCCCTGCTGTCTTTTATTTTTCAGTCGTCGAACAGTGCAGTCGTACTTTTTAGCCCATCCGGAGTCTCCGGCGACGTCCCATGAAAAGCTCTCGCTCAGGTACTTCCAGCGTTTGATTGTCGTTCGAATGCTTACTTCTCTTTTTTTTTTTACTTTCTCGTGTTGCAATAACACCGTTTTTGCTCTGACTTTCCCTGCTCCTCATCCTCGTCTTCCTCCAGCACGTGTCGTTTATCTGCCGCCGCCATTATAAAGCGTGTTTCATTTCTATCCAACGAGACATTTCTTCTCATAAAAAACTAATATTGTTAGATAAGCTCCAAATGTGTTTGAGCAAAAGTAATAAATCCGAGTGATTTTGCTTGGTTTTGTTTGCCTTGCAACACTGCATGACCACTGTTTCTTTTTATACAACCTGTTTGCATAATAGCTTTTAAAACAATGTTTTTAGAGGCTGTAAAAACATGCGGTTTGCTATTTACGGTACAGTGGAGGGTAAATACGCTCTTTTGTGTTAAGTTACACGTCTGAGGCCTTCAAAACAAAGATCAGCGCTTTACCTGCCAGGAGACGAAAATTAAACCTACAACCTCACAAAAAACGATTCATAATAGTTATTTTTATTTCTAGGTTGACTGTTAAGTGGTAGACCACATACAAATCTATTCTTCCTCTAGTCTTACATATTTGGAGGAACTGAGCGTTAGATATGACTAAGACTGAGACCACAGTGAAGAACCTACTGTAAAAAGTCAAGAATGAGACTAAATTGATATATAATATTATATTTTCTATATATTATATTTTTATTTAATATGCATAATATGTATTTTATATATATGTTATTGAACTGTAATTTGGATCAGATCAATGCACCCTTGCTGATCTTTCAGAAGCGTATGTGCATGTTTGTATATTCAAATTAAATTAAAATTCTGTACTGTAATTCAAAACGTAATTTTAATAAAAAAACAGATAGGTATAGATATGTTTGTTTGTTTTGTTTTGACTGTAAAGGCAATGTAAATATACACAAACATGTTAAATCACTATACTTGTATAAACGACAAAAAATAATAACAATACAAATAATATTAAAACACACTTGATGTGTCTTTTATTCATCTACGATTGAAGTAAAAACACATTTGGAGATTATTTATGCCATTTTTGATTATATATTGCATTTCCATTCCAAAGCACCCCAAGTTTTGTTTTGTCTAACTACTTTTGGTTAGTTCATCTTTCACAGCCAGCAAAGAATCGTAATTCTTTTAGAGATGTCGAAACTATTGTAAATGAAAACTGCCCTGAACACTGTACAAAGAGAAAACAGAGTAAGAAAAAAAAGCAGTAAGGTGGTGGGCGGAGTGGTAGAAAAAAAAAAAATGAAAACACTTCCTCCACCCCTCCCTCACTATCCTCAGATGAACTTGTCACGTTACTTGATGATTTTTTTCTTTTTTTCTGGCCTGCCCTCTCTACTTCCTGCTATTTTTGTGCTCCCTCTCTCTCTCTCTCTCCTTCTTTCTCTCTGTGTGTCGGTGTGGTAACCAGGAACAAAGTCACAGACCCTTTATCGAGAAAAATATTTTGGTAATCACCTGCAATTTTGAAGCAACAACACCACAAACAGCATCACAGTATGAAGAAAAAGAGCCTTGTGGATAGCAGCCGAACCCTGGGACATCCAGCTGTAATTACGACTGCCTGACACTAACCAGAGCAGGTATTTGTCGCTAATGTGATTCGAGGTCTCATTTTGTAGCAGTTCAGATCACATTTGTCTCACAGGTATCGAAAGGAAAGAGTTAACAACAGGTCAAGTCATGAGCTTTCGAAAGCACATGGCTTCTTACTTGCACATGCTGCATGCATAAATGTTAATTCAAAGCCGTATTTTCAGTGTTAAAATACTTTATTCTGTCTTTGATCAGTGTGACAACTATAACTAATCTATTGAGATGTTGATTTGAAAAAAAAGACAGTACTTAGGCTTTTTTTTTGCGTTATCAGAACATTTACTTTACAATCCTGACCTTCTTGACCAATGGTGTGAGTTTGTGGGCGGGACTATCTGTTTTTTATGGTCAAATAAAACATGCAGCCAGTGTTCGAGGACACCTATTTGGAAGCAATAATTATTTTTGCAACTCCAGAGCAGAAATTACTTACATTTTTAGTGTTACTTTCAGTGTTTTATTACAGGCCTAATTAATTAACAAGTGTCAACAAATGCAATGACAAATCAAATAGCTTCACGACACTGCAACACTGAAAAAAAAAAATGTTGTAGAAAGAATTAAATTAAATACTAAATAAAAGTGAAACAGTATTTCCTTGTATGATGTAATCCAATAATATTTTTTGATTCAACAAATCACATACAAAAAGCGCTATTTTTGTAACTGCACTGCCGAATGTTGAAAGCTGCATCTGTTTGCAATACAGCTATTGCATTGATAAGTGCTGAACTTACACTGAACGCAAACAAGGTCAACAAGCACTTCCTGTTTAGTATTGCTATTTTTGCATCCAGGGCGTAGAGCTGAAGTTCTGCAGATTGTCAGGGGTCGCTACAAATGATAAGCGTGTTAAAAAGGCCTCTGGTTTTGCAGCACTGCACATCCGTGGGCTAAAACACGTTGCATATATAGATCATTTTACTAATTCAGATGTGGGAAGTGAAGTGTCATCCCACTTCTAATGAGCAGGTAGAACTATATTTACTGACTTTACTAACAGTCACGATGCACATAATTACATTTACGTGACATTTAAAGTGCAAGTACACTAAAAATGTTAACATTTTCATGCATCTTTTATAAAATATCTGAAGAAAAGTATGCACAGAAAGACACAAATATATGCTGCAAATGATAAGCGTGTTAAAAAGGCCTCTGCATTTGCACGGCTGCACAACCGTGGGTTTAAAGACAATGGTGCAGATAACAGTTGTACTAATTCAGATGTGGGAAGTGAAGTGTCATCTCGCTTTTACTGAGCAGGTAGGACTATATTTACTCACTTTCGTAAAGCTCACAATGCATTTAATTACATTTACTGATGATTAACATGCAAATATACAGAAAATGTTCCTCAGCTCACAATGCTCTAGTGCAGTACTTATTGCTTTTCTAGATAAAATGACAAAAAGATGTGTGTTTGGTGCTAAATAGGCATATTAGGTTGCATAACTTTGAAAGAGAAATGTAATTTGACCCCATTTACTTTCTGAATACACATTCCTGGTCTTATAGCATCTGTGCACATTAACCAAAAAAAAAAAAAATATATATATATATATATATATATATATATATATATACACAAATATATATATTTGTTTATTTATTAGTGCTGTTAAATGATTAATTGCATCCAAAATAGAAGTTTTTCTTTATAAAAGATATATGTGTGTGTAATGTGTGAGTTTGTAATTTATTATATGTATATATATATAAATACAAACACATGCATGTATATATTTAAGATATTTTATGTTTATATGTTAAATGTTTATATATATAAGATTCTAACTATATAAATGTAAATATTTTCAAGATATATACTGTATGTGTTTGTTTATTTATATATACAAATAAATATATATATATATCAAATAAAATACATTTGGTAGATATAAACACATGTGGAAATGTTGACAGCAGAGGTGAGATAAAAAACGAACACCTTTGTGTTTAACCGCGAGACTGAGGTTGTAGAAACAAAACCACTTCCGCTGACAAACTTGTTTATCACAGGTATCTCACTGCCGAATATGTCATACCAAATGCCGTTTGAATGGCAGACATGACTGAGCTCTACATATGTGAAGGAAAGAGTTCAAGTTCTAACGCCTTTTAGTGTTTATGTAGAGCTTTGCATATATTATCTCTCACAAGATGTGAAGATTTAGCCTCGTGTTGACATAGCCATTACTTTGTGTAATGATCCATGGACTTCAGTGAGACGTGGACCATATACTGGGATGGAATAACAAATAGTCCTTTTGAGATCCAAGAAAAACGTCAAACGAGGGCATAGGACCGGATAAACACTGCAAACCTAACTAGACGATATTTTATGCATCATAAGCACACGCCAAAAAAAATTGAATTATGGTGCTTCATAAAGTACCTTGTTTTGGCCAGAATCTTGCGTCCTTCCTGGGTAAGGCAATCCCATAATGCACTGCAATAAGCTGGAAGATAGAGGGAAACATTACTTAACATTACATTACTGAAAAGTCAAATCTAAAATTGGATTAAATAATAATTTCACCCAATATTTGTGCACATTAATGTAGCAAGTTAGCTTAGCAACATGCTAACATCAGACTCTATTGCAATCGGTACAAATTATTTATGACTATTTATATAGCACACATTTTACACAGCTGCACATATGAGGTGAGAAAAAAAAATTCTGGTTTGCCCTTTGAATCAGGTTTATTTTTTTGACCCCCTTGGCAGATATTTTTCTTGTTTTACCCCTCTGGGCCTCTTCTTTTTTGGGTCACACTTAGTACATTTCCATTCACATTATGCAATATTTATACAATTTTTTATGAGCTATTTTTTCCCACTGTCATTTTTGACCACAATGGTGCTGAGTGTTACTTTTTTTAATTTTTCAACCTTTGAATCATAATATGCATGATTTTTGAGCTAATGCAACAAGTCGCCAAATTGTCAATATGAAATATGAATCTGTCTAAATGAAATATATTTTGACTTACTGTAACAATGTTTAGATTTTAAACGAGACAAAAATGCTAAGTAAGAAAATTACATTTTGCAGTGCATCACTTTTTAATTTCTCAGCCCTTTAACTGATCCGACATCTCAATTATGAGACTCTCGGCCGGGTCTGTTTCACACTGCCCCGCTGTCTCGGCCAACTGCCAGGCCAAAACATTTCAATCACTGCCATTAATTAGGCCAAAGAGGAATTCAGAATGTTAATGTCCTGCTCCAGTGTCTTTCAGTTCCTCGGTTCTCATGCTAATTTATGCAAAGACTCGGTGCCGCCGTCCCGCCCCTTTGCCATGGCAGTCCATTCTTTGGGCCCGCCCTGGTGACCTACGTCTGCCAGACATTTACCACAGCACCATCATGCTGGGACACTGTCATCTGTGTATTATAACAATGCAAACATTTCTATTTCATATATATATATATGTATATATGTTTAATTATCACACAACAGAGTGACTATAAGAGGTCTGATTGACTCTGAATGAGTTTATTTTGTGATAATGACCATTATTAAGACCAGTATTACAGTAAATTGTGTTAATTAATGAATTTGACTTTCATCCAGTGTTCAGATTTTTATACTAGAAATGTATGCAAATTAGCACATATTTCATTAAATAATGCCTCATTTGCATATTTAACCCTACCATTTAACATAACTATTAGTTATTTTTTTTATCCTATTCACCTGCAATGCGATAATTATTTTTAATAATAATTTAATCAGTAAAGACTTGTAAAGTCTCGTATGCTCACCAAAGATGCATTTATTTGTGCAAAATACATTTAAATATGTTTCACGAGTTCGCGCTTCCTTATGATAACAATTTAGGTGTATTTGGCGTGCCTGGAGGTCGGTGAACACCGAGCCCTAGTTGTTTGAACCCTAGCGAGGGCTGAGCTCGGCGTCCGGCTCGAACTCCGCTTGCCCCCCTCTGTAGGAAGACGCGGAATGAGGCGGAGAAGGGGTGGAGGAGGGATGCGTAACAAGATGTAGAAGGAAAGGAAACAGGCTTATTTAAGGGGAAGGCTTATGGATTTGGTTGGACGAGACGAAATTAGATTGATTAGGAATGCGATTCCAGCCGCGGCTAATCATGCGTACGCGCTCACGTAATATTATTACAATTTAAAATAACAACTTGTAATTTATTCCTGTGGTCAAAGCTGAATTTTCAGTATCATTACTCCAGTCTTCAGCGTCACATGATCCTTCAGAAATCATTCTAATATGCTTATTTGTAAAAAACATAAAATTATTTATTCAGTAGATTAAATTGATCGAAAGTGATGGTAAACATATTTAAAATGTTATGAAACACTTATGTATTTAAAAAAATGTGTTACCCTTGAGCTTTCTATGCATGAAAAAAAATTATTACCGATTTTAAGAAAAATGTTATGCAGGAAAAACATACACGTTATATTATTATTATTAAATCATATCTTTAGTCAAAATTTAGGTCCTTAAAAAGTATCACGATTTAACTATAAAAAGTCTAAAAAGTACCATGGTGTGACCGTAACATAATCATAATATCATAAAATCATACAAATAAATCTAACTGTTTTTCTTTTAATTACCTTACACTGCTTACCAAAGATCTAGAAATCATGGTATTATTATCACTGAAAAATGGTACTGCCACAATCATTTTGCACAGGTATGTTCACAGCATACTTGCAATTATGCAATCATTCAACTGTCTTGAAAGAAGTAGCCTAAGACAGTTTGATCTTCACACACATTCTTGTAACTGCACACTCATTTAAGATGGCAGGAAGGCGGCCATTTTGTTTGGTCTTTTTCCCTCCCTTTCATGCTTTGCTAACAGACAACATGTAGTGTTATTTAAAGGCAGACAGCTGGGAAAGCCGCGTTCAAATGCAGTGATTTACTTCAGGCAATTAAACGGCATGCAACAGAACAAGTTTGTGAACTATTCGTCGCCAGACAGTCTCCTGCAGGTCCAACAAATAAGCACGCTGCTACTGCGACTTCTAATTGTTGATTATTTCGCTAATCTTTTAAAAGGAAATCAGGAAAACACAAATAGGGATATACTAAAATAGAATCAGTGATTTCCAAATTTCCCTCTGCACTTTGACAGTCATTTTGAACGACAAGACACGTGGAGATGGAACAAATGTTTTATTTTAAAATCAATTTTTTGTATGGATTTGAGTCAAGTAAATATACAATATATAAATTGTATATTTATTGTTAAAATATGGAAAGTTTATTTGCAAAAGCGGATAACTCAGTTTGTTTTAAATTGCCAAAAATCATGTTTTTTATTGTTTTAGCTGTATTTTTGTTTATTTTCAGTATTTAATTTAAGATTAATTGGAATGGAATTTATCTGATATGAATATGTATTTATGCGTAATGATAAATGAATTAAAAAATATTTCTTAAATAAATAATCATTTTTAAATCAATAAATGCATGTTTTAGATCAATTATAATTTTATAAATTAAAATAAATTAAGCAAGCCTTTTCATTTTGTATGACTCCTAATACATCTTTTTCATCCCTGTGCAGATTCAATGAAGAAACGACATCCACTGCACGTTTGTTTCTGTCCCTAAAGCTGAGGTAGTAGATTGAATAGTTGTGGAGTATAAAACCTCCCTTTGAGATAACTATACAATCTACTGTCTTTCTTACGGAGGCAGATTAACCAGCTGTCTACTGAAGACACTTTTGAGCTACTTCATTTGTCCTCGTTTACAGCCTATATCTTCTCCATTCTGAAGCTGTGCTCCGGCAAGCTGAAGATCTGTGTCTCCACGAGCTGAGGTAGTAGGTTGTATAGTTTGTGGGAAGGATCTCATCCTATTCAGGTGATAACTATACAGTCTATTGCCTTCCTCGAGAGACACGATGAACCAGAGTAAAAACACACCATCTAAACGGAGTCTGTACCAGTAAACATTAAAAGTATAAATTGGTCAATAAAAAACTAATATTATTGAAGTATCACAGTGTTTTTATTATAGTTGTTATCATTCTCAGTTTATTCTGAACTGTTACTTTAATTTTCATTTTCATTTTATTTTGCTACTATATTTTATTTTGCAATACTGCTATTTTATTTATTAATGTGATTCATTTTTATTTAAAATTTCAGAATGTGTTATTGTATCAGCAATGCAGTTTTCATCCTAATGAAACACATTAAAATTACTGTCTTTGATTTTATATACATACACACACACACACACACATATATATATATATATACACACACACACACACAAACAACAACATTGCTACAACCTTGTTACACTAACTAGTATTTGTCACAGCACTTTTATATTACTACCCTTGTTGATTTGATTGCTTCTTTTGTCCTCTTTTTAAAGTCGCTTTAGTTAAAAGTGTCTGCAAAATGAAGTGTAATGTTACATTTAAATAAAGGGTGACTCTTTCTATGACTTAACCTAAAAAACATTGCTTAGACATTATGAAAGTCACAAATAACATCTCATGTATGTACTTAATGATAAAGCATTTTTTTATTATTTTAAATAATTTGTTTTGTACATCACAGCAGGTTCATATTTTTAATATTGTACATACATATTATTGTGCACTAAACTACACATACATGTGCACTACTATCCACATTCAGCCATAAGAGCCATAATACAGTTACTCAGTTAACTACCAAAGACTACAGATATAGCATACTTGAAAAGAACTTTGTTAACTACAGTTACTCTCAGACTTTGAGTTTGTGGCGTTTTGAGGCGCCCTACTGGCAGAACAGTGTAACTACAACATGAAGAAATTTTAGAAAGGTTAGGTAAAAAAAAATAAACGTTTGCCCACACACACACAAACACTCTCCATAGGCGTAATGGTTTTTATACTGTACAAACCGCATTTTCTATTGCCCTACACCTAAACCTACCCCTTACAGGAAACTGTTTTGATATTTCAGACCAAAAAAATGTCCCCACAAGGTCAAAATGTACTGGAATTAATATCTTTGTGGCAACACTTGTGTGATAAATACCAGGTCTCTCTCTCTCTCTCTCTCTCTCTCTCTCTA
>JAUMHE010000051.1:19293378-19305657 GCA_032359235.1 Enteromius mattozi | reverse complement strand
AACAATGCAGATTTATTTTCACAGCCACCTTTGCTCAGATTTACCAAGGGTGCCAGTATTAGTGGAGGGCACTGTATATTGGGAGGGAGAGAGAAAGAGAGAGAGAGTTTAATTGTAATAAATAAAAATTATGTATATAATATATATACATAAATTTCCCTTTTTTAAAGAAATATCCTGACCAAGAGCAGAATCACAATGCAAGATCTTAAATATTTCTTTCACGTCGTGGAATCCTTTAACTTTCGTTTGCTCCAGGTTTAAATGAGATTATCATTTGTGTTCTCAGATGGTTGGACTCTGCTGTATATTAGACTGGACGTTCCCTCTGTAGTCTCTTTAATTGATGTACTGGCATCGGGCCATGTTTGAAGTGAACAATGCTGATCCTGAGGGAACGTTTGGGGCGTTCCTCTGGGAGGAGTACTGGATTTCTGGAAGATAAGTCTCAGTTTTCAAAGGTCATTTTGTTCTTTCTCTATACGACGTGATAACGCGGCCTCGGTCCAAACAGTGTGAGCAGAATGAGAAGGATTTATGATGTTCATCTTCCACATTATTACTTTTCCCAACATCGCTCGAGTTCATTTTGCTGAGTGAAGTTAAAAAATGTGAAATATACCTTTTGGCACAGCATTGAAAAGCAATATCCAAATCAATTCTCATCAGCGGCACGAAAACCAAAGGTTATGAAACCACACATCTATACGCCGTATTTAATTTGATGCAAATGACAACACAGCTGTGAGGGAGACGTACAGCCGCTCAATATGCTCAGATGTACATGCAAGTTGATTGTTCAGACAATAATGTTCAACAGATGATCCAAAACAGAACGAAAGCTCTACTGAAGGAACTACAGGTTTTGCGTAACCCGTCTTTGACCACTAACTTCTCCACTTGCCACCACACAGAAAGCGGTTATGGTTCTTTTATAATTCTTTTTAATTGCTGATTTCCCTAAATGACTATGATTTCACTTAAAACTTTTCTGCCAATATAACTGACTCTAATATCTAGTCTCTGTGATATTCCAGTGTCGACATAGGACCCTCCTTCAGTGTAAATCTATTAGATTTTTTCACTTCTTTTAGAGGAAAAACAAAGTGCAAGTCATTGTATGAGATCAAACCCATTTGCATCACACTCTTTATATGAGTACAATAGCTTGTATTTAATTGCAGACATTATTAGAGCACATTCCCATTTAATCTTCAAACCATCATCATCACTGAACCTCAAGACAGACATAAACATATTCATATGCATCATGCTTACTGCTCAAGTAAATAGTTCTATGGGGCTGCCTGAAGCCTTTGTGCTTGATACGTCAATCTCTCTTCAATTAGATGACAGCATACGTCGCCATGACAACTCAGGCCTTTATGGATCTCTTGTCAGTCGTCTCTGGAAAACTGCACAGACGGTTATGCATGACAAAAAGTCTCTACCAGAAGATTTTCATGAGTGTTGCATAATGCATTAATTGCAATAGCTACCTGTTTTACCTACTGCAAATTGTCCTTTGCATGCAAACAAAGGTCAAGATTAGATCGAGATGCAATGCAATTGTAACCAGCATTGAAGTAGTTGCTTAAACACACACACACAAGCTCACGTCAACAAATATGGTGCATGAGGAGTCATGAATCTCTAGTATGAACAATAGCAATGCAAATATCACTAATAATACTAAATCTAAAGTATTTCCCTGGAAAGACATTTAGGTGTTTGCAACGTCTTAATGGAATGAAACTAATCAAAGAGATTGCCTTATTAAGACATCCTTTCAGAAAAGCACAAGAACAGCATTTACTTCAAACATCACCGTGCTAGACAGTCTTAAATTGGCTGAAGATCCAAACAGAACATTTTAGGAGATCTTGGCAGGGGGGAGCAGCATTTAATTTTATTATGACACAGCTCTCTGAAGCACTTTGTTATTTCTGACTAATTAGAGTGAACGAAAAGCTGATAATTAAAGCAAAAAAAGTTTTAAAAAATTTAATTAATTAAAAATAATAAAACATGTACTAAAAGATTTTATCTTTTTTTTTGGTCCTGTTTGTCTTGTGACAATTAATTGATATCAGAGAGCTGTGAAGTTGCAAATGTGTTGTTAAATTATTGAAATAAAATTAAATATGAAGTAATAAAAAGGCTGTATTTGTATTGGTGAATTCCTTTTTAAAATAAAGAACATCAGGGTGATTGACCAGAATTTGAATATTTACCATGTTTTATAACTTTAAATTAATGAGCACAGAAGAATTTGAACTGTATCTTCTAGACAACAACTATACATGGAGAGAAAATGAAGACTAACTCCTGTTTCTTAAATATGTTTCCCCCTGGGAAGAAAAGACCCTGGTAAATAAAATGTGCCTCCTCTAGAGTTTCAGAAGAATGCCATAATGGCATTATTTCAATATGAACTCAAACATTTCTAAACAAATTCTCCCACAAATGATCTGATATGGATCCACATCCATTATATTTTTATTCTAAAAAAGAATATTTGTAGAAACATCTACAACGTCTAGTTGATATTGCAATGATGCATAAGTGAGCTGTGAAAGTGCAATAAATCTTCCTCTGTGTCATGACTAAGAAAGAAAATCTCAGTTTTCTAGAGAAGACTAAAATAGACATGATTACCACATAATACTGAGGAGCCAAGGGAACGAGATGAAGTGATCATGGATGACAAGTGCTTCCCCTAATACTGAGACAAATCCATTACCACACTACAATGAACATTACTGAAAAATTAATTTGATGAAGATGATGTCCGATTTCCTGGGTAGAAACATTTGCATATTAAATTATATGTCTCTCCATGCAGTGATAGAGATAAGGCAGGAAACGGGATTCTGGGACATGCACATGCTTGATTCAGAATTTAATCAGGTTTTTGCTCCCTTTCAGTTCAAGAGTGTGAATTTGAATTAAATTAGCCACGACCCACAGGATGTTGAACAGGAATTTGAACAGGAATGACAGGAAAAGGAATTTACTGAACTGAAAAAGAAGATATTTCAACAAAAGGGGCAAAACCAGATAACTTTCTGGTTTGGTGAAGGTTTACCTCTTCTAAAACTACTTTTTTTACTTTTTTACTAAAAGTAACAATAAATTAACAATAGAATACAAAAACAATACAAACAATACTTTCTACTTTCTATTGAAAATGTATGCGTGTTTTCAACATAATAAAGCATTTTTCTTAATCTGGATTAATGATGCTGAAAACTCAACATTGTGTCACAGGAATAAATTACATTTTAAAATATATACAACTAGAAACAGCTATTATAAGTTATATTACAGAGATTTGAATCAAATAAATGTAGCCTGGGTGAAAGCATTTTTCAAAACGCATAAAAATATATGAAATATAATCAGCTTTATATGTTTGTATGTAGCATTACACTGGAAATAAACACAGAAATAATTAGCAATCAAAAATAGAAATCACCTTTTCGGGTGAAACTAAAAACTCTGTGTGTATGAAAACACACACACAGCATAGTTTTCTAAAATCCAAATTATCCATTCATCCAAATTTAGTAATCCAAATTCAAATGATCATACCCGTATCCTGTTTGCCACCAGTTCAAATTCAAAAGCAGAACTGGAATTTTTAAAGCAACACTCAGTCAAAATCTAAGTGCCAATGGTGTTTGAGGTTTGGAGAGTGTGCGAATAGAGAGAAAGTGAGAGAGATACGGTGAGTGAGATAAGCAGTGGGCAAAGAAATAGTGCTGCAGGGAATAAACCACCCCTCCCTTCCCAGCCAGCAGAGCCAACAGAACAGGAAAAGGAGAAGCAGGAGTTCGTAAAGATGAAGAGAACAAGACACACGGCCACTCAAAGTAACAACAGATCACATAGAGCTGCGTTTGAAGAAACTCCAAGTGCTTTTAATGGCTTTTATTGATACGTCAGAACAGTACAGCTACTACCATAAATACTTAAGCTTAAAACATTGAGTAATAAAATGACATCACATACCAGCATTTGAGGACATCATGAGACTCTTATAGAAGACCCAGTGCCATGGTGGAAGAGGAACCACTGCTACAGACTGTGAAGATGTCAACAGTAACTGAAAGTTTGGAGAAGGTGGACTTGATGTACATCTCTGTAGAGAGCACTATCGCTCTGGCGTCGGTGCTTGGGAATGTGCTGGTGGTTCTGGTGGTTTACATGAACCAGGGTCTCAGAGATCCCACTTTCTGCTTTATCGTCTCTCTGGCACTGGCTGATATTGCGGTCGGTGTTCTTGTCATTCCACTGGCAGTGGTCATCAGTTTGGGTCTCAACACGCTGTTTTACACTTGCCTCTTCATCTCCTGCCTTCTCATCACCATCACCCAAAGCTCCATACTGTCCCTGCTGGCCATCGCCATCGACCGCTTCCTACGCGTCAAAATCCCCACTAGGTGAGTCTGAAACATTAAATAAAGATGAAATATGTTTGCTTGCATGTCATGTGACCATTACCTGACATCAGAGACTTGTGAACATGCAAATGAGTTATTAAATTATTGAAATGTTAAAATTAAAATGTCAGGGTGTAAGTTTGTGGGTCCTTCTTTTAAATAAACCACATCAGGATGAAGCACCAGAATTAACACTGATGTATTTACACTGAAAAATAATTAAAAACAATTTTCTGCAATTTTCTGTAACACATTGAAGTAAACTTTTGAAATAGAAAGATAGTAATAGTGTTTTCATGTAAAACATGCTACAATCGTCCTTTTTATTAACTTTGAAGAATCATTTTTACAGCTTATGCCTCACTTCAAAATGGCATATACAACATATAAATTCTCATAGAAAAGAAATATGTATTTTTAATGAGAAATTTTATGTTAGTTTTAGAACTCCATGTCCACCATTTTTTCCCAAAAATTGGGTGCATAAAAACACATTTCACCAACTTAGTTGCAATGAAATGACTGTTAAAATGTAATGTTTGTTCACCAAACCATCAAATTAGGAGTTATATTTTTATTTATTTCAAGTTGCATTTGTCATGTACCTATTACACTTTAACTTTAATGCATGCTTTGTTTTATCATATTTCTTGGCAAGAGAGCAGGACAGCAATATATCTTTTGCTTTCTTTAATGCAAATCAATGGGCTACTGTAATGCAAGGCTTTTAACTAAATTAAACCTCCGCTGTCTGTCAAAGGGAATGATGTTCACTGGTCTGATAGTATTTTGGCAGCATCCCTAACCACTCATTTGCTTGATGTTTGAAGGCATGTGACTTAAACTGCTTATGTAACACATTTGTGGCAGCTGAATATATTAAAATACATCATTTATATCTTATAAATAAAGAGGTTAAGAAATGTATTTGTACTACATAAGGCATGAGCAATTCATTGCCATTTTAAGTACAGAAATAAACCAAATAGTATACAATAAATAATTTCATATTATTTCAGACTTATATTTTTAGTCTTGAGGATACTAAAACTTTGGAAAAATATCCACCAATCTAGCCATATGGAAAGAGAATATCATAGGGATCAGTGAGCAGCTACCCATAAACTTTTGAAACCATCTAGCAATGCAGTAAAACCATTCAAAACCTCTTAGCAACTACATAGCAACCACCAACAAAGGGGACTTTAAAAGACTTTAGATACATAAAGACAGAGATGCAATGCGCAATATGGTGAAAAAAGTCACACCTTCTAAATAAAAGAGCCAATCGCCAATTGGTAAAGTCACTGCATAAATGCAGCTGCTGTTAGAAGTTCTGGTTGTAATAGAAACAGTCAGTGTTTTGAGAAATACACATCCTATTCAGATAATGTAAAACAAGTATTTACTTAGGACTATAGTGCTTGTTAAAAAGAGTTCACCCAAAAATGACAATTCGGTCATCTACTCACCCAATTGTTCCTAACCTATGAATTTCTTTCAAAAGAAGCTACCTTGAAGAATGCTGGTAACCGATTGTTCCATGGTATTTTTTTTTTTTTCAGTACTATGGAAGTCGATGGCTACTGCCAACTTTTTGGGTGAACTAAGACTATGCGAAACATCATGCAATTATGCATGATATTTGTAGAGTGCATTATATAGAACAACACCTGCACTGTTGTTTGTGGTTATTAGGGCTGCACAATTAATAGAATTTTTAATCGCAATTACAATTACTGATGCCAATTAATCGTTCAAAATCTACTTATGTTATTCTGTGTCCTTAAGATGCGTTCTAGTCCAGGTGATATGTACAAAAATGTAGGCGAATTGTTCACTTTTTCACAAAAGCATGAAACTTGGTACAACTGTAAAGGTTAGGGCCCTGAACATTTTTCACCTCGTGGTTGCCTTGGCAACCATTTTACTTTCCACCATAACCAAATTATGTATTTTGTATCATATCTCCTGAACCAAACATGATAACACCCAAAAAGGTGATGTCTACCCATATGTTTTGATTGTCAAGGATTAAAATGATACCATATACAGCAACATAAACAGTTCAGGTGAAGAGTTAATGGTGAAATCAGCTATGTGAGAAGGAAATAACAGTATCTTGTTCATTCAATGTCAATTGTGATGATCGCTATTAATAATCGCAATTACAATTTCAAGGGAATAATCGACAATTATGATTTTTGTCCTAATCGTGCAGCCCTAATGGTTGTGACTGGATTTAAAAAGTAATTTATGTCATTGCTTTTGCATTGTTTTGACAGGTATAACATCATTGTTACACAGAGGCGAGCGTGGGTAGCCGTGGGTTTGTGCTGGCTCATCTCGTTTCTGACTGGTTTAATGCCGATGGCCGGCTGGCACCTCAGCCCACCTGGAAACGTCAGCACGACACCCATCAAATGCCAGTTCACCGAAGTCATGCGCATGGATTACATGGTCTACTTCAATTTCTTTGTTTGGGTGGTGGTGCCCCTGATCATCATGACCGGACTGTACGCAGAGATCTTCCGCGTGATCTGCCGCCAGCTCAACCGTCGAGCCGAGGCCACCTGTGACTCAAGCAAATACTACCGCAAAGAGCTGAAACTTGCAAAGTCGTTAGCGCTAGTTCTGTTTCTGTTCGCGCTCTGCTGGCTGCCACTGCATATTATGAACTGTATTGTGTTTTATTGCCCGACATGCAACGTGCCCAAGAGTGCTGTTTATGTGGGTATCTTTATGTCACACATCAACTCTGCGCTCAACCCACTAGTGTACGCTTTCCGCATCCAGCGCTTCCGTGATACGCTCGTTCATATCATCCATCGATTTGTGCTCTGTAAAACCCCATCAGCCGTCCCGGGCCAGCACAGTCCTGGACCGATCACAGAGAAAACCCAAGTTCAGTAGCAACTCAGACTAAGGGCAATCAAAGTCTTTAAATATACAAAGACGGAGATGCAACACGCAATATGGCCGAATAAGCTCCACCTTCTAAGTAAAAGAGCCAATCAGCAATTAGTAAAGACATTGAATTGCTGCACCTACCATTAGGAGCAGTGTTGCCAAGTCTGCAGTTTTCCTGCAGTATGGAGCTGAAGGTTGAAGTGACCCCAATAACGTAATATTTAGCACCTGGAATGCAACTTTTATCAGGGGAACCCCACTAAAAATGTGTACTTTACCCCACTGGAACATGATTTTTTACTGGGAATTCTCCCTGAAAAGCAATTGGGCTAGTTTTGGGGTAGTTTTGAGTAGCAATTTGTGGCAACCCTGGTTAGGAGCTCCAGTTTAAATAGAAACTATCAGTGTTTTGAAAGGCACACTTAGGACTGCATATGGGCATTGGTTGGTTTAGCATGAAATAAAAGCTTTTTAACACTATTGGAGTATAAGAAACCACATTTATGGGACCGTTCATGTCAGATTTTGTTGATTTCCCCATTCAAGTTCTCTTTTTAGGTCTTGGATGCCTGAAATAGCTGCCCAGAGGTGTTGCAAATATGGAAGAGACACACTGTCTGAGATTGTTGCAACTGGCTGGCTGAGGGAACTATCCAAATTAGGAAACAGCACAACTATAACCAAAAATTGTGCAGAACATTCATGCAATGCATTTCTCCATTTTCCATTCTGATTCTGCGCTCTACACTGTGGAGGACACAGCGAACTACGGCAAGCTGGCATTACTGCAATTCAAGCACCTGAATCAGCTCTTTAAAATGCAGAAAGAGCACTTGTTTACACTGTGTGTCTGGAAATATGCCCAGTTATAATGCTCTTCTCCATCATTTGATGAATTACTGCTGCCACAGTGTCTCGAAAGTGCACACAAACATTGCTTTTCCAGCGTAATTGCATCAAGAAAATAAGTTTTGTAAACATTCAACAATAGGCCTTATTTGCATAGCAAGGAGGTGTGTTGGAACTGAACAGAATGACAAAGATTACTATTAAATATTCAAAGAGCAATGCTATACCACACCTGTTTAAGTTGGAATTTGTTCACTATGACATTGTGTTTTTTTTGTGCTGAAATACTGAATGTAAAAGCAGTGTAACTGTATAGTGAATTTACCACTGTGAGATCAACAATGGATAGAACTCTCACCTTCTAAGAACTCTCTTTTGAATGTAATAAAAATATTTTGTCGCCTGATGTGGCTAAGAATGAGTACTGGATGGTTTGTTACACTTGCCACTTGAAATGCACACCATGCAACTAACAGGGTAAAATAGGACAATTTAACAGAAATTAACAGAAGCAATTTCCCACCAGTAGGCTTCAGGTTTTAATTTTCTACCAAGGAACAAAACGACCAAAGTCCATTACTGTAAGTTTTTCAGCTCAATGCTTGGATTGGTTGCAGATAAACCTCAGGAGATTCATGTTATGCATTTAGACACCATAAGAAAACACTGGATATCGTTTATGTATATATTGTTAGTGTAACACCTTCAATTAAAAATCAATATCATGCAATGAAGATTTTGCATTTGTATGTAATTTTGACTGTACCAAACCATAAAACACTATAATACATTTGCAGATATTTAAGAAACATGCGAAGTACATACTTGTTTCTCAAAAAAAACAACAACAATACCACAACCAGTTATTCTACTTTGAAAACATACGTTTTGTGTCAGAATGTCTGTTTTTGTTTTGGTCTGTGTGACTATGCTCACCGCCAGTTTAACCAATAGTATACTGAGTTGCCAGACAGCAGATTTCATGACTGAGAATAATTATTTTACAATAGTTTTATTACATTTTACATTAACACAATTTAAAGGTAGTACAATTTTTTTTTCACAGTACATTCATGAGAATTATAGGGGTCAAATGTGCTAAAATTGTCATTAAAATTATATGCAAACAGCTTAATAGTCCTAAACATTTAATTTTCTTTGCATATATTTTTTTTCTTTACCCATAGATGTGTTAGAATAGACTGTATATTGCAATAAAAATACCAGTAGATTTACCTAACAAATTATGGTAACAGCAAATTCCAATAACACACACCCTGACTGAACTATAAACTTAGATGCTGTATATTTATAGTGGTAAAGAAGCAATACGAATTTGCATTCAATATGACTTGGAATATGAATGACTGTTCCAGTTAACCAGTAACTATGTCCCAATTTTCCAATAAACTGCATATGCAAAATAGGAAAGCATCAAGAAGAAAAATGTACATTTTTACAATGCTTTCAGTGTACTAGAAGGGCTGAATGTTTTAGTTCTCATGCTCAACATGTCAGGCGACAACCCGACTGACCACAGCGAGACTATACCAACTCCAGAGATGAGCGTAACAAAAGGAAGCTCTAGTCAGATGTGAGATATGTTAAAGGCACACTGACCACAAATGACCAAGAATAAGTGACAGACAGTAACTGTGAACTCTCACCATGCCAGTTGATAAGGTTAAAAAAGGTTTTAAAAATAAAAAATCTACAAAAATTAACCGCAGTGTCACACAACAGACCCAATATATCTTTATTGTGAAATAATGAAGTAGTTAATTATGTTATTTTGACAAATACCAAACTATAAATAGCATAACAACCATCAGAACGGCGCCCCTGAAAACCCACTAAGCTCACATCAGCATTTTAGTAGTAGCCGAGTAGCAATCAACCAAAACACCTGAGCAACCACACAGCAACTGTTTTACATCCTGTATTAGCTTTTAACATAATTTATATTAGATTTTAAACTTCCTAGCAAGGCTTTTCAAGCCAAAATTACTTTCGCTAATTTTAAATAAGACACTGCATTAATGAAAAAAAGGCCTTAGATTCTACTAACATACTTTTAAATTTAATGAATTGGCCAGCTACAGTTTTATTGTATTTTATCTGTTTTGAGGTGATCGGTGAAGTTTGACTCGAATCTGCGGCGCGTGCGACACACAGGTGATGACATCACGCTCTGAACAGCGGCTCCAAGTTTCGCATCCGGTTGAAGACAATATTATTACGTTAGCCTTAAGATAAAGCGTTAAGTTACCGGTCCATAATCTCGATCTTTCAGCGGCCCCACCGACTTCAGAATCACACCACGGATGTGTCTTAGTCGGGGTTTGTGTTTTCACAGCATTATATTTGTCACAGACTGATGTCAACAAAGTCGCTGGTTAGCGATGTTTAAGTTAGCTAGCGAATGCTAACGAACAGCCTGTTCGCAGCGGTAATATATACATGTTTGTTTACTTGTATAAACTGACATCACGTTGACACCGTATTAAATTTGTTTTTGTAACAAATAACACATTACTATGCTTGACTTTACTATTCTTGAATGTGTGAATGTTAACTAGTGCGTATGTTGCCTAATAATACTCAACGGCGCTAGTTATTTACTCTGTGATGTGTTGGTATACTTAGCATATCTACGTTTTCGTGGTTTTACTAAATCATGTATATCTGTCGTGGTATTCTTAGAAGTACCATAACACTTTGAGATATACCATGGTATTTACATGGCTGGTGAACTGAGAGATAAACTCATTTTGTCATTGCTAGGTTGAGACTCAGATCTTGGGGCTGCTGTTAATCTTCCCATCAATCTGGTTTGGGGACGTGTGTTTGTCCCCCTCATCTCCTGCGAGATGGGAAGTCATTTCCGCAGCTACGTCTGGGATCCGATCCTCATCATCTCCCAGATTATTCTCATGCAGTGCATCTACTACAGCTTCTTGGGTCTGTGGTTGGCTGGTGTCGATGGTTTGGTCCATACGAGTAGATCACTCGACCAGATCTTCAGTTACGAGGTAACTAACGTTCATCGAAATGACGATGAATAAGGTTGATGCTGTCAAATAACTAGTTTACTTTCTGTCAAGGTTCTTGGCTTTTCAACAACACAAGGTCGCTTGTCTATGATGGCGTTCATACTGAATTCTCTCACATGGTAAGTTTATATTAATGCCGTCCTATTCCTGACTTTAATCTGCAATCTGAAGTCATTCTTGGCTTTGTGTCTCTTTGTCAGCGCTCTTGGCCTGTGGTTTTTCATCCGACGGGGAAAGCAGTGTCTGGACTTCACCGTGACGGTGCATTTCTTTCACATGATCGGCTGCTGGATCTATAACGCCCATGTCCCAGCCGCCCTGTCATGGTGGTTGGTTAACGTGGCCTGCATGGCTCTCATGGCGGTCATCGGCGAGTATTTGTGCATGCGGACAGAGCTCAGAGCCATCCCTGTCAACACGGCACCCAAATCCAACCTGTGAGGACTGTTTAGAGACAGATGTGCCACAGCTGGTGTGTACGAGCTTGCGCATCGGCAGGACGGGCGTGACAGATGCTGCTGTGGTTTTCTGAGAGATTGAGGAGAAGTGACTTGGATGTTCTGTGATGTTTTGGTCACATCACTGTATTTAATCCGGATGACGCTGAGATGGTCCTCACGAGTTTCGTGCTGCAACGCATGATAATCCTGCGACTTCCCTCAATCAGCATTATGATGGCATTCGCATCATTTCAAAATTACTATTGTAATTATTCTTGTTTAGAACCAACACTTTATCATTCATGGATGGCTACTGAAAATATGAAAGTGATGGTGTGTTTTAAAAGCACAGAAAGCATCATGTGTAAATCTTAATCTAAATAAAATGCTATGTATTTCTGAATACTTGGAGAATGGTTCCTATTGCTTTGGAAAGAAATAAGATACAGTTTTATCATGTCATCCTTTTACAAATCCCAAGGGCATAATTTCATTGACTTTAGGTGTAGTTTATTAAACAAGTTTCAGTCACTGACCCTACTTCTTGGCTTCTTAGAAAGTGTATTCTTTCTGTTAACCTTG
>JAUMHE010000051.1:19279355-19293278 GCA_032359235.1 Enteromius mattozi | reverse complement strand
GTAGTTTATTAAACAAGTTTCAGTCACTGACCCTACTTCTTGGCTTCTTAGAAAGTGTATTCTTTCTGTTAACCTTGCAACATCTTGTTTCTCAAACACTTTCAGAGAACATAATGCTGACTACTAAAAAATTGCATAGAAAGGCTTAATATTAAATGTCATGGTTCAGACTCAATATATATAAGACTGTTTGACATTGTGCTGTGCTGCAGGCCCTGTATCAATGGTTTTGCTTTTAGTGGGATGACCAGACAACATGAAATGTTAAAGCTGCAGAGTTAAAAATCTCATAGCAGCTGCATGGTTTCTCACACGTTGTGGCATAAAGCATTGCTTGAAGATGTTATTTCCTCAAATGATTTGTCAGAATAAAATTATATTCTGCAAAAAAAAATCGTTTGAATTTTTGTTTAAATAAATATTAATAGATATTCTCAAAAGGTAAGACAATAAAACACTTCCAGAAACACTGTCAAAGAATGTCTACATCATAATTGGTATTAAATTTAAGTCTTTTAGGACCAAAGTGAATGAATGTAATTTTAATTATTGTTGATGAGAGATTCTTTATTATTATAATTTATACTAGGATGATTTATAAATATTTTAGATTTTTTTTTAAATTCCATTAACGATAATTAGTTAATGCAGAGTTCTTTATTCTCATTGTACAGGTATAAGAATAATTTATACTCCATATCAAATAGATATTAAATTTAAATATTTTGTCACCATAATAAATAAAAACAAATGTATTTTGATTTTGGGGTCAAATTTGATCACATGCATGCTGTGTTAAACAGAAACAGGTGCCCTCCAGAACACGTGGTGGCGCCAGTGCGCGCGCACTCGCCCGCTCCAAACCCCGACAAAGACGTAAAAGCGTTCTCATATTCTACTTCCGGTGGTTTTCGCCCCGCGCTGTTCCGCTGTAAAGATGCCGAAGTGAGTCTCTCTTTATGTTTATTTTATACAATTAAAGTTATACGATATGCGCCAACAGACCAGCACGCTTTAGTCACGAAAGCTTAATGAATAGACCTGTTACACTTTTATGTATTTTAGAAAACCACATCACAAATACAACCGCGTTTCTCAGACAACAGCTAGTAGCTCTTTAGCTAATTCAGCATTTAAATGGGTTGATTTTTTACATTTAGTACATTTGTTATATTTATATGCAGCTCACTGCTTTAAATTCTAACAGTACAAAGTGTGCGAGAACAACACGATCAAAAAGAGTACCAAATCAATACATTGTGCATAAATCCAATGACGTCATACTGTGCTATTTATATGAAGCCCGTAATTACTTAACGAAGTAATTTTTTTTACAGTACGTGTACATATTTACAGTGTACTTACCCAAGAAAGTACTGGTAATATAAGGCATTTACAAGGGGTAGGTTCTGGGTTAGTACGTAGTTATTACCTAGTTATTGCAATTACTACAATAAGTAACGTTACATATGTACACATACTATGCTACTGGTATTTCTATGCAGGGGTGGGTTGTTTTTGTCTAACACTAGTGTTTTTGTCTCTTCCAGGTTTTATTGTGATTATTGTGACACATACCTGACACACGATTCGGTAAGATTCTTACGTTTCCTAGAATCTAATAGTAATCTGACCCGTTTCTGTGGAAATGTGCATTATTTGTATGTTTAATCTGTGCAGCCGTCAGTCAGAAAGACACACTGCAGCGGACGAAAACATAAAGAAAATGTGAAAGATTATTATCAGAAATGGATGGAGGAGCAGGCTCAGAATCTCATCGACAAAACAAGTGAGTGAACAACATGCTCTTCCATGTTAAGACCTTATGTCTGATGATATGAATGTTTCTGCCAAATTGTTTAAAAACAAACCTTTTCTTCACAATTCAGATTTTTTCCCTTGCAAAACTTGTAATCTTGAGGATAAGTTCTGAGTATTTCTTGCATTTCTGACTTTATATTTCAACTGCAGGGAAAAATCTGAATTAGAAAGAAAAAGGCTTTTTGTTTTATTTTGAGGCAGAACAAGCTTACAAAGATATATACATAAAATGTATACTTAAAACAGTTTTGACTCAATTGTTGATAAAAGACGAGTGTTCGAGTCTAAAAGTCATTTTTGTCTGTTTCAGCGGCCGCTTTCCAGCAGGGTAAAATTCCACCCACCCCGTTCCCAGGAGCCCCTCCACCTGGCGGATCTCTGCTACCGCATCCAAATATTAGTACGTTACAAAGTTTGAAATGTTCACTTCCTTTCATGGCAGCTACAAAGCATATAAACAATTTCTGAGTAAACTTTATGCTCATTTATGGCGAGACTACATTGTTTTCATGCACTGGTCTTTTGAGATTGAGCTACTTTGCTTCCATAACATGCTGTCCTTGAGACTAGTAGAAAGATAACTTCCAATATACATGTTTAAGTGTTTATTTTTTCCCCCTAGTGTTTTATTTGTATCTGTAGATTTAAATTACAGTGCACATCTTTAAAGGCTGTTTTCTCAAAATTAGTTTATATCTTCACTTTAGCAGCACTAACAAAGACTTTATTCATATATTTTTATATTTATAATTTTTTTTTTAACCAAGGGGCTTGTTTGTTCATATATACGTAGTTCACCTGATTTATATAACATTTAAAAAAAAAAAAAAAAAAACATGTTGATTTCTGTCTCTGACAGTATTTTCTGATTTTTGTAGTAATAAAAATTTCCTTAATCTGAAAAAAATGAAACAATTTTGAACCGTCTTCATTTAGTGTTCGTTCTTGAAATGAATGAAAATGGATGCATATTTAGACTTAATAGAATTATATTATTAACACATAATTTACAAGGAATAAAACAGATAGGTTTTTTTTTTCTTGCAGGTGGACCTCCGAGACCGGGCATGTTACCAGCTCCACCCATGGGTGGTCCTCCTATGATCCCCATGATGGGTCCCCCTCCTCATGGCATGATGCCTGGAGGACCAGGTGAGGCTGTTATCTGTAAATAAGTTAATGTGAGGGATTTCTATTAAAGGCAATCTGAATTGACGGTCACATTCATATGGCTCTCTTTCAGGTCCAGGTATGCGGCCACCAATGGGCGGACCTATGCAAATGATGCCCGGGCCACACATGATGCGACCTCCTGCTCGGCCAATGATGCCGGCCGTTAGACCTGGTATGGTGCGACCTGATCGGTAAAGCTACAGTGCCATGTTCACTATCCCGATATCCACAGAAGACTCGGCCAAATTTCTACACTGGTTTTACAGTCGATCTAAGAGTTTTATCGCCCATTTGTGTTTTACGATGACTAATGTCTGTGGTTCAGAAAACAATGGTTCGCTCAGATTACCACAAATTCTTGTAAAATCTAATGAACCTTCCATTGGCTTTCATTTCATATTTATGACAGACCAGAGGGTGTTGCGTAATGGGTTTGTGTATGATGTGAATTTATTACGTTGACGGATGTTTTGTTTATTTACTGTTAGGATGATTTTCAGCTTTTTGTTTTTGCAAGTATTTTGAGAAAATAAAGTTTAAAAACTTGAAGATCTTTTATGTTTTAATTTTGTCTGGTTGTGTAACATTTAAATAGAAACAAGTAAAATGCATTTAAGTACTCTGCGTAATATAATCAAAGCAATAACAAAGCTTCCTAGATAAATTCATGCTAAAATAGAATCAAATCAAATGCAATTCAAACACAAGACAAAAACATAGAGCAAAAATTCTATTGAATTTATTAGTTCAATGGCATTGAGATAGTATAATGATTGTTCCTTAAGTAAATGGAATGAACATACAGAATAGTATGAACATTCAGGACAAAAAGTACATTTATTAGACATCTTTTAATCGTAGTTACTTTACCTTCTACATAGGCCAACAGTGGTATTTTATCTTGTGTTGTCAAGTGCAAGCATTCTGCCCTGATCCTGGTATGTTTCTGACATCCTCATACTCTTCCCAACCAGGAAAAAAGAGGATACTAACATAATTGGTGTTAAATCGTTTTGTCAATATTTGCTCAAATTATGTGAAGTTCAAAAGAAATTCAAGTGAATTCAAAGAGAAAGCGAGGGACAAGTGTTGCCTGAGGGGTTTGCATTTTTCTCCCTTTTTCTCATTTTCTTTTCCATTAAGTCAAAGAATCTGCTAACTATAAAAAATAAAACACTCATTGTGGTGCTAGACAGCTAGGCTTTGTGATAGGTGGCCATAAAGTGACAATTCAGCTCTTTGTTTTCATATGGCAAATCAATAGCCTAAATATGCTACATCTTTGCTATTTCACAGTAAGATCATTGCATCAACCACTGCTTTGATTTCAATTTAGCTGGATTCTTCACATACAGGTAAAAATATTTTTGCTGATTTACATGAAAGTACTTCATTTCAACCGTTATGTTTCCATCTTAGGTCCACATTTGAACCCATTTTGTTTTAAATGCCACAAATCTTCAACAAGCAGTTCTATAATGTACACAGAGTCCAAAAAGTTCAAAACTCTTGTTTTGCATTTTTTTTTTTTTTTAGGCATAATCTGCTAATGTCACTCACAAAGTCCTTCTCCGTATGAAAATAAACCACAGTTTAAGAGGAAACATTGAACACTAAAATGCACAATGTTCACACAGTGCTCAGGAAAGAGAAGTCCAGTTTTCCAGAGATTACTCATTAAAGTTCTGCTTGCCTTTTAAAAGATATAAATCTCATGAAAAACTTGAGAAATGTTCAGCTTTCACCCCAAAACAAAATAAGCAAATAAAACCTATTTTTAGGACCATGCATTGACATATTTGTCATGACAATTAAGCAAACTACACATCAAAACTCTTATTACCATATTGAGAAAATAGAGTACATTTGTAGAGTACAATTGTAAATCTACATCTTAGCTGTACTGCTTTTAATTTATGCAGATTTTAATACAATAATTATTGTGCAAAAATGTGTCTAGATAATAATGTCATCTTAATAGTCCTGAAAATAGGCTTTATGCTTTTTTTTATCTTTTGATTTTGGTGTGAAATATGACATTGCTTTGTGAGATTCAGTCAAATTGAATATCATGCTGATTCATATTTTAATATTTGATGTGTTACGTCCAGCAAATCAGTTTATCGGCTGAGTAATGTCCGTATTCAAGTTTATTTTTTTGCAGTAGGAGCAACTTTGGACAGTCCGTTTGGTACGGCAGTTAAGTGCTAATTTTGTATTTCTCTTTCTCTCTCGCATACTCACTCAATTTCTTCCTCATTTGGACTCACACATAAAGTTTCACCTGAGTCCCCTTCAATTCACACCTTGGTGTCCGGAAACTTGAAAGGTGGAGTCAGCTACACAAGGAAAAATATATTGGAATTCAGAAATGGGAATGCTCTAAAATCCCAATCAAGTTGTCAGAGCCCAGACAGGACTGCTAATTAAATCTGAAATATTAAAAATGTGACAGCATTTCAAAGAAGTGTCAAAAATACACAAAGCTCACGTTTACAGGATGTGATGGCATTAATGAAATGGATCTTGAGTTAGCCTCTTTGGCAAGTTAGGAAATGAGACAAAACAATGGCAAACGATGGTGGTTAATGAGTGAGGATGATTGTGATGTCTGGAAGTTGAGGATGTGCAACACAGTCACAAAGAAATTACCACAACTTTAACAGATTACTCCATAAAACCGGACATGAGACACAAACAAGTGCAGCTCAAAAGTGAGTAACAGCCAGAATCAAACTAAAGTGAACAGTCCTTTCCACACAACAACAACAAAAAAAACCCAGCCACGTTCACACTGCAACGTTTTGGAAACCACAGCATATAAATGAGAAATTAATCACCTGAATTATCATTCTGTATGTGTACAAGTCTTTTGTAAACCCAAAATGGCTGACAGTTAACAGCGACCGTTGCGAAAGTTTCACAACGGTTATAAACCACAAACATTGGCGCCGTTATTGTCACTATAAAAATATATAACTTAAGCGACCAGAAACGTATTAATCCGACAGTTTTCAGGTTTGGTAGGAGAAGCTATCGAAAGTTGCTAAGAAATCAAGAAACATACCTCAGTTTCTTCAATTTTCCTGCACCTCACGAAACTGTCAGTGCCCGCGAAAGTGACATCAATCGCGTGTACATGCTATGCAAATGTAGTTAAATACGGCTCTCGTAATTTATAGGGACAGTTCACCCAAAAATGAATAGTGTCATAATTTTTGAGTTTCTTTTTTCTGTTGATCTTAATACATATTCTGAAGAATATTGGTAACCAAACCGTTGGTAACCAGCAGTTGACATAGTCATTGACTCTAGCAATTTGTCTGGTTCCCAACATTCTTCATAATATCTTTTATGTCTGACAGAAGAAAGAAACTTATACAGATTCGGAACAACTTAAGGGTGAGAAAATGATGATAGAATTTTCATTTTGTTGTTACTTCTTTCATATTTAACCACAGTGTGAACATGGCACAAGACAAAGACAAAACACAAACCGTCAAGAATGTAAAAGACCAGATTTCTAGCATCTAATACACTAAAATAACTTCTTTTTTTCTTTTTGGCGTGAATAAACAAAGTGGTGCAAACTTACAGTGGTTTTCCAAATCTTCAGTACATGTCACAAAATGCATAAGGCTACTTGGAGCCTTTTTTTTTCTGTCTCTAGCCTTAGTGCTTTTTCTTTTCTTGGCTTCATTATCTTCTCTTTAAAGATAATTGTCACCGTGGGAATTCTTTTGCAATTCAAAAAAGTAACATTTACTATTATTATGTCAACGAAAATATCCTGTCTCATTTTTCTGCAAATGACTTTGTAGTGGAAATCTCAGAGGGAACTAATTTTACAGAACAAATCATCAATCACAAAATGAACATAGAGGTTATACACACACTTATTATGTGATGTTAACAATGTAAAGTTACAAATATAGAACCTTACGAAACAAAATGGATTCCCTTATTTGATAAAAAGTCAATTAAATTCCAACAAGAAAACAGAATAGGAATGTTGTCTTGGTTATTCCACTTTCTTGGGGCTGTATTCTACTCTTCCCAGTAAAACTGTATTGCATTTCAAATCCCAACCTCTAAACGCTCTAAACAGGCATAGTCTTTCTTCCGAGGGCCTCAGAGCTGCAGATGCCTGGTAAGACAAAAGGAAGCACTGGATGTGAATCGAGATTACAGACCCAACTCTTTTGAAAAACTGAAGAAGAACTGCTGGGGGGCAGGGGGGAGGGGGGGCGTGGGTCCGACTAAGGGGGAAAAAAAGTGATCTAGTGCTACAGGGTTCGAGGAGCGCTGATGGGAAACTGCGTTATGTTGCATTCATGACCGTGAATGTACGTAAACTTGAAAAACAGTACTAGTATTGCTGTTGCAGTCAGAGAGTTCGTGGATCTACTAATTTCTAATAAAGTTCCGCCAACGTGTCCGTCCGGATGACGAGATGTAGAAATGCTACAAGTGTCCGAGTGCTACTCGCCACATCAAGTTTGGAGGTTTTGTGATAGAGAACCCTCTGAAATGAGGGAACCAACCGTAAACATTCAGCATAATGTATAAAATTGGGAAGCTTTCAAGAGGCGATTTCGGACCATGACGGAAGAGTTTGAGGAGGCTGGTTATACGGCAAATCCAAGGATTCCAGAAAGCGCTCATTGGTCAAGACGACAAAAAAAAGGAAGGTGGAGGCGTACGGCTCTCCGAGAGGGCAATGCAGGCAAGGGCCGGGGTCGGGACTGGAGTGGGAAGTAGTCTTGCCCTGAGGAAGGCTACAAATCACAGTGAGAAGGCACGGGGCACTCGAGTCTATGGGGCGTGGGGTTGAAATGGGGCAGCAGGCGGGATTGGACAAGGGCGGTGCCCTGCTTCAAAATATGGTGGTCTCATACTTGGTGCTACTCGAAGGCCTGGAGGATTCCCGCGGTTCGAAGAGCCAACTGGTGCTGCCCAGGGACTGCAGGTCCGTTTCCGGCTCCAAAGGGTCAATCTGCCGGAGAAGTAGGAGCGAGGAGTGAGACTGCAGGAGAGAATGGCAGCCAACGGAAACCCACATTTCACAAAAGTGAGGAGATAGCCGTTGAGGATGAACACCATGTAGGAGAAATCACCGTAGGTATAGACAACAACACTGATATCTGAACCTAATGCTGAGCATTTATACGCAAACAGATGCTCATTCTAGCTGCTAGTTAACAGACAAACGTTCTTGCAAATGGACTCTTAAATTGTATTTGCACACAAAATCGCTAGTGTAGTGTCTTTTACGAAGGTCGCCCGATACTGTCATTTCAAGTTGTTTTCAAAGTGACAATTTTGAGTTTGAATAAAAAGTGTAAATGTAAAATCGCTGTCTCCAATGTTGCTGATACAACATTTTAAGTATTGCATAAAACGCAATACTTTGTTTTTGAAAAGTCCTCTTAATGACATTGTTAGGCGACACAAGCTTCTCATTTCACTTTATTTTCTAATAATTTTAAAGAGGTTGCTCCAGGCATGGTGAACCCAATTGAAGAATTGTGTAGCGATCTGTGAAGTACATCTATAACTGAATAAATCAACTGAAAACATGTCTGGGTCACATTTCACCCCAAAATCTCTTCAGAAATTAGATTTTGCATACATTAAAAATGATCCTATGTTTGCACTGTAACATTTGTACAAGACAATTATGGCCAAAATTGTAATTACCATAATAATGCAAATGGATGTTTTCTTTTTTACTGTATTATTGTAAAGATTAAGCAATATTCTAAAAGTATAAATACTAAAATAAAAAAAACTATTTAAATTATATATTGCCTACCTGTATCTATCATTATATATGTATGTGTTTGTGTGTGTGTGTGTGTGTTTGTATATACACACACACATATATATTTTATCTATACATGTATAAATAAAAATGCATATTATAAACACACACACGTTGTAATAAGCCTAATATATTGCCATGTTTTCAATTCTTAATTCTTTTCAATTCTTGCCATCAAAATGTCACAATGCAAAACAATTGAATACAATCGTTTAATAATCATTTTCTTCATTCCAAACATAATATCTTATTTTCTTTTGACTCTCGAGTCAAATATCACCTGGACAGGTATGTTCTTGACAGGTTTCGTGAGATTTTTTTAAACAAACCTTACTCTGTTGACATATTGAGAACATCCTCAGGCCAAAACGAGAATTTGCCATTGACACAACATACCCTCATCCTTGAATTTTGTACATGATTGCAACCTTTAAATCCTCTGGAATTTAAACAAATTTACTTATACCACAATTTCAAAGTTGTGACCTGTTGCTAGTGTGAACCAAAAATGTACATGGGGGGAAAAAATAGGTGGATAACAGTGAAAACTGGAAACGTAACAGGAAAATTAGTAAAGTGAATAAGTGGCAGGGAAGAGAAAGCCAGAGACGTAGCAGGAAGAAGAGTGCTGGAGAATGTGAGGAAGAGAGAGAGAGAGAAAGAGAGAGCAGAACCTGAACTCCAGGGCTGATAGAGGGCAGCGGGAGGTAGGAGGGGCGGTGGGCGGAGCACGTGTGACAGTAACAGCAGCGGCATTCAAGCACAGGTGCACCCTGGGAAGGAGGACCGGGCAGAAGCACAGAGACACAGATTACAGGCTTACGGCAACAAAATAAAATAATATAAGACATGAAAAATATCACTGGACTGGAGGTGACACCTCTCGACACAATTACAGCTGTGGGTCATTTCTACAATGCAGTACAATAAGAAAATAAGAAACAGTTTTAAAGATGGAAATCATACGATCTTTTATCATCATGAAGGTGAATTTGAAATGGTTTCACTAACTTGGTTTTAGCTGATATTTTTCATCCTGCACATGAAAAACATATTCCAAAAACATTCTTCATTTTTTCCTCCTTACGTTTTCTTGGGAATAAAATTAGTTTTTGGTGATATTTTTAATATGTGCTGTAATCCGGTTTTATGAAATTACAGAAATTAGTATTATTACCAACATTTCAAAATGTGCTTGAACAACAGCAGAACTTTTTAAATCTTAAAATTAGCTTAAAATCGAACAAAATTAATCTTTGCCTCTTGTTGACTCGGGCCGTATAAGCCAACTAACAATTCCTTGATCAACACTGGATAACTTTAGCTCTTAATTTCTATAGTCATGCTTATTGTCTTGCAAAAAATAATATAATCTTATTTAAATTTGATCTTAACCGAAACATATCTCTTAAGATACGCTATATTCTTTTACAGAAACACAAAAAGTGCAGAATGCACTGCAGAATAGAAACGACCCAAGAATTCAGTTTAAAATTGAAACAAAATAACACTAAAATTTAGCTCCTTATAATTAATCCCACACTGAACCGGACACAAATAAGAACGAAGCGTGTGCTGTGATTACACTGTGGCAAAAACTGACTCAGAAATAACTAAATGTAATACAGACTTTCGTTAGAGTGGATGCCATATTTAAACTGATATAAATGCAAGGGAAGTAACTGAGAATATAAACTCCAGAAAATAATGCTTGTGAAAACAATCTGTGACCAGGGACCTTAAGGCATTTAGGAAAAACCATAAGGAACTGGGAATCAGTTAAACCTTCCCAGTCATTAAATATGACATTTATTCTGACTAAAGTCTATTGATTCAGGATATTTTTAATATTTTAATTTAGGTTTCAAGTTTTATGCTAAGCATCTCTGAAAAGCTGTGAATTAACACACAGAATAATTTTGACTCGTCCCATAGTTGTAAACAAGCAAAAATCATGCTTACAGTGATGCACTCAAAATGGAGGAAGATATACTACAATAAACTTTAAAATACAGAAAATACACAAGGTTTCTAAAGTAAAAAAGCCTTTAATGTACCAGTAAGTTTGACACTATATGCACAAGGATACCAAGATGGGAGGTTTGCGTAAACCAAACTACATCCCACCACTATATGTACTATTTAGACAACTTTAGAACTCAAATAAAACACAGTTTTGTACAGATTCAGAAGAATTATAGCCTATAGACATCCATTGTAAGTGCAATACTGTAAATACTGATTTCTGAGGCAATCAAAAATATGTGAACACAATATATTCCTGATACTATGAAGTCATACTCACGGTGGAGCGGCGCATGCTGTTGCGGGACTGCGAGGTGGGCCTGTTGGTCTTGGGTTCTATGTTTTCGGAGGCTGGAGCAGCATATGAACTGTGACGACGAGACTTCTGTGCCTGGAGAGCCATTTGATAGGCTACCTCAAACGCCTGTCCCAGCGTCAGGATGATCTCATAGGTCTGTGTCTGTTCGGGGAACAGCCATTAAATAATTATTACACAACATGCGTTTATAATAAGGCTATAAAAAGTGTTTTTGATAGAAGTCTCTTATGCTAACCAAGCCTGCATCCATTTGACCCAAAATACAAAAC
Source organism: Enteromius mattozi (assembly GCA_032359235.1). Classification (NCBI taxonomy): domain Eukaryota; kingdom Metazoa; phylum Chordata; class Actinopteri; order Cypriniformes; family Cyprinidae; genus Enteromius; species Enteromius mattozi. Next base: position 19,281,847 of record JAUMHE010000051.1, on the reverse strand, counting down.
AGTAATATTGTGAAATATTATTTCAATTTTAAATAATGGTTTCCTTTTTTTAATATATATTAAATTTATTTAATACATATGATGCAAACTGAATTTTCTTTATCACTTATTATTCATTTTGGAAACAGTTGTGCTGCTTATTATTTTGTTTTATAACCTGTAAAGCTTTTTCAGGATTCTTTGATGAATAAAACATTAAAAAAAGAAAGGCATTTATTTAAAATTCTTTACAATAAATTATCCTTCTCTCAAGCTGAAAATAGTAGTATTTTTCTTTCTTTCTTTTTTTAATTCAGATTTTTATTTTACACATTTTAGGATGTGTTAAACTGATTAAAAGTGACCATATAGACTTATGATTAAAAAGATTTCTGTTTTGAATAAATGCTGTTATTTTTTTAAGTTCAGTGAACACATGCTTTTGTTTTGCTCAGTGAAAGAATTCATTCAAGTTCTACTTACTATTCATACTATATTAAAAAGTCAGTTTGCATTTCACGTCAGCTTATGACCAAATAAATTTCCAATTAATTTCCATAAATCTTCACTTGAAATATTTCCCAGATTAAGCTCCAGTGGAACGTTTCCGGACATTTTCCACCCCATTTGCAACCCTAGATAAAAATAACACCCACCACTTCTACTGTAGTGAAGACATGACAAAAGTGATAACCAGACTTCAGATCTTTTGTGATGTATGCAAATGTGCAAAGGTCATCCGGATCCTGGGCTGCGCAAGAGATGTTCTGGATCTCATGCTCTGCAACCATCGCCTGCAAAAGTATAAAAAAAACTACGTGCATCACAATTTTCAAACATCCGCAAAAAACATGAGCACTTCACTAATTCATAACCATACAGGGCTATGTAACCATATATAACCATAATCTATCATTCATGCCTGTGCCACAAATAGTGCAGAGGATGGGTCACTGTCGTACAAATCTCTAACTCTGATAATGATGGCTAGCAAACACAGCTAATAATAAGAAACTGTTTAGCTCTCCTTCTTTACACTAAGGTGAATCACTGTTAACTTCAGTTGTACTATGTATAGGCTGTCGCTCTTACCTTGGTGGCTGCGTCAACAAACTTGACTCCTCTGTAGGTGATGTTCAGTATTATGACAGGACCTTTCCGGTGATCCTTTGATTTCTGGTAAACATTAGAAAACAAGAATTTATTTAAAAATGATAAATGGACCAAAATGTAAAAAAAAATGTAAGACATTAAATAATAGCATATTGACTGATATGTATATATATATATATATATGTATATGTATATGTACCCTTATTCTAGCGCAGGCCTCCTGTGTAGATTCAATTCCTCGCAGGTCTCGGATGATCACAGACCCTAAATACTGGGAAAGAAAGAATGGAAAATATATTTAGTCAGAAATGTACATTTATTCACCCAGCAGATGTTTTTTTTAGCATGTTCCATGTTAAAATTGAAACAAAATGCATTGCAGTTTTATGAAATATTATTACAATTTGTTTCTATTTTAAAATATTGTAAAATGTAATTTATGCAAAGCTGAAATTACTCCAGTCTTCACCGTCACATGATCCTTCAGAAATCATTCTAATATGCTGATTTGCTGCTCAAGAAACATTTCTGATTATATCAGTGTTGAAATAAGTATATTTTGTGGAAAACAAAAAGAATAGAACAGGATTTAATTGGAATAGAAATATTTTGTAATATTATTAATACATAATACATCTATTGCTATAATGCTACATGATACTTCCTCTCTCAGTTTCATCTCAGGATTCACATTTTAAAAATAACAATGACGTTCAAAAGAGCACTTTAATTTTTAATGTGGTGCTCATCAATGGATCTTTTATTATTTAAATCTAGACTCTGTCTTACTCTGGTTTTGATCTTGATGACCTGAGTCACAATCCTTTTGAAAATCCTTTCGGGGTTAGAGGCCCTCTAAGTCTGAAGCCGGCTTGAGTCATTTCCTGACCCATCATCGTTTCCTGACCTCTCTCTACTACTCTTTAGCAAATTCAGTTTTACAGACCATCCTAGATGTAGATGAGTTTGTTTCTTAATGAAAACAGATTTGGAGAAATGCAGAATTACATCACTCGCTCACCTAGGGTATATATCTGCAGTGAATGGGTAAAATTTTGGGTAAAATTTTGAAACCTACAAATTACCTACAAATAAAAAAAGTAAAATAAAGTAAAAATAAAAAAAAATTATATTATAAGAAAATGTAAGTGTTTTTTGACCTTGCATGCATGTCAACCTGTTATTTGGGACTCCCAAAACCAAAATATGAGCCTTTTATAACCCACAATAGGGGCACTTTAATGACTTATGAAGCAAAAAGCTGCATGCTTGTAAAAAGCAAGACTGTTTAACCTTAAACTGTTGTTTGTGACTAATATTTGAGTCAGTTGGAAATATCAGTTTACATTTCCAAACATTATTTTTGTCATTAATTGTAATAATGCAGTGAGATTATTGTC
>JAUMHE010000051.1:19203995-19268285 GCA_032359235.1 Enteromius mattozi | reverse complement strand
TTTTATTTTATTTTATTTTATTTTATTTTATTTTATTTTATTTTATTTTATTTTATTTTATTTTATTTTATTTTATTATTTTAAGTAATAACAATTAAAATCATTTTCTGTTTTTAGTTTTAGTTACCTATAATAATCCTGTATCAGACTTGTGACCATCAAAACATTAAAAAAAAAAGCCCTAAAACAACATTTAACATTAAACAGAGATGGACTACAATAACTGAAACTTTGACTTCAGCTGTGAATCAGTTTCTGTCAATGCATTTTCCTATTTGCTATTATTTTAATTATTACATTCATTATAATTTTTTAGCATTTTTAACCCAGAATATTCCAACTAAAGGGTGACAGATTTTCATTTACATACAGTGTGTTATTGTGTTATTGACACATATTGACTGAAGATTCCTTCAAAATTTGTAGAATTTAGTTTTTGAGGAATCCACTGAAGTGTAGACTCATGTAGAGAGAGACCGAGATGTAGCAGGAGAGTTATTGCGGTTGTAGCCTCCAGCCACGGAGTTCCAAAAACAGTTCATGAAAGGCGAGCATTTTCATTCTGCAGCGACAGCAATAAGGAACATCACACAATGTCCAACCTAATGAGTGAATATGTAGAAGCCAGCAGCTTGAGAAAATGTGAAGTCGGGGGGTAATAAAGATTTCATACAGCTCTGCCTCCTCCCATGTGCCAGAGTAGTAACAAGATTACAGGCTTCAGAGACTGGAGCAATGGCCAATGGCTTGCTGACACCACAGAGCCCCTCTGATTAAAGCAGAGATACCAGGACACTGGGATGTGATCTCGTTCCCAAAATTACACAGTTTACCATTTTACAATCAGAAGAAAGGAGAGTGAAGATATACCATGCGACTGTCAGTGTACCTGACTACATTTTGGACCACAAAACCAGTCATAAGGGTCCACATCTGAATATTGAGAAAATTGCCTTTAAAGTTGTCCAAACAAAGTCATTAGCAATGCATAATACTAATCTGAAAGTAAGTTTTGATATATTTATGGTTGGAAATCCACAAAATATCTTCATGGAAAATAATACCCCAATAATTCTTGGCATAAAAGAAAAACAATTGTACAAAAAATTTGTATTAACAATGTGTAATACTATGCATATCAGAAATTAAAACGTTCTTCAAATTTAACATTGTTATACATCAACAAAATGAGATTAGCACAAAAAACTTTTGTAAATGGGAATTAAAATTAGGGTTGTGTGATATATATATATATATATATATATATATATATGTATATATATATTTATCTCTCTCTATCTAGATATATATACATTATATTAAATGTTAATGCAAAATACTTAATTGGTCTAAAAAACTAACAGATTTTTAAAAGAAATCTAAGACATCAAACAAGTATTTATTCAGTCTGCGAGTTGTGCAATCATGGCACATTAATGCTATTAATGCATTATTTTGGTTATAATTACCTGCATGTTAAATCAGCAGCTCAAATCTAATGCTCTTGACATTAGCTCCCTGTACTTGTACTCCTACCTGCATTCTTGTATTCATGTAAATGCAAATCAATTTTGATTCTGATGAAAAAAAATGCCGACTGCAGGTAATTTTCAAAAAAAAGTCAGAGAACATGCGGCTGTGTGTGGAACGGGCCGTAAAGTCTCAGAAGCTGTCTGACAGGTGAAAGCATTTGCCGCCCACTTCTTTTTCCCCCATGCACATCTTTCACTTGCCATCTGAAGATACGTTCCCCCTGACATCTTCCGTTTGCATATGAATTATGAAGAGACTTATATTTCCATCTGTGGAAAGCATGTTTGACCGCTCACTCAAACACAAAATTATTTTTAAACAGGTTTTCTGCGGAAGTGCAGAAACATTAACACACTGAGCTATGGGCTGCTAAAGTCACACTGACAGAGTTAAAACTGTGCACAGAGGAGGGATTCCTTTGTATACATTCATGTATGACCAAAACAGTTAAGAAATTATTTCAGTATTAATGTCATTAAATCTCACTGATAACTAATTGTGAAATAAAATAAAAAATGCTGTCTTAATGTTTGAGTTGCTATATCTAGTAGATGAAGATGAAGGCGTGGGAATTATTCTTTTTTGGTTTGCAGTTGGAACTGGGTTTGGGTTGTTAAAGGATAAAATGAAATGAAATAAAATTAATAAAATAATAATTTTATTGTGTAAACCAGTCTGCTAACTGTAAGTAAAATATTAAATATTTTGATGTGCAAACCTCTATGGAAATAAAATAAAATAAAATAAAACCTCTCTGGCAACTGAACAGAATATGAGTATTAGTGATTTTAGTGTTTTTGTGAAAACCTCTACAGCAACTATCAGATCATTATGAGTGCCTTGAATATTGTGCGTCAAAAGTAAAAATTTATAAATGCATCAAAACTTGTAAGCATTTTAGTTTGTCAATCTCTATATAGTTACGATGCATTTCAATCACATCAAAAAATAGCAAGGTAATACTGTATACTGCCACAGTACAGGCATATAGGAGAACATTTTCTATCTCGAAAAGATCACACGGTTCATAAGTTGTGTCCGAGGAGCATTCATTACCGTGACTAACGCTCAAATGCTGACGCAGCTGTTTTGCGGCAGGATACGGTGTGAGCATCAGCCAGGATGTTGGCTCTGTCTGTATATTAGCACTCAGCTCAGAGTTGGTTTGTATCGGTGTGTTAACAGCAGGACCACCTCATCCTCACAGTCATTTCTCCAAACCCACCCGCTCTCATTTTCTGCCTCCTGCTCTCAGACTTATAGATGTCATCTATATATAATGTGAGACAGGATGTTCTGAGAACAGGACATTCCTGAGCACCGTATATAGATGATCTGACAGCAGCTCTATTAAACTGGTTATAGTTTGAACAATGCTCCTAAATCTGATAATATAATCCTTCCCAGCAGCACCAGAGAATAATATTTCATAAAGCTTTGAGCATAAATGTGATCAAAGTTAAGAAGCTGTTTTTATTGCAAAACGGAGAGTTCTGGTTCAGAATTCTGATTGGATGAGCTGCGCAAGTCAAGCATTTGTAAAATACTGGAAATATGCACTCATCTGACGGCACAACTGAATTTAATATTAATGTGCCAAGTTACCGTATTAACTGTGTCTGTTTAGCAATGACCTAGAAACCCACAGCAAGAACCTAGAAAAACTGAGCAATCGCCTAGCAACACCTTGGATACCAGTCAGCTCACCACAGCAGAGATGTTTTTTCTATATAATTCCTAATAATTAGCTTTTCTTTTTATGTTTTAGGGTTTATTTTGTTATGTATTTTTATTTAACTTTAGGGTTAATTCATTTTGTTACATGTTCTAATATACTGTATATTTTTAACTATTTAGGTTTAAATTATTTTTTATTTAAATTTAAATCTTAGTTCAGTTTTAGTTTTCATTTATTTCCAGGTTTAATTAATTTTCATTTTAATAATGTTGAAACACATAAAATACAGTGCTAACTGCACATTTTGTATTTTTAGGCTAACTGTTTTCTTTTTATTTTAAATCAGTTTTTAAATCATTTTAAATGTTTTTAAATTCTTTGTTTTATTGTTGTGATTATTTTTTTATTTTACGATTATTTTATTTCCTTTTATGTAAAGCACTTTGAATAAAACAAAAATAAAAAATGTTTTCTTGACAGCAAATCTTTTAAGTTAAAAAAGTTTTTTTTCTGTTTTAGATTCTCTTTCAAATAAAACTCTTAAAATATTTTTCAATAAATTGAAATAAGGCTGAAAAAAAACAAAATATTAATTTCACAAGAAAAATGTAAAACAATTAACAATAGAAATGTTTCATAACTGAAATAAATAAGTTTAAGCTAAAGTAGGCCTACTAAAAGTACTAACATTAGAAATGAAACAAAAATACACAGAAACACTAATAAAAATACTATTTAAATATGCAATATACAAATCATTGTAAATAAAAACAAACCAAGAACTCAAAAATAACCAAAACCCAAAATTTTTAATTAAAATGAATCCTGAAATTATAAAAATAAAAGCACAAAATATTAATGTAATAATGTACACTCTCAGAAATAAAGGTACAAAAGCTGTCACTGGGGCGGCACCTTTTCAAAAGGTACACTTATTAGGTGCTAATATGTACACTTAAAGTACTGATATGTACCTTTAAGGTACCAAAATGGACCCTTTAGGTACAAACATGTATCTTTTAGAAAGATACCACCCCAGTGACAGCTTTTGTATCTTTATTTCTGAGAGTGTACAAATATAAATATACCTTGTGGGCAACCACCTAACAACATCCAAGCAATCAAGTGAATCTAAACAAGTACTTTAGCAATGATATAACCCATAAAATCTTAGCAATCTGCTGCTGATTTAAGCCACTCAAAAGAGTGCAATATAAGGTTTGTATCAAATCAAGAGACTTTAGCCAAAATCAACAACAAAAAAACACTGTAACGTCCAAGTTTGGGTGGCTTAAGGCTTCATCTTATTTACTGAAAATACACATACGTTTGTCTAGTTAAGACGTTGTTACAACAATGTCAGCTGACGGCGCCAATAACGGCGATCGGTGTCTGAATCAACATGCAACGTGTTTGTGGCTGTGATTAGCACGAGGTGTCAAGGCAGTGCTGCACTGCTTGGGCCGAGGATGACTAAAGCTCTGGCGCGAGGAGAGGGGAGAGGAGCGTGGGCCGATCCCTGGGAAGCTTCCTGAGAAGATGCGGAGTGACAGTTAAGGCCCAATTAGCCCCGTGCGCTGCGGCCAGCATAGAGCAGCAGAAGGACTGATGGGCCCAGCCAAGCGTTCAGCATTCAGCCACTGGGGCTGATATTGTCAAGACTCCCTCCCTTCCCTCTCAAGCGTACGCACTGCCCACCCACAACCAGTGCTTTTAAAAGTAACACGTTACATTATTGCGCTGCCCATAATGAAAGTTCTAAAAATGAAACAAAAAGTTACATTGTTACTTTTTATGCAAAGTAACCTAACAGTTACGGCTCGCTCTCTTAAAGAGACAGTTCAAACAAACATTTTAATCCTGTCAACTTCTACACACGTTTTGTTCTCAACCAGCGTTACTTTAGTATTATTCACGTAATTGTATAGTTTTTAGTAATATTTCAAGTTAGCTTTTCAAATTCATTTTAAATTTAGTTTAGTTTTATTAACATTATATGTCTTTTTTATCATTTTTTATAGTTTTTTTTAATATTACTACTTTAAGTACTAGTAATTTTAGCTTATTTTATTTATCATAATTATTTATTAATACTTTCTTTTTAACATGTTTGTCTAATATTTGTATTTTATTTAAGATATTTAAGCTTTATTTTAATTAACAAAACTATTTTTGTTAATCTTTAGTTAACATGACTATGTAGGCCTTTGTGCCAATGTTACAAAAAAGAAGGAATATGTATTTTTTCTGAAAATAAATTACAAAAAAGTAATGTACAGTATAAAACATTATATTATTGCTTTACACCTAAAAACAGACTAATTACATTAAAATTGTTCATTTTTGAGGCTGTAATTTTCAGTCAGTAAATTAAGAGCACTCTTTTCCAAAATGTTTTTGTTTGTTTATTTTTATTTTATTTTTATTTTTTTTGGACAAGGTTGACTTACTATAGCTTGCATGTGAACATTTCTTATTATTATCAGTTTTGAAAACAATTGTGCTGCTTAATATTTTTATTGAAACAGCAATGATTTTTTTTTTACAGGATTCTTTGATGAACAGAAAGTTCAAAAGAGCAGCATTTTTTTTAATCCTTTGCAACATGTCTATCCTGCATCCTTGCTAAATAAAAGCATTCATTTCTCTCAAACAATAAAATCATACTGACCCCAAACTTTTGAATGGTAGTGTATATTAAAAGTAACTTTCAGTGTAAATTCAAAACTTTTAACATGTCTGTGCATGAGAGGAAGTCTCATCAGGCTCATCAGCTCTTACCTCGTCCCATTCGGAGGCAAACGAGGGCATCTGCTCCATTTCCTTCCTCTCAGCAGCACAGCTGGACAGGGATTCGCTCCGGCCACCAAGAGGTTCGTCGTCCTCACAATGAGGGGAAGCCAGCAGGTCGGAGTCTGATTTAGAAAGGCTGTGTGCCAACTTCAGATGCCCAGGTGGTTTCCTCAAAGCCTGGGGTGACGCTTCAGACGACCAATCACTCTCAATCTGGTCCGGACGGGCCTGAGCGTCTGGTGCAGCACTGGACATTTCTGGCCTTTCTGTCTGGAACAGCAAAGCAGGGGTCTGTCTGGGGGTCTGGACAGGAATCCTCTTTACCTGAGATAAGCAGGCTATTAGTCCTCGTCCACCTGGTATTATTCAGCGTAAGCCTGTATTATCCATGGAATTAAACTTAAACTAGCAGCCTCCCAGATCTACAGCAGTACTAACCACTGTAAGCATTCGTGGTACTAGTGTTTTTCAATCAGGGAGGGTTTAGGTGCCTGATCTACATTGTCACAGGGGTCCACCCACAGTTTGTGTTCCTCTGCCCTCCCCTTGCCAAGAAACTCCATGGGTTTTTTGAAAAGACTCTTTCCTTCCCCTCCCTCCCTGTCTGTCTGTTTGACTCACTATAGACGCCCTGGTTCTCTGCAGCGCATAAGAAGCTTGCAGCCTAAAACAATTGATCACAAATCAGTCAGCAGCATACATTAAAATGTGCAACTGTGCATGCAGAAGTCAGAAAGAGCTGTATTGCCAAGTATGTTTGCAAATTTGTTTGTAACATCAACTGAAATAATGGGGATAAACTCTTAAAGGAGGGTTGTTTAAACAATAATTATCAAAATAAAAACTGTAACAATATTATTGAAGTTCAGTTTATAACAATATGTTGAAATGGTTGTTTGCATCACTGTTTTTTAAGGTCTTTACTTGTATAAAATAAAAATAAAACAAAAGTGTAATAATGTAATTCAAAAAAATAAAATGCAATATTAATATAAATGTTGTTCATGTATTAAAGTTTAATTAAAATAAGTTTATTTTATTATTAGATTATTGAAGTATATCTTTGCATTAGGGTTTATGGTCTTTACTGTATACTAAATCATTTAAATATTTTTTTAAATAAAATATAATAATAATAAAATATGAAAACAGTAATTAATTTAAATAATTAAATAAACATTTAATTTAAATAAAATTATATTTTTATAATTTTTATATAATAAAACAAACATTTAATACATTTGATTAAAGTTTGATTTAAAGTTGTTAGGTTTAAGGTCTTTGCGCTCTATTCAATAATTTCCAGCACTAAAATGTCTATTCTTTATGGTATCTACAAAGTACAGTTGTGTAGTGAACACTATAAATGATTCTGAATTAGTTTTGATTCTATTTGGAACCATTTTCCTTATTTAAATTTACTCTATTAATAAAAATATACCAACATATGGTTTTGAACATGCGTATATTACAATGTAAGTGCTCCAGAATAAAATCTGCTCAGCCCACATCACCATCTCTAAAGTAAAACATGCACATGCAAGCACTAACATTTGAAACACACTCATTCTGATTCTTAATCTTAAGTTACTCACTCCTTTGTCTCCTGTTGTGGTTATAGTTCTCCCAGTCTTTCTTGTCATCCCACACTAGCTGACACAGCGATGGGTCCTAGATCCAAGACCTGGCCTTATTATTACTGACAGGCTGGCTAATCAGGTTACTGAGACTCTCACACGGGATGGTGGGCCTGGTTTCTCATTTTATGTGATGCAAGTAGTGGAGTCATCCTCTGAGAAACTTTGATCTGAAATAACAGCAGTGTGTTACAATTATGCAGCTAGGAAATCCAATGCACAATATACACATTAAGAAACAATGGGGTTAGACTCTTAAAGCAGGGCACCTCAAACAACTACATGCAATAAATTAATGACATTTTTTTAAGTTATAAAATAACTGAAGCAGTTATAATAATTTCATGAATATAACTAAACAACATAATTTAATAAAATAACAAAAACCAAAAATTTCAAACAATACAAATAAAAATAACTAAAATATGTGCTGAATAGTACTTTAGAAACAATGGGTTATTAAGGGAGATTCCTTTAATCAATGCAATTAATTAATTCCTTAAATGCAATAATTAATGAATTACATAATGTATTTTAATAAAAAATACAGATATTTTATTAAAATTACTATTTTATTTAAAATGACTGAAATAAAAATCCAATGTGCATTGGATATCTTACCTGCATAACCATGCATAAATATACACTCAGTTAAAGAATAAAGGTGCGCAATACTATGGTATTCCGACAGTAATTTAGTAAGACAGACAACTTCATTACTTATTTATTAGTAATTTAGTGTTTACTGAGCACCAGCCATGGCCATACAATGGCTTGCTTGACATTTTATGGACATACCACGTGAATTCAAAAGTAAATTAGCTTTGTAATCGTTTAACATCGTCGTATAGCCTATATGTCAAAGTATATGGCACTACAGTAACATAGGGCCTAGGGTTTGGTTTGGTTTGTATGAACGCTCTGGATTACGACACGCCGCAGACACAGTCGAATAGCAACAGCTGACGTTCCCCCGCACCATAGTTACGTCGCGCGTGACGTCACGCCCCGCCCGCAGCCATGCGTACTGAGCTTGTTATCGGGTCGCTTGTTATGACTGGAGAAGGCCTCGGACTCAATTAAAACTTATCCCCGGGACAGCCGCATGCTCATGGAGGGCATGGACATAGACCTGGATCCGGAGCTCATGCAAAAATTCAGTTGCATGGGCACCACGGATAAAGATGTCCTCATCTCGGAGTTCCAGAGGCTGCTGGGCTTTCAGCTCAACCCGGCGGGCTGCGCCTTCTTCCTGGACATGACCAACTGGTGAGTCCGGGGACTCGGCCGCGGCCTACTGCTGAACAAACCATAAAGAGTTCTCCACTGCGATTTCTTGCTTTAAAATGTCTTGCATGTCATAAATAGCATCGCTAGGACAGCTGTCATGAGCCCAGTGGTGTTTAAATGGGTCTCAAGCGAAAAACACAACAAGCTAATGGCTAATTGACTGTTTGCAAAGACAGCAAATGTAACGTTTCGGCTCATATGAACTATAGAAGTAATATGTTAGACGTTTAGCACATTAAAAACACATTTTCTCAAACACGTTCTTAAATAATTTGGATTGTTTTGTTTATGCCAGTTGTCAAACATGTAGCTTGTTTGTGCTAGTGGCTCGCTACAGTAGTGGTTGTGTTTCAAAACCTTCCAAGTTCCCTATGTAAGCAGCATGTTGGGGCTTTGCTGACCTGAAATGCTGCTGACTAGGATCGTGCGTTTAAAATGAAGTCTAGGTAGGGGCTCGCTATGTTTTGAGACAGACATTGTCCAGTTTTGTTCAGTCACGACTCTTCAAAAGTAACATGTTGCTTGACGACAGTAATCTATTGGTGTTTACTGATGATAAGCAGCATACTCCAGTGGTTATACGTTATTTGTGTGTGTGTAAATTCGCTGTTTGTTGACATGGGAGGACTGTTATAAAGTTTTCTTCAGAGTTACGTAATGCACGAGTGTACTTTCATCTGAGGTCTTGCACACAGGCCAACACAAGTTTGTCCCTCCCTTCTTTTGTTTTGAACATGACTTTACTATTACTTAACTACTTTACCTAAATATTTTAAAAGAACTATACACTATTTTAATTTGAATCCTCTATTATACTTTATTAATCTTGTTGGCTCTGTGATGAATTGCTTATGTTAGTCACTGCATAAATGAAACTTACATGTTTGTTGGGGTCAGCTTCATAATATTCAATCTAATGGCTGATAAATCTGCTTTTTTGTCAATTTTATTTGTACATTTTGTTTTGCTCTCCGCTACTACATTGTCATTGAATCTCCAATTGTGATCTGTCTGTATTCGTGTCTTATCAGGAACCTACAAGCAGCTATTGGTGCATATTATGACTTCGAGAGTCCAAATATCAACACGCCGTCAATGTCTTTTGTGGAAGATGTTACGATTGGAGAGGGGGAGTCCGTTCCTCCTGACACACAGTTCACAAAGACATGGAGGATACAGAACACAGGTAAGTGTTTACTTGTTCTGGTTGTAGATATGAAGAGGCTGAACACCGGTGTTTTATGCTTTAACAGATTGTAATTCAAAACAGCATATTTTACAATAAGACTAATTAATTATGGAATCTTTTGGGATGACTTATGTCTTATTGTTTATGTGTTCAGTAGTAATTTTGAACAGTAATAATCACGTTTTCATCCATTTTCTGCATTATGTACTATTATTTCCTAAAATGAAGTGATATCACAATATCAATAATAGTTTTGCTGCTTTTAAGGATTTATTATCCAGCCACCTCATGTTAAGTCCTCTGTTTGCTGCAGGTACAGAGTCGTGGCCCCCAGGTGTGTGTCTGAAGTATGTTGGCGGGGATCAGTTTGGTCACGTGAACATGGTGATGGTGCGTTCTCTGGACCCACAGGAGATCTCAGACGTGAGTGTGCAGATGCGCAGTCCGGCCGTTCCTGGCATGTACCAGGGCCAGTGGAGAATGTGCACTGCCACCGGACTCTTCTACGGAGGTGAGAGGCAAACAATGGACCCTTTTTCACATTTCCGGGTTTCTCAGCAGTGGAAGTCGTCATAGTTGGGTTAACTTGAAGAACACTAAATGGGAGAGTACAACAAATGAATTCACGTTTGTGACTCAGGACCACAAAGGCAGTCATAAGGGTCAATTTTTGGAAATTGAGATTAATACATCAGCTGGATTAAGCTTTATAAATAAGCTTTCCATTGATGTATGGTTTGTTAGGATAGGACAACATTTGGCTGAGATACAACTATTTGAATATCTGAAGTCTAAAGGCCCCGATATACTTCAAATGAAGCTTTTTCGTTCTTCTTTTTAGTGAGTTTGAAAAGGCTGAGAATGTGTGGTGTAGATTAATGTAAACATGATTTACGACGCTTGAACGTAGCCTAAAAGTTTGATTAAAAACAAAGGTTTATTTATTGTATGCCTTTTTTAATTCACCTTGAAAGGAGAAATACAACAACAGCAGCAGCAGTATGGTGTAATATTTTTTTTGCTTGCTACCTTTCCTTTCATTCTTTTCATGGCTTTTGGAAAACGTGCATTTAATGTTTCTCTACGTCGCTTTTTGCATAACTTCGGGTCATTGACAAAAGCTTCATTGTAATTTCTTTGTAGGAATTAATTGCTTTCACTGAATTTACACTGTGGCAGCTCAGCTATGTATATAGTGACTCGGAGATGTTGCTCCCTTGACTAACTTCGGCTGAATGAGAAACGAACTCGTCAGTGAACAACGGCTCTGTGTAGTAAATGCTGCTCAATGTGAAATCACGCACCTGACAAAACGCGCTTTACTTACCAGCTGATGATTATCGTGAACACACCCACCGATTGCATAACCGCCTCGGACCAATGGTAGCTCAAAGGTGTTTAGGAGCCAAAACGAACTCCCCAAAATCTAAATATTAAAAATATCACCATTAAAGTTGTCCAAAATAAGTTGTTAGCAATACATATTACTAATCAAAAATTACGTTATGATACATTTACAGTAGGAAATTCCAAAATATGTTCATGGAATATGATCTTTACTTAATATCCTGATGATTTTTCACATTAAAAACATTTATCATTTCGACCTATACAATGTATTGTTGGCTATTGCTACTAATATACCCGTGCGACTTATGGTAGGCTACCTGGTGTTGTTGTCCAGGGTCACATTTCTGAAAATAGCAAAAGAAAAACTCCTCCTTTTCATGACTTTCAATAAAAGAAAAAAAGGGAGAGAGACTGATATCAGCAGTCAGAAGAGAGAACCGTGTCAGATTTACCATTCCTCCCATAGACGCTGTATTAGAAACACTGTTGTATTAGTGTTAATTAGTTGGGGGGTTTTTTGTAATTGAATGCAAAAGTAATATAATGCAAAGAATAGTGTTAAAAATGTACATACATAAAAAAAAAAAACCACACACAAACAAATATGAAACGCTTTCGAGAATTTACGATGCTTATGACCGTTAAATGCATCATCACAGTCTTGTGAAAAAGGTCCATAAATCAACAAAATTTTCTGTATATTAGTCTAAGATTCAACCATTTAAAAGGAATCAAATTATTAGGAAAATCTGCTGAATATTTACTCCTATTCAGACCATCCAAGATACAATCATTAAAGCAGTGAGACTAAGCAATAGTCACACACAATAGTTTGTGACGTTATTGCTTATGTCAATGAATATTATTAACTCAATGCATCATGCATTATAAGATCTAAAGGAAGTCCATTCAAAAATGAAAATTTGCTGAATATTTACTCACCCTCAGGCCATCCAAGATGTAGATAAGTTTGTTTCTTCATCAGAACAAATTTTGACGGGACCCATTCACTGCAGAAGATCCATTGGTGAGCAAGTGATGTGATGCTAAATTTCTCTAAATCTGTTCTGATGAACAAAGAAAGTCATCTACATATTGAATGGCTTGAGGGTGAGTAAATATTCAACAAATATTTTTGGGTGAAGTATTCTTTCAAAAAAAGAATAATATGCAAACATTATGCAAGAACAAATGTTTTAAAGTGATGGTTTGCCCAGAAATATATGCAGTTTAAATTCAAGTTGATTTAACCCCGTATAAATTTCTTTCTGCATCCTGAATTCTAAAAATAGTACAGTTCAGTTAGTATGATAGTATGCAATTCAGAGCATTAGAGCACAAGTTCTGAGTACTACAACAAACTTTGGTGACTTGAACGTGTGGCTCACCTCATTCCCCTTGTTGTGCAGATGTGATCTGGGTGATCTTGAGTGTGGAAGAAGGAGGCCTGCTGGGCGTCACACAGCAGTTATCCTCCTTCGAGACAGAGTTCAACACGCAGCCACACCGCAGTCTGGAGGGAGACTTCAACCCTTTCGCCTCACCACAGAAGAACAAGCAGGACACCAATGAGGATAATCTAAAAGACCCCGGGGGCCACTGGGAGGCCCCTCTGGACTCCATTCAGCAAGATCAAAATGGACTCAATCACAGCTCTGTAAATATTACACCAAATGGTCTCCAAAACAACTTATCAGTAGTGACTTACAGCCAGGTATGTATGCCATTTGGAGTATTTCATTGATTTAAATGAAAATTAGCATGATAATGCAGTCTGAGTACAGCTGGGTGATAGAGAGCAGATCAATGAAACAGTAAAAGAACTTTCTGTTCACCAACGAATCCTGAAAAACAAGTATCCACAAAAATTTGAAGCAATACAATTGCTTTTGACATGAATAATAAAAGGGATGCACAATCAATCGAATTTCTAATTACAATTATGGATGCCACAATTACATAATCGTTTAAAGCAGCAATTAATAGTTCAGAATCATCCACGTACGTTATTTTGTGTGCGTAAGATGTGTTCTTTTCTTTCTACATGTTATCTTAAGGATTTTTGCATTGTTTTAATGTATTGTTCACATTAGACGCTTAATACTATAGAAAAGTGATACGTTTTGTTGGTTGTTTTTAGCTTGTTTATTTTCATCTAAAAATATGGCATGCGGTTGCTTCAAGCAATGGTATAAACATTATTCAATGTAAATTGTGATGATTGTAATTAATAATCGTAATTACAATTTCAAGGGAATAATTGACAATTATGATATTTGTCGTAATCGTAGATAAGAAATGTTTCTTGAGCAGCAAATCAGTATTTTTGAATGATTTCTGAAGGATCATGTGACTAAAGACTGGAGTAATGCTGCTGAAAATTTAGCTTTGCATCACAGGAATAAATTACAGTTTACAATAAATTCAAATAGGATATTCTTATTTTAAATTGGAAATTTTCTTTCACAAAACACTCTTTTTACTGTATTGTTTATCCAAAATTAAAGCCTTGGTTAGTATAAAATCTTACTGACCCCTAACGTTATAATGGCAGTGTATATATGTAACAAAATTGTCACAGATATATTTTGGATATTCAGTATCACCCAGCTGTAGGTGTAAGTTGTATGTTAGAATAATGAATGATTATTTCTAGTTCAGTAACTTAACATCCCAGTTCTGTGATCCTAATACAAATGTTCATGATTGAGTGGCTTTTTCCAAAGGTAAGTGAAAATGTCAAGCCAAGATAAAACACTCAGCAGGTCTTTTCAACTCCCTCTCTCGAAATCTTCCTTTCATGCCAAAAGTCTACACTGGAAACTTCTTAATGTGCTGACCGTCGTATGTTCTGTTAGCACAGAAGGTCATGTAACAACAATGCGTCACCTTTTTGTTCCCTGCCCTGTTTTGTGACATCTTACCAAAGAAAAGCACATTGTGATGATTCACCGTGTTTGGTTACACCTTTCCTCATTCCGCACATGTGTGGTACAGCTGGGGATGGGAGATACAGCTAAAACGACTTCAGCCTTTTGATGATTCAATGAATATATAGATTATGAACATATCTGCTCTAAAACATCTTACAATGAGTGATTTTAATTAATTTTCTTTTTTGACATTTGATTCAACAGCAATTGTCTTTAAGCATTTGCAACATGTTTAATGTAATAACTTGATTTTGTTGTATTTTTTTCTTTATATGCTCCAATATGGAAAATGCATGGAAATAAATAGCAATATTTTATAACATGATTAAGTGGTGAATTCCACAACATTTTAAAGAACAGCAGCAATTCTTAAGAACTGATTGAAATAGTTCCCAAACCCAACCAACAGCATTTTCCTGGAATACTGGAAAAACCTGTAGTGAATTTCCATACAGATAGCCAAAAAGAGATGATTGGCTCTCTGCTGTCATTTATTGCTGACTCAAGACTTATTTAGTTGATTTAGCGCTACAATGTGAGGAGCACCAGCAAGTGTGGGCTTTAGACATCTCTTCATAGAGATGTCTTCATACCAAAGATATTGTTTTCAGACACCAAAAGGTCTTCAAACAACAAAATGAACTTTTCAACCCATTTCTGCAGCTTACCGTGTGGAATAAAATCATAAAAGCAGTGATACTAAGCAATAGTCAAATACGATATTTTGTGACATGATTGCTTATTGCAATAAACATAACTCAGAAATGTCATTGCATATGATGTTTTTCATGCATCAAAACAGAGTAGTTTCATCAAAAAAAATGATAATTTGTGATGCACTCACCCTCAATCCATCCAAGATGTAGATGAGTTTGTTCCTTTAGAACAGGTTTAATGAAGTGTAGCAATAATCCACAAGTAATGTTTTAACTTTAAACCATTGCCTCTGGCTTATCCATAACAACGCTTCCTCCATTCACTGTAGAGCATCCAGTGGTGAGCAAGTGAGGTAATGTTAAATTTTACTGAATCCATTCTGATAAAGGAAAAAACTAACTCATCTTGGCTATTTGGGTTGTTTTCTGGTTTACCAAAACACCCTTTAAACTATTTCATAAATTGATATTGAGATGTATATCTAGCCTGAAAAACTATGAGACATTTTATCTCCCAGCCCTATGTAGAAATTTGTCATTCTGAATTTACCCTTGATGTGTTCATGTTAACATAAGGGTTTACATCTGTGAATGTCAATCTAGAAGCTGTTTAATAGGCCCTTAAGGGGCCTAAACTTTGCCTCTCGGCCACAAGATGGAGTTCCATACAAGCATGTGAGCTGATGAAGAAAAGTTGTTAACCAGTTAAAGTAGTCACTGCAAATCCCAAATTGCTAACAGTAAACCCGTTGTATACATAAACTAAATTGCCAAAAGCATTGGGACACCCCCTTCTAATGAAGAGGTTTGACTACTTTTGTCATTTTCATGAGTACAAATCTTAATGTTTAAGCATATGATATTGTATTGTGGGCTGCTGATTTTATAGCAATAGTTTGGACAGGACCCTTTTCTGTTCTATCTTGTCTCTGTGTTCAAAATAATGATTAATTCAGTCAGTGTGGAAGAACTTCTGAGATTTGCAGACAGCAAAGTCCTAATCCCAGCTGACTTCAAATGCAGACCTTGAGAAAAATCACCAACCAATGACTTGTACATATGGATACAGTCATTTTATAGATACCTCTAAAACTGTTGCAAGAGATGAAAATGCCATTTGTAAATGCATGGATTATGTTCCCATCTATGTTGCCACAGTTTTGGAAGTGCCTTTTTCTGTTCAAAAGAAGGGGGTGTCCAAATACATTTGTCCATATAGTATATGTACAAGTCAGTGAGGTTTAGTGATGTTTACCTCAAGGTCTGCATTTAAAGTCACACCAGAGGTGTTTAGCTGGGATTAAGTGTCAGGACTTTCCTCTGACCTTTCTGAAGTTCTTCCACACTGACTGAATCAATCATTTATTTTGGAAAATTGTCTTATATACAGAGCCATTGTCATGTGTGGCACTGTGGCAAATTATGTTGAGAAACTAACCTGGTCAGGAGCAGGCTAGTCTCAACCTCGGACATCACAACTATGGAGCATTGGCTGAACGTCTGATGCATACGCCACAAAAAAATTGGAAACACTTCAGGAGTTTCAAAGTCGTCATTGGATTGGTTGAATTATACAGGATTTCTGGACACGTCGCTTTCTTTAACGTTCCGCCGTGAAACAAAGATTCACAAAAGAAGAAAGCCATCATGTTTATAACTGTGACGACGAGTGCTTATCAGGATCGACTAAACAATGGGTTTTTCAAAAGTATGTGAAATATTTAAAATTCGCGGCATAGCATCTTTAAAATACAAACGAGTTTTACACACCAGGCTGTAATTGTGGTGACATTTCCACACCCCTAAACGTGATGCTGAACGAAACGAACTGTGATTGGTTGTTTGACATGTCGGTCAAACGGCCTCATGGGCTGGCCTTGGCCAGTGAACGCTACCATGGAGTCCAGACCTTAAGCCAGGGGTGTCAAACCACAGCCCTGCAGATTTTAGCTCCAACCCTAATCAAGCACACCTGATCAAGCTAATCACGTCCTCAGGCTTATTTGAAAACTACATGGTTTGTGTTTTATAGCAGGGTTGGAGCTAAACACTGCAGGGCTGTGGCCCCTCCAGGAGTTTGACACCCCTGCCTTAGGCCATCAGTCTGAAGATCTGGCTATGTGAGGCTAGGAGCAGGCTAACTGTCAGGCTGATACATACATACATGATCACATACAATTAGTTGACTTTATTATTAGTCCAAAAATAAAAGTATACAGAAAATGCAACTTAAATAATCAAATAAACTAAAATAGAGGCTACAACCAACTGTATTTAATGTGTTGTGCCCAGAATGCAATAGCCTTTATTTGTAAATGTATTTTTATACATATATATATATATATATATATATATAAGGTTAATGCATATGAAAGCATTTTAACACAGTTGCTAACTTGTGCATTCAGTTGATTAGCAGTTTGTAGCCCTTTATGCTTATTTGTAGAACATTAAAACATTACAATCTAGAATTGCTCTTTAAAGCATTAAAAACAAGCTTTAAAGTTAAAAGTGCAAATCACTGAATTAAATATGAAAATAAATAGAAATTGTACTACATTAATTGAGCTAGTAGGGCTATATTAGCCAGCTTACATTTGATTTGCAGTTACTGCTATCATAAAAACACTTGTGCCAGATTAAAATTCTACTTGTCACATTTAATGTCCAACAACAAACATTTTAGCAATATGCATATTTCATTGAGAATTGTTGTGCTATTATTCTGTTCTGCTCGGTCTGTGTTGTGCGCAGCAGTGCTTGTTCACTCGTGTAAGCCTCGTCCACTCCTGGTGCCGAAATGGATATGTATTCATAACTTTTTAACATTTACAGATAAAAAAATATACATGTACATGTAAAATGTGAGATTGTGTGAACTTAAATTGAAGTCCTGATTGATTTGTTAGGTTATTTCAAGTCAGGTTTTGTTTTTGTTTTTTATAAATGTAAGCAATCACGCAAATGTTTTGAAGGTTTTTTTTTTTTTTTTTTTCAGAAAATGCATATACAAATGTTCTTTAACATTAGTGGTTTTACTTATCGTTTCTGTTTCTTTCCAGGGCATTAATGGACCCTTCCCATTCGGACAGTCTTAAGATACAGAAACCACCCGGTAGCTCATCAGAGCTGCTGCTTTTGCCCTTTTCCAGGGTTCAGTGAGAGGAGGAACAGATTTACTCTAAAGACTTGGTGACCCTTCCTCTCCCCTGACGCACCACATCATCACATAAATGTGTGGACAAATCTGTTTGGCTCCAAATCAATATTGAACCAACACCTGAGTTACGCATGTGTGAATGCTAGATTTAGATGAGTGCTAGAAATTCTAAAGAGATATAATGAAAAATACACCATTTTTTGATCTGTATTGTCACATTACAGCAGTAAATTCAGATGCGTGAGTGAGTGCATGAATGCACAAGAGTAAAAGAGGCAGGACGGGTGGATGAATGAATGGTAAGTGAATCTTATGAGAATGTGTCCGAGTCATGTTTCACAGTAAAATCAATAGGCAAGCATAAAAATGTTATATTTTGCGTACAGAAAATAAAACATGTTTTTAGGACTTTTAAGAGATATTTTGCCTCATGACAATTAAGTACATTATTTGTTGTTGTTAATTCAATTGTTCTCACATTTAATTTTAAAATTGCACTATTTTTTTATAAGCCTAATTTAAATGCAACCAATTAACATATATATATTTGCATTACATCAACAAAGGAAATCTTAATAGTCTTTAAAACAGGCTTAATTTTCTTTAAGCAAAGTATAATGTTTCATTTTGTCCTTTTGTTTTTGTGGTGAAATATGACCAAGGTCTGTTCTCGACAGGTTTTACGGTAGTCCCCTCAATATGTGTGCAACTGAGTGTTTCAGCCATGCACAAAAGCCATCAACAAAGAATTAATGCCTGTCAAGTAGTTTTATAATTTTCCATCAATGTTCTCTAACTTTTTCTTTACAAACTGAAGAGTTTTGAGAAAAAAAGGTCAATGTGCCTACTTGGAGGTTCAATTGTGTATCTGCTTTCATATGGTCCTTTGCCAGCCACTTGTAATTGTTTATTACAAAACTGTTCTCTGGATTCAGTAAAAAAAAAAAAAAAAAAGGACAAAAAAGCCCAGCAACCTGTACAGCATACAAGAGCACATTACATCTCATTATATTGAAGTATACTTCTGTACTGCCACCACAGGTCAAGTCATAGCTGTCGTCAGAGATCTTGTTGCTGTTATCATATTTGTTTACATTGATGTTGTTCTGGAGTTCCAGAGTGCTGATGTTGGTTTTCCACTTGTAATGACTCAGTCCATCAGAGATGATAGCAAGCAGATGTGGCTTTGGTTCCCTTGTTTACTGACCCAAGAGTTCACAAGCACGTCATTGATTTTCCCAATCATACATTTCTGTCGTTCACCTAGACCTACGATGGTATTAAGCTGTTTTAAATGAGCTGAGGGTGTTTTAATGAGGGGAAGGTGAGAGAATGAGTTCATTTTAAAGGAATATTTCGGGTTAAATGCAAGTGAACGTTGCCTGTGACGGGAAATAGTTTGGATATGTACCTCTGTACCTGAAAATGCATTGACATGTATGAGCCTACAATTGAAGTCTGTGGTAATTGCACTACTTCCGTTGAAAGGACATATCCCTCACACTTTTTTTTTAATGTTTAATCTTAAGGTACCAATAATTTTCTGTTGTAGCATTTGCATTTATCCAAAAATATTTTTTTAATTTGTATTCTTGAGTTGTTGCTGTATGTTGAAATGGCAGATTTGGAGCTGGAACGCTCCAAATAATATTTTAATGCATAAAGGAGTTTTGTGGAGTTAATTTGGTTTAAATCGTGCCTCTGTGTTTGGTATGATGGAAAGCTTCGTGGATGTTTATATCTTGCTACATATATCTGAAAGGCTGTTTTACTCACCATTTTCTGTTTTGCTGCAATGGTTAGGCAATTTCTAAGACATAAACAAAACAAAAAGTTAACAAGCCTCCTATAATGTTTTTCTTTATTGGTCTATTTACTGAGATAAACGTTAGCTCACAAAGATGAAAGGGTTTAAACCAGGGAAGTCAAAATCAGTTGCTGGAGGGCCACAACCCTGCACAGTTTAGATGCAAACCTAATTAAACACTTGATCCAGCTAATCAAGTCATTAAGGCTTATTTGAAAACTACATGGTGTGTGTGTTGGAGCAGGGTTGGAACTAAACTCTGCAGGGCTGCGGCCCTCCAGGAGCCGAGTTTGGCACCCCTGGTTTAAACAAATTAGCTGCTATCCTCAAGCAGTATGCAAATCAATGAGCCCAAATTGACCTTTATGTCAGGGCAGCCGAGATTAGTGTCAGCTTGTCCTGTTAAATTTAACAAGTCAGGCAATTCTTGTCCGTTTCCCCCCTCCCTGTTTCTATGCACCTGGAAAATTTTGCCATTAATGATACCGACATTGCGTCCAGTGTTTTCAAAATGCTGTGGCTTCAGTTTTACATTGCAAATGATCTATGCAGTGTTTTAAGGGACAGTCCCTTCCATATTCCAAAAAGTTGCACTCACAGTTGAAGCATAAAAGAAGTTAATGTTCTGAAACTGGTCGCCGTTAGGACAGAAGTAAACTGACGTTTCGCCTAGTGCTCAGCCCATAAACAGCTCATTGGACGATGCCATCGCTTCATCAGTCAAGTCTTCCTTTGAGCTGTTCTAAGTGAATGTCCTCATCCCAAGCGCTGCACACTTCACAGCCTCCTTCCAATTTATAATTACACTCTGAATATTTTTTTTTTTTTGGTGTTGCTTATGCATGTGAGAAGTGTGATTGATTCATTGCTGCATTATTGTCTTTTTTTTCTGATTTTTCTTTTTTTTTTTTCTGTTAGATCTGTTGGGTTTTCTGCACCGTGGCATGGTGTATGAGTGAGCAGAGAGTTTGCATAGAGTCCTATGATAGCACAGTGAAAAAGAGAAAATATGAAAAGCCTTTTCCTGTATGTATAATTGAACATTTGTATGATTAAATTAACACTGAAACATGATCCTGTCGACTACTTTGTCAGGTTTTGTCTGCAGCATACGTCAGAAGTGATTTTTTTTTTTTAAATGCAGTTCCCAAAAGAAATGATAAATGTCTTGCCTTTGTTTTTAACCTTCTACATTTTACCATTAAGCATGACATTAAAAATTTGTGCCAAAAAAACGTTTCTTCTTTAGAACAGTTTGAGAAATGCAGTGAATGTTTGCCGTCACAATGAGAGCCCAAACAGCTGATAAAAACATCACACTACAATAATCCACAGCACTTGTTCATCTTTTAATGTCTTGTGAAGTATGTTTTATGTGCATGTTTGTAAGAATCAAATCCATCATTAAGGCATTTTAACTTTAAACTGCCAATTCTGGCCAAAATAACACTTTGTTTAGAATTGTTTTGGACTTTTGTTATGGCTTGTAAACAGTGATCTGTGCATATTTCTCTCCTGATTCAAAGTTGATACTCATAACTTTTCACAAAGACACTAATTGATGGACTGAACTTTTGGATCATTGTGACGTTTTTACCAGCAGTTTAGACTCTCATTCTGACGGCACCCATTCACTGCAAAGAACCTAACGAGTTCTGGACTCAAAAGCCTTGAATGGCATTACCTGAGCTCAAATGCAGGACCTTTGTCTCTTCGACTTCACTTTCTTCGTCATGTTTGAAGTCTCAATGCCTTTTAATCCACTTGAATTCTGGTGATTTTTAGTGCATGTATGAAGTCAGTTCTCCCAGGTGTCCTAGCAGAAAAACCACATGTGTTGTTCTTCACATTAACAACAGACATGTTCAAACTAACTTTTACACCCACAATACCTATTTTCTAAGGTATTTTGCTTAAAATGTGCTATTTAAAATAACCACTTGGTGTAATATTTTAATATGATTCAAACATTTTAACCCATTTAAAGATTCCCCAGTGACACCAAATAAGTGCAACAGAATTTATTTTTATCCCTTTTACGACCAAAACCATGTCATCATAAACTGAATTCCAGTACAACCTTGATGTTCTATGGCCCTTCAGGAAGAATATAACTTTGTTTAAACTAATTACACATAGATAGGATGTGTTGATCTGTGCTGAGGAGACTATATCTAGGCAAATATTTGCTCACATTTCAGGACTTGTGCAACTTGCCTTGGCACTATCATATTATTACCCGCCTGACAAACATGTAAGATCATAGAAGGACCTTAAACAAATGCAAAGCATTTCCTCTTGGTTTGACAGCTGTTCTTCCCCAAGACTCATGTGGGCTGTGGGAGTTGAAGCGGCAGGCAAATTCTGTGGTATTAAGCTGATGGGGTCTTGTATAAAAACACTGATTTAAGTCAAATGAGCCTTAAGCATTTTGTGTTTAACAATCAGCAAGTGTTTCCTGGTGTGGAGAAGTTTGACTCCATTTTATCCCATTTCCCTATTTAACTCCCTAAATCCAATTTTTCCTGGTGTCACTAAAACCTCACGTAACAAGCAGACAACTGCAAACAAGGAAGTTTCAGACTTCATACTGCAGGGCATTGTCGTTTGTGTATTTCACCAGAACAACTTACTTTAATACTGCAGGGTACATATCATCCAAGACTTTGCCTTTTCATCATGCTTCTGTAGTGTGAGAGGTAAACACAAATTTAGACTTGGTATTTACACAGTTGGGTGTAATAGTTTGTTGGTATTTTAAGTAAACCTGTCAGGCAGTCTCGAAGGGCAAATATCTTTTTCCTAAGAGCATGTATGCAGCACTCTTTGATGTGTTGTGCAGAGTGATGCAAAAAAACACTGATAAATCATACAGGTTCATATTGAGATGATACAACGTAAGCCTGGGTTTCATCAAGCTATTTAAAATGGTGTATGTGTGCAATAGCAGTTTGATTACACTGATATCAGCACTGGACTGTGACCATTTCTAACTGACTGCAAATACTTTGGCAGGACCCTGCAAGTATATGTACATTTTAAGATGACTTATCTATAGTACCTATATAGGGTACTTTCTAGCTGGTGTTGTTTTTAAAATAGTTCCATACTAGTTAGCATGAACTACATACTAGAAATATGAAGCAAGTCAAGTCACTGGTCAGAATGAATCAACTCAGATTTTACGTCAAAATTACGTAATTACGATCTTTATACCTGTCGTTGTAAAGCCTTCGTGTCTTGTTTTCGATCAATTTCAATATGGCGCTGAACAGTTGATTTTCCATCCTGGCGCCAAATTATCGCTAACCGTCACGTTCAATAACGCGTTCTTGGCGAACTGTTTGGCGCCAAGTGATGCGTTCTAATGCGTGTAATCTTTACTTATTCAGTTCAAATACTACAACTCCTTAGCAGCGTTATACAGAAACAGTGCATCCTCTCAACTACATTTAGGCTCACCTTATGTGATCCTAGTTTTGTGCGTGACTCACAGTATCTGCAGCAACACGTTTTAGTTTCGTTTAACCCTATTCCTAGAGGTAACATTTTATAATTGTATGCTGTTTTAATTGGACAGGCTAATGTGTTTGCCTTTTCTATCTATTATAATAATGTGCAGTAATAACAAACAAATGCAGTATTAACAAATGCAAGTATGCTAGTAACACCACACAGTGTTTGATGATCAGAACATTTTGTCTTTTTTATTTTAGTCATGCTTTTATTTATTTATTTAGTTTAACAAATAATGTTTTCTGCTGAAATATAGAAATTTAGGATTAACCTAACTTAGCATAGTACCTGTTCAAGTTTAGGCTACAGTCCAGTCTTACCCTGATGTTATCAGTATAATTTGTTTTTGCAAAGGAAGTTCTCGTGAAATACTGAGTTTAATTTAAATGGAAAGGCAATTGTACATAACTGTTTTCTAACTTTTTTAACATTCTTGAACATATTTATCATGCTCAGATTTTAATCATTTAGTCATCGCCACAGTTTAGTCAGAGAGTTTAGTCTCTAAGGATAAATGTTACATCACTTGCAGCAGATCAGACCTTTCCTAATTTTCTTTTAGCTACTTCACTGACACAAAATTGTGATTCTGAAGAGCCAGAAAATAAATTACCATCTTGTACAGTGAATGACGACACTAGAGCATTTTGTTCTTCTCATAACATGTTTGGTTAGCTAATTTTAGGTTACAAAGGATATTTATGCTCAACGCCACTTCCTAATTGACAGCCTTTTATGGGGGTACTTCTACACAAAAATAAACTTATGCCCAAAAGGCACTATTCCTAATGCTTTCATAATCCATCATGGAGAAGTCTGATGGATTATGGATTGAACCCAACTCAAACTCTGGCTTTCATGTGCACAGTCTCTTTCACAATGAGCCCTTGACAGCATCAAGTGAGCTCTAGGTGTGCACGTTCTGACAAATGGCTCAACTGAACTTCATCATAAACGGACACCTTTGGCGGTGGCAGTAACCTTTCTGTCCATAAATGGTTATATAGTGCATGAGAAAGTTGTTTCAAAGTTAAGACGGTGAAAAGAGTGCATATACCTGCAATCTTTCTAACTGCCATGCAAATGAACCCCCTCTGGGAAATGTACTAGACAAACAAAAATACAGAGAAGGAGTGCAAAGTAAACCTTTGTTTGGAGTAAGACATTCCACAAGTTTCCCAATTCTTATCTGAGCAGCTGTCAGTCTTTACAGTCTGAAAATAACATTTAAACCTGTGTTAACCTGTTATTCGGGGATGATATTTTGCAGCATTTCGATGATCACTGCAAACATCATAATTCTAATATCTTAGTTTTTTGTTTTTTTTTTACTGTAAATGTATTTAAACATTGTTAAAACCGTATAGATTTACAGTGTACGGATTTTTTGTTGCACTGTTAAGTTTTTTCACAGTCATTTTGCATACCAAAATTATCAGGTTTTTCTGAAGAAGTCTGTGGAATAGCATGTGAATTGATGGTCTGATATCCAGTCGTTCTCTCTCTCTCTCTCTTTATTTTCTATTATCAATAAAGTCTGTATTAAGTGTGTGTGTGGTTTGCATTGGTGTGTCTGTTTAACTGTGCAAACATTTTGGCATGCTGCGTGCTTGCAGACGTATCATCAGCACACTGACGCACAAACTCTCACACTCAAATGCGCAGAAATATCTGGAAATGTACTTTGTGTTTTGCATCACAATTTGTAACCAAGAGAAACACCTTGAACAGATATATCTGTACCACAACATCTGCACCTAGATAAAAAAAATTAAAAGAAGGCAAGTATGCATCTTTCTAACAGATGTTTTTTTCTGCAGATTTTTAATTTTGTCATGGAACATTATGAAAATAATTATATTTGGCATAAAGAAGAATTATTATGTAAATTACATAATTAAATAAAATTAAAATGTTAAAACGTTTTACTTAATGGTCTTTATGCTAAAAGACTTTTTGGTGTGATATTTCCTTTTTATTTTGGGGTGATATTTTTATTTTTGACCAATTTGTATATAGAAAAAATCTATTCTGCAAAATTATCATTATAATGATAAGAATTATCATTATTATTATTATTTTGGTGATATGATTTTGTACACATGCAACAATAAAATAAAAAAAACTATGGACTGAAAGGAAGTAAAAATACACAAAACATCTAGGTCATCTTGCCATATTTACCTCGATCATATTTCTCATAACTGTTGTCAAGATTAAAAACCGGATATCAGACATTTAATCGGGCAGTTTCTCTGGTAACTGTGTCTCTCCTCCTTTGGGGTGGGGGTTAGTGGTCCACAACAACGGGCTGGCATGTCAAACGCCTTCAGGCTGGGAATGGGGCTCTGAGACAATGTTTACACAACTTAATA
Source organism: Enteromius mattozi (assembly GCA_032359235.1). Taxonomy (NCBI): domain Eukaryota; kingdom Metazoa; phylum Chordata; class Actinopteri; order Cypriniformes; family Cyprinidae; genus Enteromius; species Enteromius mattozi. Next base: position 19,242,368 of record JAUMHE010000051.1, on the reverse strand, counting down.
AGGCCTGTGTATAAAAGTGCGACGGGAGTCAATGAAGCAGGCATTCCTTCACTAACTCTTACTTGAAGTCTTGAGCACACCCACATTAGGTGCACTCACACACACACGCTCTTGTCACTAGCAGTATTAGTCACTGAGGTTAGTAATGTGGCACTCCACAATTCCAGTGTGTCGTGTTCCCTGTTGAGTGTATAGGAGGCCTAGAATTAGACCCACATTTGAGAAACAAGCAGAAACCAAAGGAATCAAGCAGAGGCCTTCCTGATCACACCTCCAATACTCTCTTCACCTGGACAGGTAAGTCTGCACAGCTACCTCCTATCAACCCACTTTCAAGGGCAACAAACCTGTTATTGGTATTTTTATCTGTATTTATAAGAAAAGTAAATATTCTGTAGTGTACATCAACAGTCAAAAGTTTCTGACAGATTTGACTGAATTTCTGACATTAAAAACCTGCGGACTCAGCTAACAGTGAATGTTCTCCGAACGTTCTGGCAAGGTTTTCTCAACGTTATGAACAAATATTATTTATGCATTGTTTATGTAATGTTTTTCTGAAAAAAATTTAATATTTGTCTAATGGTTTTAGAGAACATTCAAAAGTAACATTCGCCTAATGTTTGCAAAGTAAAACGTTACCCTTTAATTTTGCCTTAAATATTCACACAATCAAGAAAAATGTTTTTAAAACATTTTTTAATGTTTTTACATTTTTTATAGCTCAATGGAAACGCTAGCACAACATTTTAAGAATGCATTTGCAAATGCTTGAGTGGTTTGAATTACTGAATTGTGGCTACAAATTAATACAAAATTGAAATTGCATGAGAAAAACATCATTGCACATGTCCGTCTTTCACTATAGCATTTAAAAGCATGCCGCGATGGGCCTCAAGAAGTTGGGAAGAAGCTCAGATTTGCAACATGTTTTTGTCACTAATTTTTACTACGTTATAGTTTTTATGACTTTCCTATTATTGTCAAATTAAGAGACTGGTCATAATAAAGGAGGAAGAGGCATGTCCAAACATTTACGGTAATGCAGTTTTTGTGTGGCAAACACACGAATACACTCATCAATATACCTATTTAAGTTCTCCAGGCAACTGAGCAATCAGCCTTATCACCAGCTCGTGTCATTGATGGAGGCTGATATGAACTAAATGCACCTGTCCTCAAGCTGATACAGTTCACCTGTCGTCGCATGCGATGGGTCCTTATTTAGAAAGGGAACTCGTCTCAAAAATTACTAGGTGTAAAGCTTTTAGGTTTGTGAATGTCATCTGGCTGGCTTCCAGAACAACACCAGCAAACCACAAGTGACAGTTTTTTTCCCCCAAAGGGAAAAGTGCAAGTGACTTGTGCTCTTGGCTCGCATCCAAATCCTTCAGAAGAAGAAAAGAGCTCAATTCCCAAAGGCAAATGTAAAGTTTCTATTGATTTCCACTGAGGCTAAGCACAGTATTTTGACAACACTAAAATGTTACATTGTACTGAGGGACTAGGACTAAACAGATTATGGAGTTTTTGTTGAGCTGTGTTGAGTTAGCTTTCAGCAAATGTCAACTTTTCCTTAAAGCAATACATCAAAAATTTCACGTTCATGCATAACTTCTAATTTTTTTTTTTTTTAATAAGTCATATAAGTCATATAACTTAAAATATAGTGCTTGCATTGCATGAATTAGCCTACTTTTTTTTACACTGTTATTTGTTATTTGATTTTGCTTCTTTTGCCATTTTTTAAGCTTGACAATAAAAATCCCAATTTGCCTTAATCATATGGAAAACAGTTGCTCAAACTGAAAATTATGGACAGCATTTTCTTTATTTTTAAGTGAGATAATCTTTTAAAAATTAGATATCTGATTCCACAGTATCAAGTGTGTACAGCGAGATTGTAGATAACCTAATTGAGACGTCTGAGAAAACCTGGCACAGGTACCTCACACCTGCTGTAAAAGTCGAGGAAGTAGAACAAACACGTTAGCAGAGGAGAATAAATGTGATGTTGAGTAAGGAAGAAATCCCCTGTACGATTTCACCTGAGCTTAAAGCTCACAGAATGAATCAGAGATACTTATCAAAGGCGGCTCTCAGCGGTTGAGTGACTTAATATGACACTTTGCATATTACCATGCCATGCCAGTTTTTGTTCAAACAGCTGGGTGGGTTGTGTTTGTAAAGAAATTATGGCAAAATTCAAAGTTTTTACAGTCTCACAAGATAGATGATGGACTTTTAATGTCACAGAACAATGCAATAAATTTGCATTTTCATTTTAAATCAGTGAAAGATGCACCATAATCTTTAAAACCATAATTTCCTTACTGTGGGGCAATAATTCCAATCTGATTTTGTATTAAGAACCAATAAAATGAATATTAATATATATAACATATGAAATATATTATAATATATATATATATATATATATATATATATATATTGGCTATTAAAACCCCAGAAACACTTCAGAGACTTAAAACACACTTAAAAATGTCTTGTGTGGTTTAGACATGGGCTTTTCACATTTGAAATAGGCTAGTTAACCCTGGGTCATTGCAATCCCAGGTTAATCCCATAGCCTGATCCTGAGTTATCTTGATTCACGTTTCACAGTGCTCATAACCCATAACTGTGTGAGCGTTCGCTATGTGCCAGTAGAAACATTCAGCGTTGTGTCAGCTCAATATCGTGTTAATACCGCACAAAGTGCTGCAAAATGTCCTTTTAACCTCACTTCTAATAAGGCTTTCCACAATGAACTTAAAGGAATAGTTCACCTAAAAATAAAGGTTTAATAATGTACAGAATCACGACCAGGGTTTGAAAGGACCCAGGGTTAACTATTTCAAGTGGTTTTTTGGTTTTATTTGGGGTAAAGACATGAATATATTTGTAAGGGTGGAGTAAAAAGCAACTAATACTTAGCGAAACTGTGTTATCTACTGATATTTAGTCAATTTTAAGTGTGCTATATAAGACTCTAAATACTTTTTGGGGCCACTTTATGTGGTTATGAGCATTTGTAGCCAGCATTTTGACCTTGCATAGTGTTTTTATTGATTCAGTTGATGGTTTTTCAGAATCAGCCAGTCGTTGTGCGACACATCACTGGAGCTCAGTCATATGGTGGGGGAGCCGCTGCACTAATTGCTTGTAATGATTGCCAAATCTTTTATGTCCTTATGATGTGAACAAGCTGAGTATTGCGCAGCTGTTGAAACCCTGCAGTCGACAGAGCATTTCTTCCAGTAAGAGACGTTTGCTGTGAGCACGGTATGTGCACACAGATACACAACCTAATAGACTCATTGAGCGGTGAGACTCATTATTAATAGGTAATGTTTTGCTATTGACCTGAGCCATGCTGGTTGCTATGCTGGGAGAGATTCCAACACACAGTAAACATATAATGAATAGAGAAACTAGAAAATTAGAAGAGCCAAAAGAAAATCGAAGCCTAATGTGGTGTTTAATTATTTTTAAAAAATGGCACATTGCAAAAAATATATATTTATTTTTTAAAACGTATAGTTTTATCTTTTATTTTGTTTTCTGTATGCTTTTTAATGTACACCATGCATAAATCATTAAAGTCTATATTTAATTATTTCGTTCTTTCTTTCTTTAATAACCATTGACAATTAACCAAGTTTTTTTAATCATTTATTTTCTCTGCTTTTTTTAAACAAGTGCATCATGCATAAATGAATCACCATAACTGAAGCCTATTTTAGGACAATTATAGATTTTTATGAAAATTAAAGCTTTTTTTCTAGACATTTTTGATTATTGATTATTATTTAATTTAATTATTTATTCATTTTTAAATCACTTTATTTTTAATCACTGCAATATACTGAAAAAGAACGATCTTTTATTATTATATATTTTTTTCTTTCCTGCATGCTTTTTTAGAGAAGTGCACCATGCGTGAATACAGCAGATGTATATGTGACTGCTGGGAAGGGCCAGTCTTGTGTCTTCTGGTGTGAAACGCTGATAAACAGTGGTTGTTTAGCACTGAATGCAGCTGACCTGGCAAATGGAGCGGCTCTTAACCCTTCCAAAATGAATTTTAGAGTCTTTAACCAAACTCATTTAAGGATCAGTCACGGGCTTAATCCCGCGCCTGGGGAGCGTGTTTGCGTCTCCTCACCGCTGCTTTTTCTCCACTGGCCAGAGTCAATATGACTAAATGTGCCTGTCTAATGGGCTTAGCGCAAGCTGTTGCGAGCAAGAGTGGACACTAGGTTACAGACACGAAACTAAGCCGGCCCCAAAAGCACGCTCCAGCTTTTTCCTTGGAGAGGAGAGGGAGGAGGCTGTGAAAGCAGCAGGCGTTTGGAGAGGAGAACAGGGATTCCAGGAAGGATAACTTCATTTCCTTTAGGGTTTACTCCAGGCCAGCTTCAAAGAGACACTCTGGGGCCTCCGTTTGAGTTTGCATAAAGAGATGTGAAAGAGCGAGAGACAAATGGTTTGACCTCTGACCCTCAGCCATTCCATCGCCGCGTCCAACGTGATGCAGCAGTGCCGTTTTGACACATTTTACTACTTGAAGTCTTTACAAATGAAACGGCATCAAATTATGCCTGCCATACCAAAAAAAAAAAACTTTTCATAAAATTAAAAAAATAAATGGAATTAATAAACGAACTTACAAAGACATTATGGTAATGATGCACATAATTTCTATATATATATATATATATATATATATAAAAACAATTACAAATTTGAATATAATAGTACAAATTGTACACATAAACAGCATATTTAAATATAAAAAAGTGATAATAATAATAAAATGAAATACAAAAATGATCAAAATTAAAATAATAAATATAAAAATAATAATAATGAGATTTGTCACAACAAGGTTTTAATTGTTAACATTAGTTAACATTAACCTACAATGAAAAGTTTTTCCTATTTATAAATTTATGAAGTATTTATTATTCTTAATGTTTATTATTCTTAAGACTTATGCATTATTATTCTGAATTAACCTGATCTAACAAAAACTAACAACGAACAGTTGCATTTTTATTATTTAATGTTTAAAAAGCTTAATACCTAATGTTCTTCTTTTTTCTTTTTCCATTTATGTGTACGGTGTTGTTTGCTTGTTCTATGTTTAGCAAAATCCTTAAAATAAAGTATTTTAAAAAAGAAGCTCGATAAATACTTCATTCTTGGTGGTTGCTTGTAAATAATTGCAGTTACCACAATAAAAATTGCAAAGATTAATGTTTGTGATTTTAAAACCTTATAGATTTATTGTAGGTGAATTTAAAAGGTCTGAGCTCAAACCATGTCAAATGTTACTTTTGAAAGCTTTTAGAAAGGAGGGAAAAGTCAACTGAGAGACACAATAAAAGGTTTAAGCCTTTATAATCCATCCTTTAAAAGCTGAATGATTTCTTTTATACCTCTTTTCCTCTGCTATTGCTGGGTGTGGAGCAATCTCACCATTTTATGAATGACGGCAGTGGTGTGTCCAAACAAACGGAGGTTGTCCGAGAACATGTGGTAGATGGAGAACGTCCTGTAGACATACACTCTAATGACAACAGATTACCGACAAGCGCTTCTTACTCTCCATCTGTGCCGTGAACTTTAAATCAAACTATTACGCCCGCATGTTTACTTATGAAGAGAGGAGGCTGCCCCACAAATACCCTCACAGGATCTATATATGAAACTTTTATGGCTATCAATAAAACATACGAAATCCAAAGCAGCAGAAAATGCCAATGCAGGGAAATCCAGAAATCAGAGAAGCTAATCTGTCATCATTTGCTCATTTGCATGCTGCTCCAAACCTGTACGACTTATGCAAAACACAAAAGAAGAGCATTTGATTTTAAAGTGATGACAGAATTTCCATTTTTGGATGAGCTGTCCCTTTTAAGATCTTGTGAAGCACCTGTTTCTGCTTTTACACATGCAGTATGACATTCAAACAGTTAATGTGTCTAAATTACAGTTGTACTCACTTGACCAAAGCGTTCTTTGTTGGTTCCGACAGCCTCTCATTGGCTGCCTGCGATGTTCTTCATGTAATGTGGAGGCCCCGACAAGACCTTCATGATTTATGATGTTCCTTGTTTCTATCACAGGGAATATTTGACAGCTTTCTTGCATTCCTCAGCATAGTTTCTTAGATGCCCCTAAGACATATTTTAATATTACACAGCCTTCATTCAAAGAACAACTTTTATTTTTAGGAAAGGTTCAGTGTCAGCATACACGGCACATTTGCATGATCCTGGAAATCTTTGCATGGGAAAGACCCACTCATAGTTTATTCAGAAAATATTGTACAGCATATTAAGTATTTGATTTAGCATTTTATTTTCTTTTAGTTTAAGTTTTGTCATGTGCAAAATCTATATATATTTGGCTTTCGTAGATGACAGTTCGAGACAATCTGTTTAAGGAAACGCTTGCTTTCAACCGGCTGTTTAAAAAGACGTTTCTCAGTGGCTATCAGTGCTTCGGAAGCATAATGATCTTCCAGCGAACTTGTAACCAGAGCTGCTCTTTCCTTCGAGCAATCTTCCCACCTTTGAGTCTTTACCTCCTGGCCACTGGAGATAGCTATCAGCCCCAGCCCCGCCTCTGCTGTCACCCTGCATCTGAAGCATCTTTTCCTACTTGCCATTTGATTAAAAACTCATGCTGACACAGGAGACAGGAGACCGGGGACGGCACCTTGAAAGCAGTCCTCCAAACCACTGCTCTGCTCCGGTGTCAGCCGCCATTCTGTACAAGTGACCCATGAGTAAGTGACTCAGTCAAATCCAGTTTGCTTCCCCCATGCTGCACTGACTTTCCGCGTTCATTCCCATTCACCCTGAAAGCCTTAAAAACAGAAACAGCATCACTTTGGCTCAGACTTGCTTGGCTATGAAGCAGCAAAACCTTCAAGGGCCAGCAGTTTGCTGAATGTTCTGGTGTACGCCTGCTCTTTTAAACACAAGCATAGTGATAAAATTCTGTAATGTAGAAGTGTGAGACTGGATAACGACTCTTCTGTTTTATTTCTGCAGGAGATAATGGCCAGTCCTGTCCGAATCCAGTCAGACAGTGCTGTTGTTCTTCAGCCACCACACTCCACAGGCTTCACCGAGAGCTCCCTCCTTAAGCGAGAAGATGGCTTGGAGATGGTGGACCACAAACCCCGACTTGACGGCTCGGACCGAGGACATCCGGGACTCTATCTGTCCTGCTTTGACATGCTGTTCACCGAGGATGCCGCCTGGCTGGTGAGGGTCTCGGACTCGTCCTCACCCGCGGGCGTCGGGCCCAGGCTGGAGCCGTGTCAGGAGCCTGAGCAGTGTCCAGTGATCGACAGCCCCGGGCTGGGAGCCTCCCCGCTATCTCCTACCCTGGAGGAACAGGTGGAGGAGAGATCTTTAGAACAGGTGCAAAGCCTGGTAGTGGGAGAGGTTCTGAAGGACATTGAGACCGCTTGTAAACTTCTGAACATCACACCAGGTAATCATTCTAGTCATTAGCAATGCATATTACTAATCAAAACTTAAGTTTTGATATATTTACGGTAGGAAATTTTATGGAATATTTTTATGGAACATGATCTTTACTTAATGTCCTAATGATTTTTGGCATAAAAGAAAAATAATTTTGACCCATGTTGTTGGCTATTGCAGTAAGTATTAATATTATTTAAATTAAATTAATTAACTATTATTACTTTTTTTAAATAATAAAATTTAAATGATAACATTATTTAAATATTATATATATATATATATATATATATATGAAAATATTATTATTATTTAAATTAAGTTAAATTAAATTAATAAACTATTCAAATGATTAAATGTTACCTTTTGAGTGATTAAATTAATTTTAAAAAGATACATATTTTAAAGAAAAACATTAAAAACATTAATAAAATATTATTTTAATTAATAAATAAAATAAAACATATGAATATTTATATATTTGAGAAATATTAATATAGTTTAGGTAATAAAATATATTTAGTTTTTTTTTTTCTATAAAATATAATTGCAATATATTTGAATTAATTAAAAGTAAAGAAATACATACAATGGTCTTTTTGGTGCAAAAACTTCACAGGTTCATGTGTCTAATGTGTTTAATGTTTAAGTATTCCTCAACTTTAAAGATGTTTAGCCAAAAGATAAGATAAGATTGTACAATCTGATACTGCAAAATAAGATTATAGATTTATATTACACTAAGATTTGTGTTTTATTTACTGAGGAACTATATAAGCAGCTATAGTAATATATAACAAACATATTATAAAAGTCATTTATTGACGCCAGATGCATACAAATAATGTATTTAGACGATATTAAACTGCTATAAATTAAAATTTGGTTTATATTAGATTTAGATTATAATTCTATAGCCTAAGTAAATACATCATGCATATTATTGAGACATGTTATCAATATATATTAAGGTCAAATATGTTTACAAATATATCTGCTAATAGAAATATTCTCTAATGTGAAATGCCGTAACACACTCCTGACGCGTCCCGTTCACAGCCTTGGCAGTAAAACACAACATGCTGATATTATCATGACGCTTATTCAAATGATGCCATTCATCACTCCCGTTCAATGTGAGTGACAGACAGATCTGAGTTATGATTGAGCCGAGCAAACAGTCATAATGAAACTGTTAGAGAAGGCCTTTGACTCCGGCAGCCCTGAAGGCAGCTGAAAGCACAGAGACCAGGATCTGCCTAATCCTCTGGAGTTTCACTAATGTACTGTGAGCTTTCCTTAAGGACATTCAGACCCCTCCCGTATAACGATGAAGATGATGAGCGAGCAAACATTCAAATACGATTGTTTCGAATGATCTGCGCATCTCCAAATAGCTCATAATTGTCTGCGGCATGTCACAATACAATTGATTTATGGATTTGTCCGTATTTCACGAGCAAATTCATGCAATTTGTGGTGTTATGCTTAATTCTGCGTCTTTGTACAGTCACACCACCTTACGTAAACACCCATCCCCACTGTTTGCTCTTCTGAATGGCGCTCTCCTTCACTAAGACGTTTCAAAACATTTGGAGTCTGTCCAAACAGTTCTGAATCCCAACAGTGTGTTTTGTCAGACTGATCGCTTATCTGATCTGATCTGATCTTTCAGACCCAATGGAGTGGAATTGTGGGAACGTTCAGAAGTGGCTGTTATGGACCGAGCATCTCTACAGGCTCCCGCAGGTGGGGAAGGCCTTCCAGGACCTGGACGGCAAAGATTTATGCTCCATGAGCGAGGAAGATTTCCGACAGCGTTCGCCTCAGTGCAGCGAAACTTTACACGCACATCTGGATATATGGAAATCAGGTGAAATACAAATAGTCTGATCAGTGTTTACTGAGTTAACTAAGCACTTGCCACAGAACACGCAAAAAAAAAACTATATAAGTTCACTCCCTTTCATTTAATCAGTGTGAATTTGAATTGAATTATCCAAACAGGAAGTTGAGTCAGGAAACGTATAATAAAGCTATTGAAAGAAATACAGCACGGTGATCGTGTTGTTAACTAAAACTATTCCAATTGTTTTCATTAATTGAAATAATTAAATAAAATTAAAATTAGGTTTAAAAGTTGAACTTAAAAACATTAAATGGCAATTAGAAATCTTCTTTTGTCAACTAACTTACTAAAACTGAAATGAAATAGGTTAAAGCTAAATATAAATAAAATACACATAACACATAGTTTAAAAAAAACATAACAAAATTGTAAACTAAAAATGTAAATAAAATTATGAGAATGTTAAAAAAGCAAAGTCAAAATATTAATGAATACTTTTTTTTTGTGATAAACATAATACCCATTTATTCTCCTATACTGTATGTAAAATGCATTTTTTATTTTATTTTTTAATGCTACAGGGAAATCCATAATGAAAATAGTATTTCTTAGTTATTTGATTATTAATTATTAAAAACAACTATTTTTTTCTTTTATTTAATTCCATTCCATTTTAATTCTGCTTCCTTTATTCAGATTCACATATCAGTTTTGCATCCTGTCTGAAACCATAAATTCATAAAAAGGTCAAATGTTTATGACCAAAAAAAAAAACAAAAAAAAAAAACATAAAAAGCTTTATCTCACTCCTGTAAGCTGAATGTTTGCATGCATGTGTATTCATGCTGCATTTCTTTCTTTTTTTGTGCTTTCAGCTGCTTGGATGAAGGAGAGATGTTCGGGAGGAGAGACCAGGATGAGAGGTACGTCACAGAAACAACTATACAGATGATACCAACATACAGAAAAATACCTTTACCTTACAAATAAGACAGGACAGGAGCATAGTACTAGTGAAAGCAAAGGAGTGTCGTTGTCATGTAATGATTAACCTGTTCAGATCAGATCGATTAATGCCAATAAACAAAAGAGGTTATCGTGAGATGTTTTTCATAAAGAATTTTCATTGAAATTTATATCACATGACTTGTACAGTTACTGCCAATGTCGTGGTAATGATGCTTACAATATTCATATGCTATTTTATTTCAACGGAAGTGTTATTACTGTTAACTGAAACTAAAACAATTAAAAAACAGTATAATAGCTAAAGCTTTAAATAAAATTATAATAAAAACTGAAAATATAACAATACAGCTAGTTCAAATCATCAAAATATTAATAAATACTCTAATATTATTTAAATGATACTATAATTTAATACCAAAACTGTTCCATGATACATGTACATGTTGATTTATATTTTCTGAAAATTACAGTTTCAGTCCATCTGTACCACAAACAAACTACATCACAAAACCACACTCCTATTATAATCAATGAAGGGATGTGAAATGATTGACAGAACATGCTTGTGTCACGCACTTTCAGAGCAGACAGTCTTATTGATTCTTGACTTCTGTCGCATGCTTGTAGTCTAGATATTATTGTATTTGTATTTATATCGGTTGGCCTTAACTACTTTGTACTTACATTTAAGTGAATCATTTGGTACAATGCACTTATTGTGGACATACTTCTTTTTACATAGTAGTTAAGGCCACCTAATAAAAAGTGTGACCATATATGTTTTTTATAAAAAGGATAGCTCTGGCTATGACTTATTCTGACTAAATTCAGTTTTTTATTATGACTTATTACTTAAAATGTAACTATAATGCTGTGTGTGTTTGTGTGTGTGTTGCCTCTCAGAAGGTGAAGAGCTGTGGTCTGAAGCGGATTCGTCTTGTTCTGGTCAGCCCATCCATCTGTGGCAGTTCCTTCGAGAACTTCTCCTCAAACCGCACAGTTACGGACGCTGCATCCGCTGGCTGAATAAAGAGAAAGGTGAGGACATGACAGCTCTCCTGCACTATAATGGATGTCTATGGTCTGTCTCTTTCCATGACACTTTACACCATGGTACTACGAAGTATTTCCAAGAACGCCATGCTGCATTCTTAAAAATAATGGTTTTTGGTATCTGTGGTTCCATTAAGAACCTTTAACATCCATGAAACCTTTTCATTCCACAACATGTTCTTTATAGTGGAAAAAGCTTCTTTAGATTCTTACCATTTTTCTTTTAAAAACAGGGACCAGGGTAACACTTTCCATGAAGCCTGTATTAATAATACATTATAATGGTATTCTTAATGCATGAATAATGAATGCATAATGCATTATAAAAAAACTTCATATGACTTAAAACTCTGTAAATCACTTTTTAAGAAAATATACAAATGCAAGGTGATAAATAATTATATGAATAAGAAAAAAACAAATAAATGCCAGTGTATTGGGACAAATTTTGAAGTAATAGGTGGAATTTGTATTTCTGTTATTGTGTATGTTTCAAATTATGCTTGTATATTTTGGGAAATGTTTTGTTTAATTAAATTTTCTTGTGGTATTTAATTTAGTAAAAAGTGTCTTTCGTCAGTTAATAATGTATAAAGGGTAGGCATAATAAGCAAGGCTTCATCCTACACCTTCTTCGGTATCCTTGTATATATATAATTCAACTGGAAATATTGTTTTTGAGGACCGAAATAAAATTATTACTGATTGATTGATATTATATTGTATCATCTCATGAATATTCATAAGAAAAGTTTTAATGTGTTATAATATTTACTTATTTGTGGTTACATCTTTTAAGAGTATGATAATTTATAACACACAATGAACACGATTCATTCACTTAAGTTACAATGGATTATATTTCTCATAGTTATAATGCATTATAAGTCTCATATCTTGCCATTTTACTCCAGTTACTTTACTTAAAGCATCAAATACCACTTATAAGTAGTAATAATATAACAATACAGTTTTTTTCTCAAACAGATATCAGATCAGATGAATAATATGACACATTTGCTTTGAAGATTTTTGAACATGTTTGATTATTTTGCTGGTACCCTTTAGACAGCTGTTGATAAGTAGCTCTGCAGCTACATGTCAACTAGTCTAACTAATTAGATTATAGTGTGTCTGCTAAATATATGCTAACACTTTATTTTGATGGTTCCTCAACAGACACACTGAGTATAGGATACTTCACAAGTATGTCAACATTCTACCAACCCTACCTAAGTCTACTAATACTCTTAGCTTTATATAATAAACATTGCATTTTTTTTTCGGTTGAAAGTACTAGTTAGCTCCCATTAGCCTCAATATTAGCCTCACAGGAAACACTCAAATAAGCAGATGTTGTAAGGTACTGTGCAGATCATAAATAAATATTATAAACTTAGTAGATTTAATATGGTGTTTATTGTGTGTTATAAATAATCATACTCTTAAAAATGATAATCACAAATATGTAAATATGTTTTTATGATTATTCATGAGATGTTATAACACATTATAAGGTTTTTATAATGCATCATGCATTCATTATAATGCCTTAAGAATACCCTTATAATGTATTATAAATGCAGGCTTCATAGAAAGTGTTACCAAAGGCTCTTCAGATTATTTCTGTGATCTTCACACTAAGAAAAACATGGTTCTTGTAAGAACCAGAAAAGGTTCTTTATTGGCAATAATATGAGTGTACATGTCTAAAAACATTGTAGTACCACTCTGTTATTTGGTGTATTAGTAAAGTTTCTTTGCTAAAGCCGTAACGGATGTGTTTTGGATGTGTGTCTTCACAGGGATCTTCAAAATCGAAGATTCGGCTCACGTGGCACGTCTCTGGGGTTTGAGGAAGAACCGTCCGGCTATGAACTATGACAAACTCAGCCGCTCTATTCGACAGTACTATAAAAAGGGCATCATCCGCAAGCCAGATGTCTCGCAAAGACTGGTCTATCAGTTCGTCCATCCGGTGTAAGAGAGATAGCGGAGTCAAGCACTGAGAACTGACAAGCCCTCCTCCACATCTCCTGAGACTATTTCTGGGTTTTGCATGACAGTGAAACCAAGAAAGAGGCAAGAAAGTTCCAAGATTTCAGTGCTTTTCTATGTGCTTTAAAACGTCCGATATGTACTTGCACTCCTTTAGAAACTCCTGTGTGTCTGTTAATATGTAGTATCAGCTTTGCACTGCTACTTTCTGTTACTTTAAGAAAAGCCTGTCAAATAAATTATGATGTTTAACAGAAGCACTAAGAGAGATTTAGTAGATGTTCTTTGAAGTATGTTACAGGTTACTCGCAAGGTCTGCCTGTGAGCGTGTGAATCCTGCCAGCGTGTCTCTGAGCAAACCTTGCTTTCCCTGCCCATGATTTGCAGTGGAAAGACTCGAGTTTGCATTAATCTCTGGCTGCCGCCCAACAAACATCCCTTTTTTTCTGGTTTGTGATTAATTGCACTGCAAACCTTTCAAGTCTGCCCATGTGAACTTTCTCCACGTTCTTCGGTAATCGGCCACCTTTGCACGCACCTCTCTGCTCACGTCACGTTTCACACTGATGCAAACGAGGGCTTACAGCGGCCCGTGGATTTTCATACACTGCATTTGTCACGAGTGGTGTAACGGTTAATTGACACGTTTAAGTCAGGAAGTCCGAGTTTGGGAGAGAAAGTCATTTGGAGCCTGTGGGAGGTTTGCTTTCTATTGTGGCTCTTGTATTTTTGTAAATCTCTATTGTGAAGTCTAATCTAGAAGAGTCACTGGATAAGAGTTGTTTTCATTAATGCCGGCATTACAAAATATGATCTATACTTAAAACAGTTATATCAAAGCTGAGAGGTAATTTTTCATGTACATTCAGTTGTTGTTCCTCATGCATTTCTTTATTAAATATTCTTTTTTCATCTTGTGTCCTGTATCATTCACTTGACCTTTTACAATCATACAATAATTCAAACTCTTTAGAATAATTACACCCAATTTTTAGACATGGAAGTATAGTAGAATTTCACATGGTATTAACATGTAATCTATATGTTGTAAAACAGTATGGGGAAAATAAATAATAAAATAAAATGATGTTTATTTTGCAATATTTTTTTATTTCCAAATACATAATACCATGATGCATCCAGACTTTTTTTTTTCTTGGTTACGTTTGAGTTTCTTAAAGATGCAAATTTATTTTTTTAATTAAATATTACATATTATTATATAATATTACATTTATAATTTCATTACTTTCTTCTAATACTTATTTTGAGTTTATAAAATTAACACAATCTTTAGACTAAATATTATTCACACACACACACACACACATATATATATATATATATTCATATATGTTTTGTATTTTAATGAATAATTATATTATTTATAAAAAATATAGTAATTAATAAAATCTAAAACGCTTAGTTTTATTTAAGAAAAATGTTACTTATCATTTTTCTAGCTATTAATTTTGAGGTCAAATTTACTCTAGATTATTGGAAGCTATAATCAACTATAATCAAACCAGTAAAGGACTTCTGCAATCCTGACCTCTAGTGGTGACCCAAAGCTGTGTATTTCACTCCTTTGCATTGGTCTCAGATTCATAAGTTTTTTTATTGTGAACTTGAATGGAACAGTTACTACACTGACATGAAGAGTTAAGCACATCAGTCCAGTCTAAACATACAGTATATATACATCACCTCCTCCATCCACAATTTATAACAGCTCAGGCTGAAAACAAGGCTACAGTGTTAAAAACATGACAAATGAAATCACCATAGACTATCATTAACATTGTTGCGCTACAGTAAGGAGTTTGCCCACTGAATCAGTTATAGATCGCATGTTAAAAGACATTCCCAGTCTCATAAACAGGCAAAAGGCAGAAGAAAAAGCACTTGAACACACTTATCAATAGCATGTGCCCAGATCCCACTGTGAACCACAGTTCAATGGTCATGAAATCATAACTAATATCCCGACTCAAACATTCTGAATTTGTATCATTAAATCCAAAAACTTCCACCAGCAGTCCGTCAGGATAAGGATATAAAAAAAATGTTTCTAAGACACTTCTCCAAAGTTGTGCACTTTAAGTGAAGCTTACAATTTGTTCACAGGCTTTAACATTTTCTTAAAATAGGTTTAAAAAAACCAATTGATTTTAATGTGATTTGAGGCATTATATACACTTGAAGAAATCATGACGCATTAAAGCAAATCTGACCTTATTTACACACGTTTCTGGTCTTATTGTGCACAATTCATTGAGAAAAATATGCTAAAAAAATAAAAATGCTCCACCTCTACAACAACTCTCCTCGTTGAACGATTTCATCAAGCCCTTTAATTTTCAAGCCCTTGCCCTCAACCATGTGGATCCATTCTAGTATGTCACACCCTCTTTTCACATCCAGTTAGCATAAAATCAACATTTTTCTCATTGAATATCCATAAATACGTCAAAATATGTAAGCGAAGTATGCCGTTTCATGTTGATGCACGAGAAAGGGCCACTAGGTTTAACACTTCAAAATAAAAGTCTAGTATACACATTGCATAGCTGATTCTCGCTATGCTAGGCTTCATGGACGTCATCACATTAATATTGTTACAGGAGACCATACGCGAACACATGTCAGCAGCACAATAATTCATACTGAACATGGCTACATAGATACACAGAATCACTCCCTGCTTTCACTGGGGTAGATATGTGTTTCGGATACTGTAGTTTTTTTTCATTATGGTATTAAGGAAACGCTGCGTAAAGCTTCTCAGCAAGTCAATCAGGCAAGGAAATTGTAGTTTCTTTGAAATCTCGCATTCAAGCAGTGCGGGGTAAAGTCTTCAAAGCCTTCTTCACTGCACAAGGCAACTAAACAGGCTCGACGTAGTTAGCCGGGTACAAGCCTAGCTGGCCGCTGTCCAACCGACCTTTACACCAACCCTGTTCGTCCTCATCCTCCAGTTTGGTCAGCTCTTCTCCTGCCAAAACAAATTGACCTATGGTTAATATGAGCAGATAAAATGCAAAAATTTCCATTTTTAAGAATAAAAAACTGATTTTGAAGTAACTGTGATAGTTTCATGCCTCTTGACTCATTTTTGTAAGGGTTATTTGATGAATAAAAAATGTATTTAAAATAGAGTCTATTTTATCATTATAAATGTCCTTACTGACACATTTTTAATCAATTTAATGCATCCTTGCTGAATTAAATTTCTTTTTTAAAAATCAGCAGTCAATAATAAAATAAATCAGCAGTCAAAAGACATAAAAAACAGAAACTAATTATGTTTATGAATGCTTTACATTCATAAAAAAGACTAGAAACTTAGACTGATATAATAAAATTATATTTATAAAATTATATTTAATGTTCACTTATTTACTCTGGCAAGTGTACATTATAATATACATCTGACTGTACTTTAGCCTTATGTAAATTCATAACACAACTCTTGTTTGAATAAAAATGTTTTGAGATATTTTTATAACTTTTACTCACAGTAAAAAAACAGGTGCATTTTAAGCTTTTATATTTATGTGTATATATATATATATATATATATATATATATTAATGAAATAGTGACAGTAAAGACATATATAATGTTACAAAATATTTTTTAAATATTTTAAGAATGTATAATAATGATAAGCAGTCTCTTGAGTCTTTCTGAGGGATCATGTGACACTAAAGACTGGAGTAATGATGCTGGAAGTTCAGGTTGAATCATAGGAATAAGCTACATTTTAAAATATATAACAAAAGAAAAAATGTAAGTTATATATTGTAATAATATATCACAATTGTTTTTACTGCATATTTAATCACATAAACGCAGACTTTCAAAAACATTTTAAAATCTTCCCAGTCCTAAACTTCTGAAGCGTAGCATGGCTCTGATAGGTTTTGATTTGTGATTCTCACCTGCTTTGAATGTGAGCTCATCTTGTTCTTGGCCGTCGTAGTCGTACAGCGCTCTCACTCGCATTCCTTTACTCTCCTCTTCGAACGGATTTCCACCGCCGTTTGTTTCGCTGGCTGGTTGAGCCGCAGGCGGCTGCTCATCATCAGACCATTCGGCAGAATACTGCTGGTTCTTCTCATAACTACTCACGCTGAGGAGAACAAGCAGATGAGAGAAGTTCCCAACAGTTTCTTCATAGATGAAAACATTAACAAAGAGCCTGAGCAGCACAGAAGCATAAGTACCTGCCCCGGTTTGCAGTCTGCGGTGTGCCTTGATCTACACCATGTGTGACTTGAGTCAGCGTGACTCCATCATGGTTCCTCTTCACCTTCTCTTTCTTATTAATGGAGTGGCTCAGCTCTGGGTTGAACTCCTGATCCAGAGACAGGATGGATTATGAGTTTTATTCAGTAACTAGCACCCGATATGTGTTGCTGCACTTCCTCACAGATCCCACATTACCTCAAACTGTGGCCAGTTCATGTGCATGCCCGGCCCGTGGACATTGCTGAACCACTTGAGGTCTTCTTGAGTGCTGGCTGAGGCGATGCTTCTCTCTAGTTCCCTGTAGACTGCAGCATAGCTGTAGAGATTGAATTATAGAGCTCATTAAGAGACTTTGGTAAATGCAGTTTTCTTATATATTCATGTATTTCCTATTTCAATAGGAAGTTCAAGCAGGGCATCGCAAGGCTATTAAAATTATAATTTGTAAATTTTGAATAGGGGTCAGCATAAATATTTACTGTCACTTATTAATTGAGTGCAATGTTACTGACTAAAAATATTAATTTCTTTAAAAAAACTTTTGAATTTGCTACAATTTTCATTTCTCCACAGGATGCCCTAGATAGATAACCTCAAAATACTTTAAAAAACAGAAATTAGGAATATAAACAGAAAACAGAAAGTATGATTATAAATGTATTATGTTCATAGAAAGACAAGACTTCAGACCACCAGGTTTAGGAGATCAGATCTGTGCTTTGAAGCTGACCTTTGGCTCTCGGTGAGGTTAAGATGGCGTTTGATATCCAGAAGCACTTCCCGGAGGAAGTTCAGCCTCTTCTCCTCAAACTGCTGGCACTGCTCGAACACCACCTCCATGTTCTCCATGTACTGCGGCGTGCACTTGCTGAGCTCATCAAGGCTCTTCTCGTATTTCTCTTTGGCCTGAAACACAAAACAAACACCATCTTAAATCCTCTGACTTGCCGCATACATGATAACTCATTTATGCAAATGCGGTGAGCCAATCATAAAAGAGAGTATTTGCATAAACTTCTGAAACTCAGTTCATGGGGACAAAAAATTATCATGTTTGGTACACAAAACTGCAATATTATAAGTGAACTGCAAAGAAAAAAAATGAAATAAATCTGATATAATGCATTTCATCATAAATTTAGATTTATTATTTACATTTTTAGACACACTGAAATAATGAATTGTTAGGGAAATGTAATTAAGTGTAATGAAAATAATGACGAAATGTCAATAAAGAATGATCATTTTAGGTGAATATCTGAAATGTTTTATTTTGTAAGACAACTTTAGATTTTGGGCTGAAAACGAGTAAATTTGCTTTTAGATAACATCTAACCAGCAATACTTGCAACAGCATGCATACATTATCTTAATTGACTAATATCATTATATAGGTTGGTTTTATAGATAACTACAGCCGTCACTCAAATGTCCAGCTTGTCTTGTATTGTGTCTCAGCTGATTCCTCGGGGACTCTGGGTTAAGTGTTTCTAATGGATGCTGGGTTAGGTTAAAGGCTAATGAATTGGCTGTACAGTGCGATAGAGGGCCATTTATTGAACGTCCCTGTGTTGCTTCCCATTAAACGTTCCAAAGGCAGAGTAGTAATATGAAAGGAAGCTCTGGGGAGTCGGACCTGCTGGTGTAATGAATGGCGAATGAAATTGCTTGAGGACATTTCCATTCGCTGTCGTTGTGCTGAAATTTACAAAAAATGATTATTTTCTTAACAGACAGGAGAAAGAAATGTCACATAAATGCAACATGAATTTACATAAACTACATATCGAAAGAAAACAGGCCAGCAGGTCAACATTTTATGGAGACTGCTAAAATACAAAACCAAATAATTTATGCCATTCACACAATTTAAAGGAATGACCCAGTTGTTTCATAGACTTTCAATGTAAGTGCATGACTGTAAACATAACTTTTAGTTTGCCTGTGCTATGAAATTGTTATTAAAGATGCATGTTGTGCATAATATGCCATATTTCCTTGCATGACCTTTTGAACATCGTTTTTGCACTTGTCCAACTTCTCCTGGAGTTTCTTTTGCTGATCTGATGTGACTGACGCCTCTCCTTTGCTATTGGCCTCTCTTGTGGATGCAATTTTTTCTTCTTTGCAGGCCATGTGGTACGTTTTCTTTGATGTTTCCAACTGCAGATTGAAGATAAGATGAACTTGATAAGCACAAGCAATTTAAAACAATCGTTTGTACTTTTGAGCAAAGATATTTCTAAAATATCTTGTAGTTCTAAGTCAGGACATAACATTAAATGTGCATTAAGTCGGTTTTGTCTAATGTTCAAAATTCTGGGGTTTGGGTTTTGAAAGATGTCTCTTTTTTCTCACCGATGCTGCATTCATAAAAATGTATAAAACAGTAATTTGTAAAATATTATTACAATTTAACTGACTGACTGTTTTCTATTTTAATACATTATAAACGGAATTAATTCAATGCTGAATTTTCAGCATCCCTACTCCAGTCATCAGATTCACATGATCCTTCAAAAATCATTTTAAAATGCTAACTCGCTGCTCAAGAAACATTTCTAATTATCACCAATGTTGAAAACAGTTGCGCAGGTTCATATTTTTGTGGATACCATGATTTTATTTACCAAGATTCTTAGAAAAATACAAAATCTGCATCAGAGAACAGCTCTGCCTCCTCACCTCTTTGAGCTTTTTGGCCCAAGGTTTCTGGGCTTTCCGGAAACCCTCTTCTGCCTCTTTGGTTTCTTTGAAGCCGCCCATCATTTGTTTGTGGTAGGCCTCTTTCTGCCAGTTCTTCACCTTCTCTAAGTCCTCATTCAGCAGGTTATTTTTCACCTCCTGGTGCAAGTCGCTCACCTTCTCAGCTTCAGTCATCAGAGCAACCCAGGCTCTCTCTAAAGTCCCGTACTGCGGCCCTGCGAGCGGCAATAAACAATGCATTAAAATTTATCAAGTAAGAAAGCGAGGGCGAAAGAGAAGCTTATTTAGCTTAAAAACCAACAAAACATTTGCTTTCAAGACTGTCACTTTAAATCTATTCAAGGATTTCTGCACAAACACGGTTCTCTGTGGCCACATCATCAATCTTTCAGCACCTCTCTCCACCAGCTGCCTCCACCTCTTGGACCAGTCGGTGAGCTGCTGGGCATAGGCCTTCTCGATCTTGGCACGCTCCTGGATGCAACCCATCATGTCATTGCAGAGTCGATGGCCATCCTCAATTCGCTTTACTGTACGCTTGTAGTTCCCAACCTGAGAAACACAGACACATTCTGAAATAGGTCAAGTCACGGACAGGGCAGCAGTATAGCATTAGAGCTAAATGATCTGTAATTCAATAGAAAACAGAGACTGTCCACTTCCTCGGTGTCCTTGGTTCCATATGGATTAAAAGAAAAACATACAACAGACAAATATGTAATATAATCAAAAATAATAATAAAAATAAATCTAATTAATTTTACCAACCAATAAAATTTAGATTTGAAATGAAAAAAGTACATCAAAAATGGTTCTATAAATAGTTCTATATTGTAATATATATATATAGTATTAATATTGTACTGTTCTTTTATATGTATTAGGCTACATAATACTATACATGATATATCATAAAAAAATTATACAACTAATATTACTGTACATAAAAATTTAAAAATTACATAAAATTTATAATTATAAAATTTCATAGTGTGTGCCATAGGCATACATTATAGTACGGCAATAGTAAAAGTAGTATAACAATATATATATATATATATATAAACATACATTTTAGGTTTTAATTATTATTTTTAAAATTATTTTAATAATACATTTTATATTTATTGTATACATAATAGCTTACGTTTAAGAGACTCAGGATACTCGATCGTGTAATTTGGAAGCTCTCTTTAAGGATTATGGGTCCAACCATAAATTATATTCACTCAATCACATTTTTATATGAATACAATATCAATAAGACTAAAAGACTCACACTAGGTCTGGCTTGAGAGGGTGATATATTATCTGTTAAAAATAGATATCTGTGTAAAGAAAGTGAATGAGATACTACTAGAGTCTGCTTTTTAAATTATGGCAGATAAATCAACAACAATGACACAGTTTTTCTTCTAATACTATGTTAATACCATGTTGATCAATGTAATGTTTGGTTCCCTTTGGCTGAATGACACACTTCCACTTCACTCAAAGTCGATTAGTCAATATGACACAACATCACGTGACAGCTGCTAACAGCATGTTTGGTATCAAATCAGCTACCAGTGCTTTACAGTCATGGTTGCTTGGACAAATGAGATATTTAACCTACGTACGTGATTACTAATATTCAAAAACAACATGCAGTAAGACTTTGAGCCTGACCTCCCAGAAACTGTCCGTGGTCTCTTCGGACATGGCGGATTCATCATAGGCACCCGACATGTTGTGATGATTTGGCAGAGCAGGACTGAAGCTAACAAATCAAATTCACCATGTACTGCAGAAAAGAGAAATTAAAAAAGTGATGAGAACACAAAAACTCACCAAGAACAACAACAAAGTGAAGTATACACCATCTAACAGGAGCTCTTACATGACCATAATGCTTTAAATACATTTAAAACAACAAAATGTCAAGTTGGACCACGCATTTAGAAATCTAAAAGAATAGTTTACTGTAAAATACATTGGATGCTCTGCAGTGAATGGGTCCAAAACAGCTAAAAAAAAAAATCATCACAATAATAATTCACTTATAATCCATACCACACCAGCCTCGAGATGCTTTGGTGAGGGAACGACATATTTTTCTTTATTTAACCCGGGATTATCAGAGATGGATTCGGTATTATTTTATTTTGAATTAATATTAATTATTACAAAAATGATTGTATTATAAAAAGTATTTCATTTTTTTTATGTTTTGTTAAAAGCGCTATATAAATAAAGAATTTATTGTTTTATTATATAAATTATTATATTGCACGCATTTATATTAAGTTTATCATAAATAAATATTACATTAATATCAAATGTCCATTAACTCATTGTCTTCGTAATAATTATCAACATCATCATCATCAACAACATCATTATTATTAGCCTATTATATTTATAGCCTATATCCCCCTATAGACTTTATAATGTTCAACAATATATAATACAAATATATGCAATACAATGTAGCCTAATAAAGCTCTGATTATGGCGACTGGAATTTAAAATGCAGTTTAAAGGTTTGAATTAAATATATTTTATTTAAAATAAATATATGAAATAAATATAGCCCTAACAAGTTAATATAATAGAAGTAGAAAAATATACAAATAGTAAATTAAATGTTTAATGTAATAAAATGTTTTAAACATCTCTGATAATGTCGTAACCTCGACAAAACGATCTCGTGGCCACGACAAAACTAAGTGAACCGAAGACGTCCCCTCCCGGACACCGTACTATGGAATCAATCAGGAGAGAAAAAAGCTAAGTTTACAACCAAAAACAGTCCACAACAGATTTAAACAAAGATGCTGGTGGGTTTAAATGAGTGTTATTATGAATCATAAACTAGTATTTTTAAACAGCTGGGCGATATAACGTTAACGTCAACCGGTTTGAAATACGTTATGACATAAGTTATGACAAGTTAACGTTACCGGTACAAGCTGCAAAGCGGTGTTAACTGCATACAAGTTCTGACTATTAATAGGAGAATTTTTACAACTATTGATAACAAACAAATAGTGCTTTAACCAACTCTAAACGGCTAATGTCATTAACAGACAGCACGGAAGAGAAGAAAACACTGTAACTGTTAGCAGTTAGCAGTCAGAGCAAACTCACTTCACCGCAAAATATTGGAAGAAAATGTTGAACTAGGAGAAGAGGTTGACTTGAGGGGAACTGGTTGTGTTCATAAAAGTTTAGATGTTATTTTCCTTTCATCTTACCTCCATATTGCATATTATTGTAGTGCCTTATTATTAATATTAATGTATGAGCAGCGCTGCTTTGTTTACAGCTGTAACCAAGGAAACGCTAGGTCGCAACTGTTGCATAGGCGCCATCTGCTGGCAGGGAGGGAAATGGTTTCATTCATGTTTTATGTGGCATCATTTCACAAAGCTATGGTTATGTTTTGCTTCAAATTGTGAAATTATACAATAATCTAATTTACATCAAAAGCTGGCAAGTTGGCATGTTTGTTTAGATATTAATTAAAATGCAGCGGTTCTGTTTCAGGCATTCTGATTCATACAAAGGCACAATAAAGGGGGGAAATGTGATAAACCTTTTATTAAGAATCCTAAAACAAAACATTTAGTCCCCCAGTTGCTCTGGCCAAGAGCTATGAAGCTGAAGTTAATAACGTCTTGGAAACATCTAAATTAATTTCTTACAAACATGCAGCTTTTTACTTGACAAGATGTTGATTGATGGACTGGAGAGGTGTGGATTACTGTACTGTTTTTATTAGCTGGTTGAACTCTCGTTTTTTACGGCACCCATTCACTGCAACAGCTCCTTTAGTGAACAAGTGACCTGTCCTATAAACCTCATCATTCAAGTCCTGAACGACCTGAGAGTGAGCACATTTTTAGCAAATTTTCCTTTTTAGGTGAACTATTCCTTTAAATAGTCCAAAAAGTGAAAAGTGAAGTATTTTGTGTTAGGCATGATTTTAGTTTTCTGAGCATTCAGTACTAATTTACAAACTTGCACAAATGTCCATAATTAGGTGAACAGTCGCTGATTACCAACCCAAGTAGCCTCTTCGATATTAAAAGTGTAATTTGGTTACATGCCTTTTGCTAAATCATTGACAAAAACGAAACAAGGTGGAGGCCAAAACAGCCCTGGAGGAATCTTTTAGCAATCATGTGGAAACTAGATCTGTAGTTCTGAACATGCACGCTCTCAGATGGATCGGCAAGGTTATTTTAAACCAATATAGTTCCTCCACTAACCTAATATTTCTGTGAGTGGCGGCTCATGATAATCTGTTCATCAAAACAGAGACGCTGTCTGACAAAGCATGTCGCTGCGGTTTCTTATACAACACATGGCTTGTAAGATATATTGTTTTGTGTTTATCTAAACCCAGACAGTACCTAAATTAATCTTTCAAAGGAAACTTAATTAAAATGTCATTTTTGTCTGTACTAAACATTCAACAACATGTTAATGTGACAAATTAGTAATGTCTGATATTCTGTTTATTATATTCTCACTTAAAATACCACAAAGACCACACAAATGATTCAGAATGATTACATCCCACTGCCACTTTATATCTTGCCTGGAAACAAACACTCAGCTTGAGTTTGAGGGCTGATTGTATCATGATTATTTAACTTTCTATCAGTGATTGACAACCATCTCGTCAAAGTGATGGACATCAATCAAATTGAAACACTGGAGGAAATGAACGAAGACCCAGAAAGAAGAGACAAATCCTGAGACAAAAAAATGTCACAGTATCATACGAACATGACGTTCGACTAAAGGCGAGCGAAAACGACATTGACAAATGACTCAAGTGACTTCTGAGTGTTTGCAATGATAATAATATTATAGGCGAGCCATGATGATGTCATGCCATTATTCAGACCTGACAAGATGAGACGTGCTGATTTAAGGGCCCCCAGTTATTTATTAAGACACCGGAAGGGGGGCTGAATAATAATTGTGTCAATTGAAACCAATAAATGTGAACACAGTCCAGAGAGACAAAGACAATGACGTACGGCACAAATGCACAAAAATGAACAAACAATGAAATATTAACCCTATAAGACCAACTGGATTATATTTGATATGCAGTATATAAGAATAACTTAAGAAAATGGTTAGTAATGATGGTAACACTTTACACCATACACCATTTGTTCACTATATTTAATGCATTAGCTAACATTGAGCAATACATTGTTACAGTATTTATTAATCTTTGTTAACATTAGTTCAATTGAAATACAGCTGGTCACACTGCAAAAAAATGCTTTCTAAGACTAGATTTTTTGTCTTATTTCCGGCCAAAAAATTTTTTAAAATCAAGAAGGACTTTCTAGACAAGAAAAAATTACCGTCTTGTTTTCAGAAAAAATAAGCTAAAATTAAGTGAGTTTTTACTTGAAACAAGCAAAATAATCTTGTTTTCTGTTTAAAATAAGAATATTTTGCTTACCCCATTGGCAGATTAGTTTGCTTGTTCTAAGCAAAAAGTCACTTAATTTTAGCTAGTTTTTTCCTAAAAACAAGACAGTAATTTTTTTTGTCTAGAAAGTCCTTCTTGATTTGCGAAAAAAATCTAGTCTTAGAAAGCATTTTTTGCAGTGCATTGTTAGTTCATGTCAGCTCAGGTCTATTAAATAATATTAACAGTCACGATTTTAGATTTTAATAATATATTAGTAAATGATAGAATCAAAATAATTGCTTATGAAGTATTTGTCATTGCTACTTCATGTCAACTAATGTTAATAAATAACATCAACCAATGAAACCTTGCTGTAAAGTGCTACAGTTATTCTTCAAGATGAATACTTTATTAACTGAAGAATCTTTGCTTTAACTATCCATAAATCCTTTTTTTACAGAAAAATCATGTTTTCTAATTATTTGTTTATCTCTCATCATCGTGTATTGCATTGCATTATATGTTTTAAAACTATAAAGCTTTTATGATAAAGATTTTATGCAAGCATCTGCTATACTGTTATAAAGAAGTCTTTGATTTCCATCACAACCGGGATTTCTTATTTTTTAGTCTCGTAGATATCAGCATATTTTTGCTCCGTTTGAGTCACTTAATAAACTTGAGGACTTTTTTCTTGAGTTTGAGTATTGTCCTCTGTATCATATATAAGACATGAAAGCCTTATGTATCAAACAGCTACTCCAAAAAAACATGTGCAACTTATAAATATATATATATACATATGTATAATATAAACTTTCAAATATATATTTTGTCTAAAGCTTCAAAAACCTTAACAGAGTTAAAGAAATTATTGTGCAAGTTGCTCAAAAACAATTTGGCCTCAATTTGGGCAGCATGTTCAGTTCATCCATTCAAAGTGACGTGGCGGCAGTGGGTGGTGTTTAATCATTGCACATGACTCTATTTGGCACATCAGACAAAAGAACTGCAAAAGTGGTGGGGCACCCTAAACTGTTGATTGACTTACATCATAGCAACAATCAAAACACTGCATCACAAATGCATAAAACATGCCACATTATTTAAGATCATAGACGTTAATCACTTTCTATATTTAGATCACATTAAAATGTCTTCAGATAAGTCATATAACCCTATCTTGGCATTTAAAACTATCTTTATCTCATTTCAAATGATATGAGACAGTACTAAATAATACAAGCACATTCAAATACAATCCACACGCCGATAGATCAAAGGTCACTGCATGCACTAAAATACACACAAAAACAGAGACTCCAGCCAGTTGCATGAGCATGTTTCTCTGATAAACTGAACTAATCATAATTAAATTTATACCTTGCATGCAATGCAAGCAGCATGAACCAAATGCATGAACGTAAATACGAGTGAGACAGTAGAAAACAAAACCCCACGCTTCCCCCAAACAAAGCTCTCCTCCAGCACATGCATCATCTCCTCCATACTGATGACGAACACTCCAGCC
Source organism: Enteromius mattozi (assembly GCA_032359235.1). Classification (NCBI taxonomy): domain Eukaryota; kingdom Metazoa; phylum Chordata; class Actinopteri; order Cypriniformes; family Cyprinidae; genus Enteromius; species Enteromius mattozi. Next base: position 19,215,075 of record JAUMHE010000051.1, on the reverse strand, counting down.
ACAACAAAAGAGGAAAAGCAACAAAAGCCTCACCGATCCCCCGCGTTCAGCCAGGGCACAGGCTGCCTATAGATCCCAGGCACGTGGGACCCTCCACCACCAAAAAACAACCCAACCGCTGCTCCGCTCCACACTTTTGTTCAGTTACGCCTCTTTGTTCCTGGGTTAAGCGTTTCGTTAAGCTTTAGAGTAACTGCAGACGCAGTCAAACTCACTGTATCTCTGATGCTGGGTAGTTAAAAACGCTTCTTGGTGAAAAAAGTGGGTGTTAACAAGTGCAGCAGTGTGTGTGTGTGTGTGAGAGAGAGAGAGAGACTAATCACATTTGACTTGAATTATTCTGACAGAGTGAGGTGGGGGGAGGAGGGGAATGAATTCAGCTTTAAGGCTTCTGTTTGTTTTTTCTAAACAAAAACAACACTGAAGAAAATATTTTGGTGCTAACAAATTTCTTGTAGAATTTTCTACTTTATAAATTTTATTACTTTATTAACTTATTTGATAGCATATATATTTTATATAATTACTATTTAAAAATGAATAATATGTATTAATTAATATGACAGTACATTAGGTTATACTAAAGTCATTTTTAAAGATCAGATCAGACTAACTAGAAAAAGTCTCAAATCTCACAGAAATACAAAGATACTTTATATTGGATAAAAGTTTTAGCTTTAAGGCTTCTTTTTTTCTTTTTGAAGACAACTGGTGTAATGGATTTCCTTCATAATTATAATTGTATAGCATTTCATTCCCATTATACAGCAATATTATGATAAAACAATCTCATGAAATGATGGAAATGTTGCATTATAGTTATGTGATACTTATATATGTGAAATGTCATATATATTTGAAAGTGATAAACAAAGAGCAGGAATGACAGAACCGCTGGAAGATTTCCTGACATTTTTCCATGACAGTATTAAATACAATGATGTCAATGATTGATGAATGAGTTTCTGTGTTATAAACACAGAGGCATGTTAACGACTGTTTACCAACCAAAGCATACATTTCTCATTTCACATCAGGCCATTGACGCAGTTAAATATTAAGTTATAGATTATTAAAAAAAAACATTAAGAACCCATTTGTTTGCTTTTGGAAATACCAAAAATGTATAATATATTCTAAATATTTACCCTTTCAAAAGCTGTAAGGTCTGTAAGATGTTTAAATGTTTTTGAAAGAAGTCTTTTTTGCTCACCAAGGCTGCATTTATTTGATTAAAAATACAGTAAACCAAGTAATATTGTGAAATATTATTACTATTTAAAACAACTTCTTTCTGTTTGAATACGCTTTAATATCCAGTTTATTCCTGTGAAGCAAAGCTGAATTTTCAGCATCATTACTTCAGTCTTCAGTGTCACATGAGCCTTCAAAAATCATTCTAATATGCTAATTTGCTGCTCAAGAAACATTTCTGAAATTAAATTCAAAAACAATAATTCTCATATCTCATATATACACTCATCCTATATATTTCTCCCTATATATATATATATATATATATATAAACACACTATATGACACCGTTCAGCATTACAGAATGTCCTGAATAAAAGTGTCATCTTCAGGTCAAAACAGTGATGAATGGAGTCTGACATCATCACAGATGCTCAAAGGAATGCTGTGTTCAGATACCTTATCTGAAGCTGCTCGACTGCTGTTCAAAGTCTGAAGGTGTCTGAGGGTTATGTGTGCATGTCGACAGCCCTCAAACACGTCACATTCAATCACAGCTACAGAGAAACCCATGGAAATGGAAATAATCCACCTGAAGTGTTAAACAGCAACACTACATATACTGTACGCAATATCTGCAGTATTTCTCTGGCATGCCTCAAACCACCAACCTCATCATGAGGTAGAAGCAAAAAGGATGGAGTGAAGAAAGACGTAATGAGAGACGGATGAGGAGGAGAACTGACTCTTATTGATCAGTCAGCAGGAGGAACAGCATGAGCAGCAGAAGTCAAGTCTACACACACACTCAAACCTTAAATATTTTTAGATTTAACAGTTTTTATCATTTCTTTTTATATGTTATATTTTTGCTGTTTTATGTTCATTTCTATCACTGTTACAAATGTGCATGTAACTTTATAGAAGCTATTTCTGTCAGATGTAACCTAATGCAGTCAGGTGGATTCAGTTCTAATAAACAATAAAATAATGTTTAAAAAAATGTCAAATAAATAATTTTACCTAAAATTGTACATTTGTATATTACCACATTTTTGGTTACCTCACAAATGTTTTTTACAGTCCATAAAAACTCTTAAGCTTCTACATCCATACTCAGGAATTGTTGATTGAAGGTCTTCGGTGAATACTGACTCAACACAGTCTGACCTGTAATAACCTGTGAAGCCCCTGAAGTGTCCTGCTGCTGTGTATCTGCAGTAACTGCACCTCTGCAGTCCTCCACTGCAGCACTCATGAGACCTGCTGATCAATAAAGACAAGCACAGCCTGTACGCCGCTTCTGTATCCCTCAAACATACAAGCACTTCCAGATCACACAGCCTGACGGCTCCTCATTCACTTAAACATATTCTCTGGCCTCTGTGCTCGTTTACTGAAAACTTTGTCTAATTTGATCATGCTTGCAGCTGCCAGTAAAGGTCTTGCTTCTGTTTTACCACATATCCAGCTAACAGGGAACGTTCTCAAAATGACCCACACTGTAAACTTTTTTTTTTTTTTTAATTTATAAATTGTAAAGATTATTGTCACACATTCAGTTTCTGTCTTTCTACTTCAAGGTAGAAAGGTCATGTTTAATTTGATGTGTTGCTATTATTCACCAGGAATGTCTGTGTGAAAACTGCCAGTAAATCCTACACCATTTTTATTTTCAGTGCACGTTTGCCATTTCTGAAAATGCAAGAGTGGCAGGATTATGATCAGCTGTTCTTCTGAGCTCGGGACTGATGAATAATTCATCATCTTCAGTTAACGGATCACAGCAACAAACGATTCTAGAGTCCCTGCATACCCGCATACGTCAAAGCACTATAACTTGAGCCATGTGGGCTGTATTTTCTCTCGGTCGGCTGAAATGCTTCATCATGCACGTGTGATGTGGCTCCAGATCTGATGTCACGGCTCATGATGCTGATTTCCTCACAACCACTTCAAGTTCTCGTAAGGTGCTGTATGGACATCTAATCTGATAAACAGCTGTGCATTTGGGTAAATGACACAATATTTGACATATTTCACATTCTATAGTCCATGGAAAACTACTTCAAACATATATTTTTAGGTCATTCTTGAATATCTATATATTATGCATTGCACCCTCATTGAACATTCCTCTTTTTTGCATTTTACTGTCCTAATCTAAAACAATATTTTTTATAAAAATGCATATATAGACACTGCACAAATGCTCACAATTTCTTTGCAATTATTTGTAAATAGCACAAGAAATTTCTGAGTGAAGACGTAATTTTAGAATTTACAATTTTCTTTAAATAAATTACAAATACTAAAATAATACTATTAAAATGTCCAGATTTAACCTAAAAGAATCAGTAACCTAATGCAGTCAGGTTGATTCAGTAATAATAAATAATAAAATAGAAGTTATAGAAAATTGCTTAAAAGGTAAAACCTACAATATTTAAATAAATAAATATATATATATATACACTAATTTTGTTAATATATTTTATTTCTATACTATGTTATTTTTCTAAATACTTATATATTATACATTTTATAATTTTATATCCATTTGTTAAAAATGAAAATGTGCAGCTGTAAAAATTGTCAGGAGCTGTTTCTCTCTGATCAGCGTAAGTCAATGCAGTTTAAAAATGTATAAAAATGTTTCAAAGTAAACCCTAAACCAATTTTCTTTCAGTGTCTATTTTCTGCATTTCTATCCCTTATTTTCCTCATTGATGGCCAGCTTCTCTTTGCTTTCTGCAGCTATAAATAAAGCATATTCAAGCGGCACCCTGCACCGAAACTAAACACCTCTCTTCCAAAAGCTCTCCAGACGGCCAACAAAAACAGGCCGGATGTCCAAACACACCCAGGCCGTCGCTGACACGCTGCCCTGCACAAGTCAACACAATCTACATGGAGTTGATTAGAGCAGTCCTGAAAGATGACGGTACTGAAATGAGAGTAGATGTAATGCACATCTGTGATACTGACAGAAATACTTCACTTTACTGCAACAGGGGCTGTAAAAGCATGATGTCACTTTATTAAATTACATCTTTAATTACATAATTTATGTGATGATTAAGTACATTTTGTTCTCACATTGTCATTTTTATAATGCATTATATTTTTATATTATTATTAATATTGATTCTCAGTAGATTCTATTCTATTAATAAAAATGGCATTACAAATTCCTGGAATACAAAAAAATCAAAACACAACACAACACAACAAATATCATGATAAATTATTAAAATAAATCTTTAAATAAATGATTATGTTAATAAATAAATTTAAATACATCTTAATTTTTCACATATTGTATTGCACAATATTGCAAGAATTTACTTTGAAAGAATTACTAGTAAATGTTAAAAAATAATTACAAATAAATAGCAGGTAATATTACAATAAACATAAAATAGAAAAAACTGAAATAGTACTTTCTCATGTACTCTAATAATCTTTGTTTTATTTACAACCTTGAAAAATACTTGTGCAAAACAGTGTCAAATAATATAATTTTATATATAATATAATATCATATATTGTTTATAATATGTATATATATTTGTATTTTTTAATCAACATTTCTTTTGATTTTGGTGTGAAATATAACCTGGACATATTCTTGACAGCTTTCGTGACATTCACCCTTACACATGCTATAATTCACTCGAGACAGATGTTCAGTATTTGATTTAGACTTAGAATATTTGTTGAGTATAAGACAATGCCTCACCTGGTAAATCCAGCCTAATAGAGGAAGATGTCTCAGGACCTGCGAGTGACACTGGATACTCCTGACACAGACCAGTGTTGGACTAATGGGTGTGTCTAAAGCTGCCAAACGTATCTTTACCCACTCTCTATTACAGATACACATACACAGTATATATTCATTTAGAAACATTAGAAACTCTGACAAACACTCATGCATTACAGTGAACTTTGACAACCCCACCCAGCAAGATGGCAGACGATCAATGATTAGCCAAAGCAATGACAGGTCAACATTACCACACACCGAGTCTTAAAAAGACAGACCTGATCTAAAATAAAGTTTTTTTTTATTAAACTCATATTTCAGGTCAAGTCTTCATTGATATGATGCTATTTGTTACACTACACCCCTTTTTAGTGCATACTGGTAAGTGAATTGGGAAGCATACATGGGTACTGATGCCCCAAAAATTAGATGAGAGAAACTTTCTAAATGACAGAAAAAAATATTTTTAAAAGCATAGGGACTAATACTGATGGATACGGTGTTGTTCAATACTGAGGTCAAAAAAGGGAACAAAATGGTGCTAATTGGCAACTAAAAGCTGTTGAGCACACAGTGACTGGATCTCGCCCACCACAGGAACCAGTCAATAGCATTGATCAGACCAGACCGAGGCCAGCATCAATAGCTGAGATGCTCAGTGCTGAGACTAGAACTAAATGGCTCATGTTAGTAGCATTTGTTATAAGCCTGGCTATTGCTCATACTGACTGGCAATGATTTGAACAAGCCAATAACCAAGTATTAAAATTTGGCATGTAAATTGCCCTGCGCAAACATGATGCTCATGTGGCACAAGCACAAGATTTATTTTTTAAAATCAGACTTTTGGTTTCAGCAAGGTGGGAAAAATTTTAAAGGGATAGTTCACCCAAAAATGTATCATTTAGCTACTCAAACCTGAATTAATTACTTTTTTGGTATTTTGAAGACTGTTGGCTTCCATTAAATTAATTAAATAAGTGTTTCTCAAATTATCTTCTTTTATGTTCTATAGTTCATGTATAAAACATTTTATGTTGAATCAATATATTTATTTCTAAAGCTACTTTTTGTAATGCTTACTTAATACTTTGTCATTTTTATTTTTACAGCTAAATGTAATTTGAGATTAATTCAGTTAATTAATCGACACATCATGTAATTAATTCGATTAAAAACTTTAATCAACTGAAAGCTGATTTCATATATGGGTCAAAGATGAAAAGGGTTTAACCATAAATACAATTCACTCAGTGTAACAATCTTGTCAGGCATATTTACAAAAAGAAAATTAATAACACATTAAAAAACAAATTACTTTCACCTCAAATACTAATTAGCTGTAATTTTACTTTTTTTTTTTTTGCCACTATCCTTGGTTTTGCCCATTAAGATGTTTTACTAATTTAAAAAACAATAAAATTTAATCTGCTTCCTTATACTTTGTAGATTTTAATATGTACAAGTCAGAATAAGAACGTTGTTTGAATTTTTACATAAATATTGTGTTACACTTTATGACAATGTAACATTATTTCAACCAAATTTTGACATTTTATTCTCCAAAAACTTAGACACTTATATATGAACCGTGTCAGCAGTGCTATTGTGTTTTATATTCTGCAGTGACTGTACTGATCCTCAGAGTGCATATAATGACACAGAAAATGCAGGGTTTGCATGGGAATCAGAGTTTGATAGGTATCTCGCTCATTTTTTCATCTTCAGCCAGCTCAGCGCCTCGAGTCAGGTTAATTGCACTGGCCAATTTCCAAAGGATGAGCCTCGCAAATCCACTCTGCTAATGTCTTGCCAATTTCACATGAGTTCATACCCAGTTCATGCTGACAATGGCCTTTTCTTCACCTTCAGAAGTCTAATTTTCTCCACGACCAAAAGGGAAATTCAAAGGGTGCTCTTCTATTCTGTGCCTAAATAACCATATTAATGTTCAGGCCGTGTATTTTCTCTCTCGGTTCGTTCCTCAGCATGAAATCCAATCTAAGAGCAGCTCGCTGCAAACCGGATACTAATGAAGCCACATAAATGAAGCATAACTACTAAAATGAGCAGTCAGCAACTACCAACAAATGAGTTTTAGGCCTCTTCGTTATTTCAAAGTTTCTTTGTATAAGACAGACCCGTGCGTGCCTCTCTCGTCCTCACGCTTGAGCCTCTGAACACAATAAAGAGATATCTACCACACATTTCTTGGCTCCTGTTCTGTGCATTCAAGTGTGAAATACAGAGGCTGAGGCAGCACAGAGCATCCATTACCAACACTGCATTCACACACACACTCACATACAGCCCTGAGCTCAATAACACTAAAGTGACAGGATCTGTTTAACATGAGAGCCAACAAATGTTGATGTTAGATTAGCAAGAAGTCGTGGTTCACCAAAACATTTCAAATTTGCTGATATTTCACTCACCCACAGGCCAACTAAGATGTAAATGAGTTTTTTCTTCATAGGAACAGATTTGGAGAAATGTAGCATTGCATCACTTGCTCACCAATGGATGCTCTGCAGTGAATGGGTGCCTGAAAATGTTGATTCATCTGAATCAGGAGAGAAATCTGCACAGATTAATCAACATTTGCAAGCCAAAATCAATTCAAACAAATACGTGTGTGGATTTTGAGAGACAAAGGGAGATGGATTTTTCACTGGAGGAAGTGTTATGGATTATTGACTTGTATGCTGATGAATATTTTTACGTTTTTTTTTTTTACAAACAAGCAGCTTTTCAATTCACAAGATGTTAACTGATGGACTGGAGTGGTGTTGATTATTGTGATGTTTTCGCAGTTGTTTGGAGTCTAAAGGCACCCACTCACTGCAGAGGATCCAAAGGTGAGCAAATGATGTAAAGAATGAAAAATTTTCAATATAATCTGACAACAATGACATCATTATTATTATTATTATTATTATTATTGCCTCTCTAGCTCATATTCAGGTCCATTTAATGCATATGCAGGATCAGTTAGCTGGTTGACTTTTTTAACTTAAAGACAGGATTTACGTTCCCACAGCAGCCATAAAAGTGATATAATTTATGCAAAACAATTGCATTAGATAATGACTATGCAGAGGCAAGTTTTAAAACACAGATTTTGGAGTTTGTTCAAATCACTAACTCTGCGGTGTTATTTTAGTATTATCTAAATACTATTTGGAGTATTTATTCATATTTTTAATTAGCTTTTATTAGTGTATTTTCAGTCTTCTTTTTCATGTAAGTTTTAGTATTTTTATTCACTTTATTTTTTATAATGTCTTTTTAGCTTTAATTGATTTTTGTTTTAGTTTTAGTTATTTTAGTACTTCAACTCATTTATTTGCATTTCAAAGTTTAAGTTCAACTAATATTTATCTATTTTTATTGCAGCTTCACTTCAACCAGTGATTAATAGTTAACATTAATTCATTTCTGTTAACATTTACAATACCACTAAGCATGAACAATAACAGCGATTCCTGCCAATAATAAACACCCCTGATTAATGGAACTCAATGTTAGTGTTAGTGAAATACAAAAGCTCCACAGCTGTGTTTGGATTTGAACATCACAGGTGATGCTTTGTGTAGGAAGAGAGTTATAAACCGAGAGTGATTCATTCATTCAGTGAATCCTCAAGAGAGCGACGCACACTCCCTTTATCTCTCTTGTGCATGTGTGTCTTAATAATGTGTTGGAGGGGTTGCGTAACTGCAAACAGCACTGATGACAGTCACACCCCGGAAAACAGCACCACTGAGGCTCTGAAATCCATTCGTACAAAAAAACACTCTTAATAATAGACGACTCAAAATGGGGGTTTTCACAGCCATGCCACTGAAGAACTATTTTTGGTTCCCCTAGGAACCTATCAATGAACAGTTCTTAAATGGAGCGCTTTCATTCAAAATGTATAATCTAAAGAACCTTGGAATGGTTCCGTGGATGTTAAAGCTTCTTAATGAAACCATTGATGCCAATAAAGAGACTTTATTTTTAAGAGTAACCAGAGCATTCACACAACGAGTGTCTAATAATGTCCTGTACAAATCCAGGCAAATATGTTGGTGGATTTTGATGTTACAGAGGACAACAGGGGAGGGAATTGTTTCGCTGGAGGAAGTTTTATTATGAATTACGCACTCCTATTTAGTCCAGAAGCAATGGTTAAAAATGACTGAATAACGGATTTGTTGTTTTACAAACACGCAGCTTTTCACTAAAAAAGGAATTTATTGATGGACTGGAGTGGTGTGGATTATTGTGAAGTTTTTATCAGCTGTTTGGACTCTCATTCTGACGGCACCCATTCACTGCAGAGGAGTCACTTCTCCAAATCTGTTCCTGACAGACTATTTCTTTAAGAGACTAAAGTATACAAGAATCTTTTAAAATTAAGGTACAAAAGCTGTCACTGGGGTGGTACCTTTTCAAACGGTACTTGTTTGTACCTCAAGGGTCCATTTTGGTACCTAAAAGGTACATATTAGTACATAAATTGTACATATTTTAACCTGTACTGGTACACTGTAAAAAGTGACCGTGATTTTAACGGTAAAAAAAACGGTGAAAATGCTACAGTAAAAACCTGTTAAACAGTTAATGGTAAATTCCTGTAAAATATACAGGGAAAAATCATAAACTGACATTCCCAGCATTGCATTTGATGTTTTTTCTTTGAAATAACTATGTTTCTTCTCAGTTTTTTTATCAGTGATGTTTATTAGGGTTGTATGTTACATGTAATGTTGTTAAAGTAATGTTTGCATATTTGAGTTAAATGAGTCTCACCATGATGGTGTTTAGTGTTTGTGTGAATGACACTGAGCACCTTCTATATATGTTCATATTCTAAAGCTGCTTGTGATGGGCTTTGGTTCATGATGTGACTTTCTCATCATCACCTGCATTTGGTGCTTATCAGTGTATTTCAAAGCTACAAAACAGATTTCAGTTCTTTAACAGGTTGGTATATTAACGTTATATCAGTTAATGAAATTACGGTAATTAACTGTAAATTTAACTTAAAACTGTAATTTATTTAGTTACCGTATTTTATACGGTCGAATTCTGGCAACCACAGCTGCCGTTTTTTTACTGTAAATTTTACAGATTTGTTTTTTACAGTGTACCGTCCCAGTGACAGCTTTTGTTCCTTTATTTCTAAGAATGTAAAAAGAAGCCTAGGAGAACAATAGAGATTTCATAGAGATCACATTCATGATTTTATATCTAAAGATATAAATATCTAACAAGCCGCACTTAGTTCTCACTCTCACACCTTTTTAGCATTCGTGAAGCACAAGTAAACATCTTCAGAGACGTTTAGAAACCGAGAAACGGATTATTTATATCAGATCGCTGCAGACTCGCTGCTTTGCAATGTTCAAAGCATAAATCTCCCATCTCTCCTCAGCATCTCATTGGTGTCTTCTCTCAAGTGTTTAGTCTCAATCGATATGTCCTACCATCCAGCTCTTCAATTAGTTTCTCTCTATCTCTGTCCATCTCACAGACAGACAGACAGAAAGTTGGGCAAGACTGCGGAGAGAGATCAATGCAGGATCTCGCAGCAGCCAGAGTCGTATCTGTGTGGATTTGCACGTGTTTGTGTGGTATAAGGCAAGGTCACAGCGCAGCTGATATCCACACCGGCTCAGACACACATGAGAATCTGTCAAAAAGCTAGCCAGCCTCCAGGTAACACGACGCTGGAGAGCTGCAGCAGCTGAGATCTTGTTGCATGGATTCCCTAAGGCTTCAAAGAAGAGCGTAATCTATCCTATAAAAGACGTCATACGGGCCTGGACTCTTAAAATGCTCTCTATACTGGTTCTTCGCAGCAGCTCGGGTTCAAATTGGACCACAAACAATGTTCTGATCATATATGTCTCTCTTTTTACCACAGAATTCTGTTCCTTTACTATCTAAGATGACAAAACGATCAAAATCTACAGTCCTATACTGAAAGCACATATTGATTTAAATTATGTAAATAATAACAAAAGAAGAGCAAACACTTTTGTTTATAAATTAGGGCCGGGACTCGATTAAAAAAATTAATCTAATTAATTAGAGGCTTTGTAATTAATTAATCGAAATTAATCGCAT
>JAUMHE010000051.1:19185916-19198471 GCA_032359235.1 Enteromius mattozi | reverse complement strand
TTCCCACTGTACATTCGATTTCTCTTTTGACATAGAAACACCTTGATATATATATAACTATATAAATAAGAAAACATAGTACCAGTCAATACACTTTGAGGTAACTGCAAACAAAATTTTAAAGTAATCCATAAAATGCAAAAATTAAGAATCGGAAGTCACATACCATACATATCTTTCAACCTTTTCATTGTTACACCACATGCTTGCTTCTCATGTATGAAGGATGAGGGTGTTTTCTCTGTCACTAGACGGAGATTGTGAGTGTCTTCCTCAAGCAGCCATGCAGGGAAAAAGTAATTTCCTTTAGCATTCAACTCTGTCCAGCCAGAAAAAAGGTAGGACAGAGAACTGACTTCTGAATAAATGACTGTGACTGTATTTGATGTCACAACAGGACAGTATTTACTGTCAAATCAGTCAATGTCTGAATTGTACTGGTCGCTGTTTCCATGCAATAACAATAAATGACCACTGAAATACAGAGAAAATATACAGAGAATTACTTCTTAAAATCTTTTTTATTATATCTATCACACACACACAGACATTTATACTGTATATATGTGATTTATTACTAGTGTATATATAATGTAATACGAAATCTCATGAACTAATAGTATAGTATAGTATTATATATGTGGTAATATGTATTCATGTTTGATTATTTTATTCATTATTATTTCTTATAAACGAAATGTGAGCAATTATAAACACCTCCATTACACTAGCTGGCGCTTCACGCTTCACGCGAGCCTGTATAAAGCGCAGCGAAATAATACAGGAAGTAGAGCTGAGGACGTTCTTTCCGGCTCCGGTCTCTCAGCAAGAGTAAAGGTAGGCCGAAACAAGAGCCGAAAATCCGTTCAAAATCTTCATCATCTTACTATTTGATGCGTTGTTTCAAATGAATTCTGTTCAAATAAATACTTATGATGAATATATCTTAGTCTTGAGGAAATATGCAGGGGGAAAATAGTATATATAAGGCAGGATATGAGCCTGTGTCGTATGCTAGCCCGCGAGAGAGACTCGCCACCCGTTAAAAGTCAATATAGTCACACAAAATGGTGAAATAAACGTAAAGGCAGGCATTATTGGCGGTGTTACTAAAAAGAAAAAAGTCATAAGTGTAAAAAAGCTGTTATTGTGTGTACATTAACGCGTTTAGCATGCTAAGTGTCTTCAGGACCGCGCAGAATGTCATCGCTGACAACAATTACCATGTTTTCTTACCATGGTACTATACTTGAGTGTCTTATGTACATTTAGTATCATGGTATTATCATCTCTGTACAGTGGTACTACTTCCTTGTATGTGGATGTACTTTGATTCAGTGATATTTAATAGTAATAGCAGGGTGACTTTAAGGAAATACTATGGTACTGTTTATCATTTATATTACGCAAAAGGCATTATAAGATATGTTAAAGAATACCATGGTAACATTAGGGTACTGTAAGTCTGACATGTTGCCTTAATTGTCTCTGTATCATCAGAACTTGCATTTCTTGTCTTTATCCTGCTTTTTGATCTAATTTAATGAACTTGACATCTTTGAAGCTTGCTAAAATCATAAATATGAACTAGTATTAATAATAACTAATTCTGTTTTTGTAGATGTTGATGCCCAAGAAGAACCGCGTTGCTATCTATGAGCTCCTCTTCAAAGAGGGCGTCATGGTGGCCAAAAAAGATGTGCATCTTGCAAAACATCCAGAGCTCGCTGACAAAAATGTACCCAACCTTCACGTGATGAAGGCCATGCAGGTGAGTCCCTCGAACCATCATTAAAGGAACGATGTCGAATGTGTATATTAAAATGCTTTTACCTTCAGTCTCTGAAGTCATGCGGGTACGTCAAAGAGCAGTTTGCTTGGCGCCACTTCTACTGGTACCTGACCAATGAGGGCATCCAGTACCTGCGGGACTTCCTCCACCTGCCCCCAGAGATCGTGCCCGCCACCCTCCGCCGCCAGACCCGCCCCGAGACCGCCAGACCCCGTCCCAAGGGTAAGAGGCTCATCTTCCTCCTAAAAAAGCTTTTCAAAATAAATGTCATTTACCTTCATGATTTTCCATGTAACACATTTTGAAGAAAATCCATAGAGCTTTTCCATGGGATGATGTTCACAATGAACATCTCTCATGCACTAATTTGTAAAATCATTACTTCAAGAGATTGAACGTTGTGTTTCAACCACTTATTCTGACCCTATTTGGAGCTGGACTGATAAATAGTTGTACGTCAGTGCAGAATGTCATTCATAATGTGCTGTAATCCAATTTAAAGACCTTGACTAAAGTGTAATGTGGTGTTTTTTCAGGTCTTGAGGGAGAGAGACCGGCTCGTCTGGCTCGTGGCGAGGGAGACAGAGATGCTTACAGACGGTCTGCAGCTCAGCGTAAGTACACAATACATACTGTCAACATCAGCGTAATCTTTAGTCTCTGTGCGGCATTGTGTTAAACGCTCTTCATCCTACAGCTGGTGCAGACAAGAAGGCAGAGGCTGGTGCAGGTGCTGCCACAGAATTCCAGTTTGTAAGTATCACTGTTTAAATGCATGACTTCAAATAATTACGTAGGCTACATTTCCTACTGGGAAAATGAAATTGATGCTCATGCATGCGCGCTCTTTTGTGTTTTCAGAGAGGTGGTTTTGGCCGTGGCCGAGGACAGCAGCCACAGTGATTTTCCACATGATCTGTACAATAAAGGTTCAAAAGTGCTCGTGTGTCCGACTCGTTCATAAAGTAGTTTGCAGGTACCTGTTAATGCATTCAGTGCTCATGGTATTTAATGCCTTAAAGGAGCTTTTCAATCCAAAAATGTAAATTTGCTAAACTTACTGATCTCAAAGAGCTGATTTAAAAACATCAAGTAGCCCACACCACTCCAGTCCATCAGTTAACAACTTTTGAAGTGAAAAGCTGTGTTTGTAAGAGTTAGAAGAGAGCTATGCACAGATCATAGTTTTACAAGACAAAATGATCCTTTAATATGTTGGTGGATTTTTATGATTGAGGACAACGGGGGAAGGACTTTTTTACTAGAGGAAGCTTTATTATGAGCTCTTATTTGGGCCAGAAACAATCGTTTAGAATATTTAATGATGGATTTGTTTCTTACATGTACCTCTTCACTTCATAAGATGTTAACTGATGGACTTGATTGGTGTGGATTACTTTTTTTATCAGCTGTTTGGAGCTGCATTCTGAAGGCACCCATCCACTACAGAGGCGATGGAATCTACAAGCGATGGAATTATGCTAAATTTCTGTAAATCTTGAGGGGTGAGAACCAGAAGGGTATAAGTGACATTTTTGTGAAATGATATATCAAATGAAAGCTCTCAATGAGCTATTTCTACTGGAAAAAGTACTTTCATCCATGAGTGTGCAAATTTGTATTATACAAATTTAAATCCGTATACAAAGTCAGATCAAAGTATGGTAAAATATTAGGGTAACACTTTAACTACGCACTATGAATAATTAGTTTAGGATTAGTAAATACTCAAATCATCCTTTATAAACCATTGTTCCTGCATAATTATGTTTTAGTAAACAGTTTACAAGTGCATCATATGTAATGTTTAACTGTATTTTCATACTTTATTAATGATCAATTGATCATTTCTAAATTACTTACAAACCAGTTATTTAAGAGTTGTCAGTGTTTAATAAGATCGTTTAGAAAGTAAGTAAATGTTTATTTATTAAGTCATCTTATTTAGACACAATAGTTAATATTAGTTGCTCAGTGTGTTAAATGCTTTATTTACACATGTTCCTGTTGTAATGTTTGATTAATAAAGCATTTAGTAGTTGCCGGCAGTCTGTTGTAGTGAGCTCATCTGAAGTGAGGACTATTTATACCTTGTAAAGCATCTTGTATCTTCCTTGTCATCTTCCAAACAGAAAAGTTAAACGTAGAGGGATACAGAACACAGAAATAATTTTCAAGATACAAAAAATGAAACTGTACGACTGTACACTTGATAAATGAAAAACCCCTGCAATTTCATAGAAAAAAATTAAAGTGTACAGTTTCGTATTTTTTTGCATCTTGAAATGAATAGTTCTGTATCCCTCGGTGTTGTTTATTTTTTTCTGTTAGGAAGATAACGGAGCCTTTAAATCTCCTTCGTAATAGATATGCTTATAAATCAAGAACGAGGCATTTATAGCTCTGTTTATAAACTGCTTACTAATGACTATTAACGCTGGAACAATGCTTTATAAAAGGCTGAACTATTTACTAATGCTTAACTAATGATTCATAGTGTGTAGTTATTATAAAAAGTGTCACCAATTTTTCTTTTGGTTCTTCTGTAAAGTTGGTAAAGTGTCACTTACGCCCTTCTGGTTTTCACTCTTTGTAAAACACTTACCACATCTTAGATGGCCTGAATTTGAGTTATCTTTCACCAAGTTTTCATTTTTGTAAAAAAATAAAATAAAACATATAGTCTATTTTTGGCCCATCATCCTGGAAGGTGGCTGTAAATCTTAAACTGTACATAGTTTGACAACATTTTAATTTTAAACCAGCACATACAGCTTTCCCTCAAAAGCCATGAAGTACAAGCATAATGTTACAGAAATGAGAATATTTGGCATGTTAAAGCATTCCAGATTTAGCTAGTGGGAAAAAGTCACTGAAACCTTGAGGTGAAATACTGGTGTTTATTAGTTGGCACATTTATATTACATTCTTATACTGGTTGATTTCACAATCCCAAAATGAAAGAGCAAAATATTTAGTTTCGGAGTGTTGGGAGATTTCAGTCACAGTTCCAGCATCTCATTTAAACCAATTACAACAGGCTGAACTCTTATTTTACCCAAGTTTACATTCAGAGTCACAAGCAGGGCAAATTTAAGGTGCTTTCCGTGAGATGTTCGTCAAGGATATGAGTATTTCACATGGTCTGTGATACACTTCAAATGCAGCAGTTTAGATTTCACATCCTTGTTTTGTAGGAAACGGCCGTGCTCAAAAGAAGATCATTCACAGCAATGATCGGCAACAGACCCAGCCACTTCCACTACCTACACAAGTCAAAAAGTTTTTAATACGCTGCTGTGCTATATAAAGGGTACATTAGCGTGGCCGTCATCATGTATCTCAATCAGGAAAACAGACCAGATTTGCTATTGCATGCTACACTACCAGTGAAAGAGAAAGACTTGCAATCAGCTGCAAAATCAATGACATTAGTGTTGACAGATATTAAAGGCATGTAAACATAAATCACTGATAAACGTATGTTCGTTCACTTTTTAGATATTGGTTTCATCATCACTCATTTTGCAGTCTGACTGACAATAAAAAGAAATCTGAATTAAAAATGTACTTCATAAGGATCTTGCATCATAAATGCACTTAAAACTCCCAGAGGAGCAAAACACGGTTCAGTCTCGAGGAAAGAAATCGCCCAACCTAGCGTGTACCATATCTATACATAATAATGACAAGCGCTGGAATTTGACGTTTTGAGCTGTACAAGAGCGATTAAAAGACAGCAAAATATCTCGCTAACTACAGTGGCTCAAGATTCACAGTATTGCGCCAAGCGCTTTACAGAGCGTGCAGTGCGGCTTCCAAGACATATCTGACATCTCAGAAGAGAAGATGTTTAAATGAGTCGTAGATGATGATATGGTCATTTCTAAAAATGTGAGAGGTTAAAATAACCAAATACCTCATCAGCAGGACTTAGAAGTCCAAGAAAACAGAAGGCCAGAAAACACCTTCAGCAACTGTTAGAAGAATATTAATAGCCAAGTATACTAAGGGAAGATGAAAGAATTTCAAGGGTCTGCTGAACATCCATAAACATCCACTGTAATATTTTAAGTCATTATGGTGTTAATGAAAATTTTACTTCCTTAAAGATTTCTTTAAAAAAAAATAAAAAATTCAGCCATTATTTACATAGCTTCATGTTGTTCCACACCTGAATGAGTTTATATCTGCTGTCGAACACAAAAATAGAATCATTAGTTGATGGTCACGATTGACTTCCATAATATCTTTTACAATACTATGGGAGGCAATGGCTGCCGTCAATTGTTTAGTTAATATTCTTTCAAATACTTTGTCTTCTTCTGTGCTCAACAGAAGAAAGGAACTCATACAGGTCATACATACAACTTGAAGATAAGAAAATAATGACATTATTTGGGTGAACTTTGGTACATGCAACCCGTTTTACGTCTGTAAAATGTAGAACGTATTGTGAGGAAGAAATGAAAGGAGACTTCAATCCATCTGGAAGTGACTGCATCATGAAAAGTGGCCGTTTCATACCAGAATGGGATTGTATTTGCACAACATAGTGCACTGATGACACTGGGAAAATATATTAAAAAGTAAATTGAGTCCATTTTGTTTTCATGTTGATTTTAAGAAGTGCTACAGAAAACCATTACAGCACAACAACGACCTGCTAAATCACACATCCACTCTATCACCGTCCGCTTAAAGGGCAATTGTTTCATTTATAGATCACTAAGAGCACCAAACGGAATTGCAGAAATAAAGTACAATTTAACTGCAATGAATTGCTGCTGCCAACGGCACACATTTCCACACAGGATTCATTGTAAAGTCTGCAATACTAAATTCAAAGTCCTTCAAACCTCAGCGGCTTGGAAAAAAATGTACTGGATTAAAAAAAAAAAAAAATAGTGTGCGCTTGTAGAACTGCGCTCCAGTCTAATCAGGTACTAGTATAAATTAAATATGCTTTTGCAGACCCATAAGTTATTTACAAGATGGCAAGACAAAAAAGGGTAAGTTAAGAGCATCGATTTAACACGAAGTACAGGTTAAACATTCATCGCATCACGCAAACTCGTAAGACAAATAAATACCAGTGTTCATGCAAACCTATCAACTTCTCACAGTTCGACCAATCAAAGACTAAACGTTTCCTCTCGCAACCGCCGAAAGAGAACTAATGAAAAACTCGTTCACACATACGCACGCAGAGGAAATCGAATGTGTAAAAATACTGAAAGCCACATGCTGACGCACCATGTGCAGATTTTTACATCACAACAGTAAAAAGTAGCTCTTGCATTCGTTTAATCTCACACTTGGGCCGCTAAAAGGACGTGGGTTTCATGCAACAGTCCGCATGAAAAGAGGACTTAACGGGAAAAAGCAAAATGGTTACATTTACAAAACATTGTTTCGAATATTCAACCAACACTTGATGTCTGCGCCACCTTCTCGTGCTCATAAAGCCTTGGCAAACCGTTGTTTTGTGTCTTTTTTTAAAAGAAAAAGAAGGATAGAATAATGAGAGTAAGAGCAAGAGTGGTGGAAGCATCCGGAGTGTCTATGTTTTGCATTAGTTATCTGATATCAGAGACGGAGCTCTGATTAATGCTGTAGGTGGGTGACAGGTCTCCGCCTATCGTGGCCACCAGGGGCGTCCCGTTACTGTTCAGACAGCCTTCCTGTAGGGCCGCGAAGTAAGTGGCCTGTACTGGTTTGTGACACCGCAACACTTCTATGGCATCTTCGATTTTGAACCATTCCCTTTTTCTTCCTGTCAAAACAAAGACAAGCAGGTGTTATGAGACAAATAATTTGATAATGGCTAACAGAAGACAACAATACATTACGGTTTCCACAATTATATGACTCTTGAGCAGTAAATGAGCATATTAGAATGATTTCTGAAGACACTGAAGACTGGAGTAATGATGCTAAAATTTCTGCAACACTTTAGGTTCATTAGTTAACATGAACCAAGAATAAACAATACATGTCCAGCATTTATTAATCTTAGTTAATGCTAATTTCAGCATGCAAGTAACATTGTTAACATTAGTTAATGCACTGTGAACTAACATGAATAAACGATGAACAACTGTATTTTCATTAACAAAATAATAGTGTAATAAATGCACTATTTGTTAATACTGGGACCTTATTGCAAAGCGCTACCGAAAATTCAGCTTTTATCACAGAAATCAGTTACATTTTAATATTTTCAAATTTTAAAATTCTCAATATTGCTGTTTTTTAATGGATTTTAGTAAATAAATTGAGAATAAAATCAAAGTTTTGAACTGTAGAGCATTATTCAGAAGTACTAACCAATGTTTACAGAATCCTCCCAATCTTCTAGAACTTCAGTTACGATGAGAACGTAGACGTACGTTCTGTGTTTCCTATCTCGATTCTAAATAGAAAACAAAACATTATTTAAAAGAGTTAAGACAAGCAGCAGAAAACTTCAACAGAAAGCCTTTCTTATAGTACTTACCTCAAATATTCCTACTAGTCTTCCTAAAGTGCCCTTGACACCAGCCTGTAAAACAAAGAATGAACGAAACGACATCATTTTTCACGTTTTTATATTTTTCTTATTATTATTTTAAAGAGACAGTCATTATTACATGATCAGGTCCAGAACCTATGACTAATGCATGATTAGTGAGTGAGAATTTGACAACGGATATGTTTTTGGAGGTCAAGAAAAGTAGTGGTGAAAACAAGCAGCAACATGAAGGCATTCCTCGTCTGTGACAGTCTACACCCGTCCTGAGTGATAGCGATCCATCATGACACTGTTTAGGCCAAATGTCATGTAAACAACATGGCACTGACCTCAACTTGAGTAGATGATCGTCGTCAAACATGGTCTAAATTTAGTCTTGATAACATAGCGATGGTCCAAAAGCCTGAGACCGCTAGTGAAAATTTTTATTTAATATGCACTACCGTTAAAAAGTGTGGGGTCTGTGAGATTTAGATTTTTGGGGGGGTTTTCTGCTCATCAAGGCTGGATTTATTTGATCAAAAATACAGTAATATTGTGAAATATTATTCTATTGTAATATATTTTAAAAATGTAATTTATTTCTGTTATCAAAACTGAATTTTCAGCACCATTACTCCAGTCTTCAGAGTCACATGATCCTTCAGAAATCATTCTAATATGTTGATTTGCTGCTCGAGAAAAGCATTTTATTATTTGTAACATTATAATTGTCACTTCTGATCAAATTAATGCATCCCTGCTAATATAAAAGTATTTCACTTCTCTCTGTCAAAAAAAATACAAAATATACAAATAAAAAAAAAAAAATATATATATATATATATATATATAAAAAACCTGATCCAATATATAACAAATTACTTTATCAGGATAACAATTTAAGAAAATGTAGGTTTGCTTTCTTTTGCATGAAGGGCCTAATGATCATGTTCTCCAGCATTATTTGAGATCCAAAGAGCATGTTAAACTAAAGAATATCTGCCCACGAGTCAAAATGATCAATAACACTTATTGGTTCACACAGAAATTCAGCATATCCCTTGCTATTTTAACATCATAACATTACATTTAGATTTCGAAATTTAAAACTATTCAATACGCTTACAGACTTCAGGACAATCCCACGTATGCGGTTCCTTCGAACTCATATGATATTGTGTCATGGGACGTTTATAGTGTCCGGCCGCTCTTGGCTACTGTCTGGCAGCGGAGGTGTGAAGAGCAGCTCTTAATCTAGTGTAATGCCCTTTAAAACTGTAAGGCGATCGTCCCAGCAGAATGAGCGACATGTTTGCTGTCTGTCAGATGGCCAGCGAAAGTGAGAGAGCATGGAGGATCTCCGCTGATGGAACATTATCACTTCTCTTTATGAGAAACCCCATAGGTTAAGTGTCAGCAGAGAGAAAACCTAAAGTTTCCATGCTTGCACAATGCATAGAGTCAAAAAATATATGACAAATCATCAATTATTGTGAGTAGTGAGAGGTGGTCAGCTGATTAATCAGATGATATTTGGCTACATTAAAATGATCGGGTTCATTAGTTGTGTTTTAGAGTTAAAATGTACTATTTAATTAAATATTGTACAAAAATGAGTGTGCATTTAAATTGGAAATTACATGCACTTTATTAGTCATCAAAAAAACGATGGAAATCATGATACGTAGAATGCGAGATGCTTTATGTAACGCACAGCTGATAATGATAAATAATAAAAATGATCATCTATTTCATGCATAAACCTAGAGATGAAAGTCAAACCTCTTCACAGACTTCTCGGGCAGCAGCGACGCTGGGCTCTTCCTCGGGCTCCATTCCTCCTCCAGGTACGATCCATTTGTCTGGATATCTGCTGCTGCTCACCAATAACACCTGCGAGGAAACATTGTACAAGTGTTCAGTCTGTCGAACTGGATAACAGTCAGTGATAGGAGAATACACTAGCCTGGCCAATTAATAATGGGCCATTGAGAAATAATCACCCCTGGCCAATGCTCATGAACAGAAGCAATAGGTCTCCTTGCTTTGGCTCAAATTCTTCCGGCTTTTAACTCATTTCGTCAATTTTTGGTACAACAGATTTCATTTCAACATTTTGTTGTGAAAAGATTAGTGTAAAACTAAAACTGTTTCTAAAATTTTTTATATTTTATTAATAATAAAAGGCTATTTATTAAATATAATAACAGTACTGTAATTTAAGTTTGTGAAGTAATACTAGTATGCAAATACTAATAACATTTCACACAAATAAAATGATGAAAAATCCCTATAACCAATTAACATACAAATAAAACATTAATGCATAGCTATGAAAGTTACAGATCCTCTGAATACTAAAAATGATAATAAAAATATCTCAAAATATATCCTCACTTTATTTAGCATCTAATTTTAAGTGGAAGCAAAGCATCATAAACTAAAAAGTAAATAAATAAAAGCTTTATTTTTACAGATGCATTATAATGAATGCATAGATTTTTTTTTAAATAATCATCACAAAGCAAAGCAGTTCAAATGTGGTTTATTTGACTTATGTAGTATAATAAATGATGTCTTAATAAATCCTGATTTGTTCCTCACCTTTAATGAGCTAAACAAGGCCCTTATGCTTTCAGATGATGTAATCAAATGCTTTCTTCACAAAACTGTACCATGTTTTGTATATTTCAAAGTAGGCCTATTAACTGGTCCTACCACATTACTTTTTTGTAAGCAATGGTACTATGAAGAATACTATGTTACTTCTTGTTAGCAGTGCTCAAAATAAAAACAGTACCATGGTATTACCATGCTATTTCAGGCATGTACGATATAGCTTTCCATATTCATAAAATACGTGAATTTTAGTCCCATGGCATATTTCAAAGTACTATAGTATTTACCTTATACCATAATTGTACCATGATACCTATATTTTTTAGGGATGGTCCTCCTAATATCTTCAAAGAATACTATGGTAATGTACACAATGGAGGTAAGTTATATTACCTTGGAAGTAACATGTAAACGCCATAATAAGCATCGGCTGTATCGTTCCCATGACGCACCGCTGTACTTTATTAGAGATTTAGCACGTATGCTAACCGAGGCTTGTCATAGCACTCGCATATTCTTGCTCTTTTGTTGGTTTTGATTGGCATCGTTTGTAAATCGCTTTGGATAAAAGCGTCAGCTAGATGACTAAAACGTAGCACATGATCGCACCATCAGATGGATTTCAATAAATCAATCGAGCTGTCAACGAGTCGCGCGACCTCAGCGCAGCTTCATTGATTATCGCTCGTCGCGTCGTTTAACGCTAGGCCAACTCCGCTAACCGCTGAGAGCACGCTGCTACCGCGTTGCCAAAGCGCTAGAGATCCGCCAGCCTACGCGCTAAACACGGCGCGGCGCGACTCACCTCCTGCTCGGTGTCGTTCCTGAAGCACAGGCAGGCGGCCCGCTTCTTGAACCCGTCTCCATCATAGGTGCGCGTTTGGTTCGACTTCAGCTTCATCATCTCGGGCTGCGTGTCGCGACTGAGCTCGGAACCTGAACCTGCCGCGCGGCAAGAGAGGCAAAGTCCGTCCGCGAATGGAAACCCCGCGTCAATCACTGGAAATGAGCTCTTCTGCGCTTCATTTTTCCAAAGCCGAGCGCATCTCGGAGACAGACGCCATTATTGAAACCGCTACGGGATGTGCGCAAGCGGCACCGCGCAGACACATCAAAAGCACGTTTCTGAGTTTAGAGAATAGGGCCTGCGGATATCAAATTCCGCATATCAATCCGTGTATTTCTGTTATTAATAATAATCATTTGTTTTATTTGTTAACTGTTAATATATTAGCAATAATCGTTAGGCCTATAATTTAATTGATCTAATTTTAGTATTTAAATATATTTATTTAGTATTTTACAGAATTACAGGATGTAACTTTAAACCGTTGAATTAATAGTTGTTATAATACCAATAAACCAATCAATTTTTACAGTTTTTGCCTATTGCTTACACACTTTTTGCAGAATTTGGCTCATTGTGTCAAAACTCTGCACACAAGCCAATCAGACATAGCACTTGGAGATGAACAACTCACATCTATGCCAAAATGAAACACTGCAATCAAAACTTAACACTCCTTTCTAAAAATCAAATTCTTGCAACACAAGCACCATTTGGATTACTTTTTCATATCAGCAGCAACACACTGATGGGCTTTATATAAAACACTGCAGTCTTTGTGTTTCTAGTTTTATTGTCATT
>JAUMHE010000051.1:19141962-19176521 GCA_032359235.1 Enteromius mattozi | reverse complement strand
ATTTAGAAATCTTAACTGGAAAAAAATATGGTCTTTACAACAGAAATACTTTCTCACTAATAAAGTAAAAGAAGTATTTTACCCAGTTAAACATTTTATGGAAAGGTCTAAGGCTGACATTGACACGAAATGTTCATTTTGTCAGTGCCATACCAGAACTATATTTCATTTGTTTTGGACTTGCCATTATACTGAGCGACTTTGGAAAAATATTGGCTCATTTATTAATGAGAATATTCAACAAAATGCAGACATTACTTTTAAAGGTTGTATGTTTGGTTATTATATATCTGACTTTGTTTGTTTTGTTGTAAATTATTTTTTTTTCCCTTTGTAAATATATTCACAAGTGTAAGTTTACCAACAACAAACCTTACTTTGTTGGGTTTTTTTTGTTGTTGTTGAAAGAATTAAAAAAATATATAAATACCATTTCCTTGTCAGAAAATAAGAAAGCAAGAAGAACTATTTCAATTTGTAATGAGTTTAAAAAAAAAATAAAAATTATAAAATAAAAAAAAAAATACACAAAATAAGTCGACATGCTTATAATATGATATAATATAATTTTATATTATTACGTTTAAAAAATAATTAATTTAAAAAAAGACTGGACCAAAGGGCTCTAGTTCGTTCCCGTGACTGGGCGCGTAAATGTGACGTTGTCATTCTACGTCATTGTGCTCGAAGACAGCAGGCTAGGAGAATCAAAACAATGAGATTTACATGGTCTGTATGTATGTGTTTTATATGATCTTTTATTTGAATGTCTTCTGGAAGGAAACCGAATCGCAGAGATGAGCTGAAGCGCGTTTTGTTGTGTGTTGTGTGGCTGTGAATGGCTTGTGTTGTTTACATTGCAAACAACTCTAGAACATTCAGCCTCATTAGAGCCAGTCAATGACATTTTGAGGAAAAGATACGAGCGTTTGTACTGAAAATAACGATATATTGGATTTCATAGTGAAGTAGTGGTTAGTTGTGAGAACAAGGGTGGTTAAAGTGACGCTCTTCAGGTATAATCAGCTAGCCTGCTAACTAACTGGGATTACAGCTTTAACCAGCGGATCTGTGTTTAGAGACTGTATTTAAAACTATTTGCTATTTTTAACATGCTTTAGTAAAATACTTGCATGATTTTGTTTTATATACATTATATATATATATATATCACAATCATTATTTATTTATTTATTTTGCCCTAAAAAAGATAACCACACGGGTTAGGTGGTATGTTGCATTTCCCATAACAATTACTATCCACCAAGGCAGTTTTTACTCTCCTCTGGTGCTTGGTGAGTGTTCACGTTGGACCTTGCCTCCAGGTATTACACACTATAAAAAGACCTGACCACAGGTTCTTGCTCAGAGTTCAGAGAGCTGGTTCAGCCGCAGCACTGCTTTGAAGCCACACCACAAGCCACAGATGCATTGCCATATGTTGCCTTTATGGGAGAAGTCTGTAACATGCTCTCTGTTTTTCAGGACTGAACTGCTGTGATCTGCTGGCTGCTCCGCCTCCTCTACAGTAATGCGTTGTCAATAAAAATGGGAGGCAGCGGATCCAAAACCAAAGGAGTCTGGCCTTTTAGCAGCTCAGGAGCAGGAGGAGAAGCTCCTGGTGAGGTCAACGAACAGTGTTTAGCGCGTCTACGAGGCTCCAAGAATGCAACGCCATTTGTCTTCACAAGGAGAAGGTAAACGTATAGGTCAAAAAACCTTTAAGGCTGAGAGCTGTTACGTTTAGCCTGGTCTATTCTTGGTGGTTTGGGCCATGTGAAGTTGTCCTTATGTCCAGAACGTGTCATTTTTCACCTCAAAACCGAAAAATAAGAAAGTATATTTTGTTTATAGAATGACACATTATTAGCTTTTTTTTATAATAATGTAATTTAATAAATCGTAAAATTTACAAAACCAACAGTGCATTTCAGTCATTCTCAGTTTGTGAAAGAAGTGTGATCAAATAGAATAATGCCGGAATCATTCATTTATACATGCATAAATAAATATTTCATTTAAATAAACATTGACCAAAAATGAATGAAGACTTCACATTTAGTGTACATTTTAAATTCTTACGATTTCTTGTTTTTTAGAGGGGTGAAATGACACTTGTATGTGTTTTTGTGATATTCATCCAGCTGTTGTTGTTGCAGTTCCTTGTATTTTGATGAAGATGGAGATCTGGCTCATGAATTTTACGAGGAGACTGTGGTGACCAAGAACGGCAGAAAGAAAGCTAAACTGAAGAGAATTCAGAAAAACCTTATACCTCAGGTGAGAGATGCACGCAGATATTTAGTGCGATTTGACAGGATCGACTGAGGAAATATAAAGAGAATGATTACAATTTATGATAATTATTAAGATTTGATAGGAAAACCCATGATTTGCTACTTAATTTTGCTAGTCAGTAGCAAATGAAATGTATAATTTATTGAGTATTTTGGTCAGTTTTTCAGCATTAGAAAAACCCCTATAAAATAAATTGTGTATCTGCTAAAAATGGACTAAAACATTGACTACAAGCATATTTTTATTGGATTATTTACTAATACTGTAAAGCTGCATTGACACAAATTGCATTATAAAGTGCACTGTTTAAATAATTTGACTTGTATTGCCTATTTATTTGTCTCTTTTTTTACATTTATTTTTCTATTCATTCATTCACTGACTCATCTAAACGTTTAATTTACCTTCATTCATTCATTCATTGTTTGATAGGCTATTTTTCCTTTTTATCTCAACACACGTTTTGTTTGTTCTTGGTGTCTTGTGCAAACATTTCACTTACCTTAAATTACATCATTTAGTTTTAGAGCACTGTCTTTTTATATTAATTTTCTTTTACAGTATTTTATATTTCACATCTACAGGGAATCATTAAGCTGGATCACCCACGAATCCACGTCGACTTCCCTGTCATCCTGTGTGAAATATAAGCACACAGACTCTGTGGGAAGTGTCATGACTCTAGGAGCGCCACAATCATCTTATAGACTTCTTTCCACCTTCGGTGTTCTTCTGAGAGGATTCTGTTACGACAGCGAGGGTGTTCTGCCCTTCACCTGCTTTGACCAAAAACATGAATCATATTTTCTGATTTGTATTTTGGTGTATAGACGGCAGACATACGGTGTCTTGTCTTCTGTGATGTACAGTAAAGAGTGCATGTGCAGTGAGAGCGTGTAGGTATGGAGCCTAAAACAGTAACAGCAGGGATTGTACAGAAATCACTCGTGTTTGTTGATGTCGACCAACTGCAGTGTGTGTTTATCGTCGTATTATATGTTATAATATTCTGTTGTATCAAAGTCTGGCTCTGTTTGTTGGGTTGCAACCCACATCTGCACTTTTTATTCTGATTTATTGTACAGTAAATTATGAGTTGATATACTTGAATAAAACAGTTTAGCAGATTACACAGTAGTAATTATTTATATAACTCAATGTAAATGTTTATGATGAAATAAAATACAGTCAGATTTTACATCCATAATGTTAAGGTGAAACAAAATATTCAGTTAGAAAAAATAGTAATGGAAAAACAAACTGGTGACTGAGAAATTTATCTCCACCAAATCCTTTATTAGTCGATATTAGAATATTTTAATCAGCTGATAATGGATATTTAATTGTGGATATTTAACACCGGTAATATATAATCTTCAGCAAATCTCAAAATAAATATCTATTTTTTTCAAACAGTTCATTGGTATTTTAGTATCACTGATATACTGTTGCAGTTTGTCATCATATATTTAATTAGCTTTTATTTTTATATTTTCTGTAGTCATTTTATTTTTAAAGTTTTAGTGCTTTTGTTGCGTTTTTGTAATTTTTAGTATTTTGTTTAATGTCTGTTTAGTAAACTAACTTACACCAAACAAAATGAAAAATGTTAAGCTGAAATAAAACAAGTTTTTTTTAAAAAAAATCTATTTTATTTTATTATTTTATTTACAAGTAATAAAAATGTTTTTTTGTGGTTTAGTTGCAACCTCAAAATTCAGTTTTTTAGTATTGTTTTCAATTTATTTTTAAAATAATTATGCACATTAACAACAATAATAATTTATAGTCATTAATTCATTTAATAATACTGAATTTTCATCTATGCTATTTATCAATTTTTGATCCTGAGATTAAATTATCTTGTCAAAATCTCACTGTTGGAGCAAAACAACAGTTATAATACAATAAAACATTTTTTTTTACTAAATTACAGTGAAAAAAAAAAATACATATATATATATATTGTATATATATCATTTTTAGTTTATTTTGGCTGTGTTTTTCTGCAGTTCGCCTGGCACCGGGGATCTGGGTGTGGTAGATGGTGAAATGTCAGAGGTTAAGCTGTTTTCAATGTTTCCTCGCTTCTTTGAAGTTCACCGCCGGGAGGCTTTTACTCCCGTACAGTGGCTTGATCTCCGTCGACATGAGATAGATGCTTTATCAGAGCCGGCCAGGCCCTCAAAGGTAGGTTACATTAGAAACAGATGCCCGTCTGGATGAAAATGACTTCACTGGGAATGTTTGTCCCTCCCATGTGAATGAAATACAGGAAGCTCCGACAGGATGCCATGTCTGCGCACAATCATTGACACTGATAAGAGAGAATAAACGCTTGGAGGGTTTATGAGAGAATGCGTGATGAGACATGTGAAGGTTACAGCGGCCCTCGGGGGCTTCTGTGTGTGTGAAAGTACTGTTAAAGGAACAGATCACCTGCAATTATAATTCTGTAATCGTCACCTCACCCTGTAATGCCTGAAATATGACAGGACCGTAAGCAAGTAATGAAAAATAACTAAATCGTCATCCATAAGATTTAAATTATTGCACTGATCTGCTGCACTCCATTACATTGTGATCTGTTAGTTGTTAGAATGATGAAAAGGTTTACATTTCTATCTAGGCTGGTCTTTTCTCAGTGGTCTGACAGCGCTCACTAATGTCAAAATGACTGAATAGCCAATCAAATAAAAGTAGGCGTGGCTTAGTGTGAATGGAATCCCTGTGTCCCAATAAGCATACTATTCATACACTCTGCCCTAAATAGTATTTAAAATTGACTAAAATCATTTAGGATGGATAGTATGCATTGATCCCAGAAAGAGAAAGGTCAAATAAAAATTGCAAAGCATTAACCGACAGTAACTTCTTTTCACAAACTTCTTTTACATTTTTCTGTCACACACCATATGACATTTATATGTCAAGTACCCATATAAGTATATATATATATATATATATATAATGGTATATATTAAAGCTCTTCCTGTTCGCTTGTTGAATGATCGTACTCAAAGAAAAGCATTTTTCAAAAATCTTCTAACTGATAAAACTGCCAGGTGACCTTTGACCTGAGGGTGTGTTGTGGGAGTGTCTTAGATGGAGTGCTAATTCAGGGGAACCGCTGTCTCTGATCTCTCCTAGCGCTTGAGGCTGTGAGTTTGCCATTTTTGGGAGGCGGGTGTGATGGGTGTGTGTGCATCCAGTTCCTCTCATATTGTTAAAGCTTCCTGGCTCTGCCTATTTGGAAGAAACAGTGATGTAAAACCCCAAGAACGGGGAGAAAAGGAAAAGGCCCAAGGAAGGAAGTGGCTCTCTCTCTTTCATGAACACACACATGCACTGACAGAGGCGACACCTTAGTCAGCAGAACATGCAGGAGCGGCGGAACAGGATCTCTGCAGGTCATTGTCTGAAAGGAACCACTTGAAAGCCTCCCAGTGCTGCGCTGATGTCATATTCATCATGTGCATCCTCAAACTTCACACTATTATATCATTGTATACAGAAAACCGAATTCCTAATATGGCTAAATATTAAAATAATTTAATGTTACATTCATATTACAAATTGAAATAATTCATTAAAAAATAAACCTAATGAAACAAAACTAGCTTAAATGGTAAGTTGTCTATATTATTATTATTATTATTATTTTATTTTTTTATTTTAAAAATGATAAAAATATTAATATTATTTTTAAAAAATAATTGTATATGTCCAAAGGATTACCTTATTATTATTATTATTATTTTTTAAATGATAAAAATATTAATATTATTAAAAAATAATAATTGTATATGTCCAAAGGATTACCTTATTTATTTATTTATTTGGTGTTAACAGTGAGCATGTTCTTTTGGACCCTCCCACTTCACCTCTAAAAATAAATAATGAAATAAATAAATAAACTTTTAATTTTTAACTCTGTTTCATTATTTTATACATAACTGTATATTGTGTAAGATTTAGGCTTGACGGAAAAAAGCATGCATATAATGTTAACGTTCATGTAAGCTAAAGAAATCTCTTTTAGATGATTTTTGATTAATGTTTTTTTTTTTTTACTGTTTTATTACTTCATAGATAAATATTTGTATATTTAATATTTAGATTAGAACGAATGCACATGTTAATGTTGATTTAATGGAAACATTCTTCATAAAATGTTTCTTTTGCAGCTGTTTTTCTTTTTTTTGTGTAGTTTTGTTATTATGATTAAAGTTATAAAGGTTAAAGTTTAATATTTAGATCTGAATGAAAATGTGCCATTTTTATAAAACGGTGCATGTATAATGTTTTTTGGACTCGCTATGACAACGTGTTAGGCCTATCATTTGCATAAAGGAAAACACGCCCCCAGCGAGCTGGCGATAAAACCACGCCCCCTGCACGGAATCAATGAAACTTATGAAAGCGGCGCTTTGAAGTGGTTGCTCTGCCGCAAAGTTAAAAGCGTTTCAGATAAAGAAGAATGTGAGAAGATTGAAAGATCAGACCTCACAAGACATCAGTCCGCCTGATCTCAAGTGTTTATGCTCGGAGGAAACAGGCGACGTGGTAACAGCAATGATTTACATCGCAACCACAGGATGGACTCATTTATCTGCGAATGAATGTTATTTTTAATATTAAAGGTGAGTTGCTTCCATGAAAAAGTTGTTTTGTTGCTCTATGAGTGATTCGATCAGGCTGATGCTGGTATTAAAACTTGTTGCATGTATATACTGTGACTTTAAGGACTATCGCATTTAAAGTAATGCAGTTTTACAATTTATCATTAAGATGTTGGAAATTTAATAAGGTTGTCCGTAATGTTTTATTTAAGAATCATCAAACACAGTTCAGTAGGACAAACAGATATAAAGAGTAAGAATATTAAGAAAATGTGGAGAGTGTAGCTCAGGTTTTATTTATTTATTGACGATTGACATTGTTTTAGAAAAATTGAACAAATTATAGTCTATCTTATATAATATTTTATATCTGAGTAACATTTGATTAGCAGGAGATTTAAGCTAAATTTCCCATTTGCTCTTCATTTCATCCCATTACTCTGTGAAATACAATGGATATATAAAAGTTTTTTGGTACTTTTTGCTTTTATTATCCCATGGGTCAGTAAGATCGGTGTCTTATCAGGTCATTAATTCTGCCTTCTGCTGGAATATCATCAGAGAAAGACAAAAGATGATGTATAAGTTTTGCTTTTATGTAAACAATGTTACATAAGTGTAGCATTTAGTATTTCTTTAAAACAGATGATTAGACCTTCCTGTGCATAATAATGTAATATATTATATGAGTAAAAATCATATTATCAAATTAAATGTTGAATTTTTTTTATATACTATTAAACTCAATAATGGGCAAAAACTGTAACACTGGGCTATTTCTTACATAGTTTAATAATATTAACCAACTTGATTTCAAATAAAAACTCACTTCCAAGTCATAATATCTTTTATTCGCCGCTTGTGATTGCTTCAGTTATTTTTAATGTCAAAGATGATGAGATGACATTTACACTTTTACAAAAGTAAAATTTTTATTTTATTATTGTATAATTTTAGAATATTAACCAATTTCGTTTGAAATAACTTACCTCCCAGTAATAGTATCATTGGTTTATTTTTCTGGGAATGATTATTTTTAATGTCAAAGGTGAGTTATTTCCTGCAAGTCATTATATTTTGGATATAAAACTGACTGTCGTATATTATTTTCTTCAGTATGCTTCCTCCATGAGGGATGTGTGCCGCCTTGTTTCCTTTTTAAGTGAACATTGATACCAGAAATATCTCACATATTAAAAAATGGATTGTTTTTTTTATTTCAGCAGAAGTGAAGGCCTGTATAGTGAAAGATTGAAGTCATGGCGTACTGGATCCAGCTGCGTTGGAGAATCTGGCTTTTGGTTCCACTGGCTCTGGATCATCTCACTCTTGCTGAAGATCTGAAGCCCACCAGATGGCCTCTTTACCCTCAGAAACCTGTGGTTCTGGTCTGGAACGCCCCGACAGAAGACTGCAGGCCTCGGCACAACGTCCACCTCCAGCTCAATCAGTTTCAGATCGTAGCCTCTCCGAACGAAGGCTTCACCAAGCAGAACCTCACCATGTTCTACAAAGACCGCCTGGGCCTGTATCCACACTTCCAGGATGGCATGGCCATCAACGGTGGACTACCCCAGATGGCCAGCATCACGCACCACCAAGAGAAAATGCCGGAGGGGATCACGAAGTACATTCCTGACCCGTCTGCGCGAGGCCTGGCCGTGATCGACTGGGAGGAATGGCGTCCAATTTGGATACGGAATTGGGAAATGAAAGCAATTTACAAGAAACAGTCAGAGCTTTTAGTGGCCCAGAAAAACCCAGGCTGGACTAATATCCAGATTAAAAAAGTCGCCCAGCAGGAGTTCGAGATGTCCAGCCGTAAATTCATGCTGGACACGTTACGGCTGGCCAAAAGCTTGCGTCCCAACCAGCTTTGGGGCTTCTACCTCTTTCCCGACTGCTATAACCACGACTATCGTCACAGTCTGGAAAACTACACGGGACGCTGCCCGGATGCGGAGAGGGCCAGGAACGACCAGCTGAAGTGGCTGTGGACTGAAAGCACGGCTCTGTTTCCCTCCATATACTTGAAGTCAGTGTTGCGTTCGACTTCCTCCGGTCGCCAGTTCATCCGAAACCGGGTGAAGGAGGGGATGAGATTGGCATCGGTGGGAGAGGGATTGGCACGTCCTGTTTTTGTCTACAGCCGGCCTACATATGACGGTGAGCTGGAACTGCTGACAGAGGTGGGTTTGTAGAAATGTGCTCATTTCAACTTATTGGCATTAAGCTAAGCTTTGGGCCCCTTAGCTACTGTTGGTAACTCAGACAAGCTTTACAGAACGTCCCTTAAGAATTCTACAGAAACACCAAAGTGGTAAACATTCATTGGATGTGATTTTTATAGCATTAAAAAAGTAGGTTTTATTAGTTGATTTTCTTTAATTTAGTCTTCAGTGAATTTCTGTGATGGAAAACGTCAGATTATCTGGGAATTTAAGATGAATTTTTCCATTCGCTCTTCATTTTATCCCATTACTGATTTTGGTGAAAAGTGTGTTCATAGAAGCACTAAAAATGGTAATATTTTTTAGATGTTATTCTTAATAATATATTAGCAATCTGAGTCAATGTAAAAATGAAAGAAAATTAAGATTTTAAAATTTTGGATTTTGCTGATAAACAAATTTCTTTTCACATTAAAGTTATCTTTCAGATCTTGTCAGATTTGAGTGTTGCTGTTTGAGACACTTTTTTTTTTTTTTTTGATGGAGAAACATCTGTGACTAAAGCAAAACTTTCCACTTGATCTGCCCAGTACTTTAAAATAGATTAAATTACTCTTTAGATTTTTTATTTTTATTTATTACATTAAATGAGTAATTTTACCTTTATAAATACTTTTATTTGGCTAAGTGTATTACTTTTATAATAATTATTATTTATTTAAAATATAACATATACTATTACATTTAAAAATATTTATTTAGTATTTAAATGTATTTAAATGCAGGGGGTTTTATTGATGTTCTAAATGGTCACTGATGTTCAGAGATTTGTGAAAGTTTATGGGAACAACATTTTATCATAATGTTAGATAAATACATTTAAAAGGTGTCCAAACATACAGATTCTCTACAGAAGGTAGCAGAGCCTTGTTACATTTGTAAGGCAGGGCTTAGCAAATAGACAATAAAATGTATGTTAATCACTCCATATGACCCGAAGCTAAACTTTGACATGTAACTGAATGTGCGGAAATGAAGGTTGACCTTAAAGGACGACATATTCCATTCAGCTGTCAGTGACTCTCCAGTCTGTTTGTTCAAAGGCCAGAGGCGTCTGCAAATAACTGTTCTATTTTGTACATTAGAGAAGTTCACATGCATAGCTGTTTTTCAGTTCCCATAAAGTTCTTTAGGTTTTATGCAGCCAAAAAAAAAAAAAGTAACATCTTTAAAACGAGATGTATTCGTAAAGATTTGAAGTTTACACTACTTAAAGAGAAACTCTGGAGCAAGATACATGCAGCAAACAGCCAATCACGTTGAACTTGGAGAGCATCAGCGAAACATACTCACTTGGCACAATTCATATTTTTTTGCTTTTCTTTATTAAAAATAATGAAAATAAACTTATAGGAATGTATGAATTATAAACAACTATAATTAAACAGTAGAAGTAGCCGCAAATCTGGCAATTATTGTCTCTAAAATTCTTTGACTGTAAACTGCTTTAATTTGAAGAGGCAGAGACGGGAGAAATGGCTTCATTGCATTAGATATATGTTAATTTGCTCACAGCTAATTGGTCCAGTTTGGGTTTGCAATCTCTAAACCAGTCTACAACCTGTTCTGGAGAAACCTGCTCAAAACCAACCCACATTCATCACCCCGAAAACTCAGATTTTGCTCAAACTAAATATGGGTAAAAACCAAAACCGCCTCTGCTCTTTATCTATGTGTGTGTGTGTGTGTGTGTGTGTGTGCGTGCAGGAGAACAGGAAGCATGCTGGTTACACTTACAGAGCCACCACCCACCACACCACACCAGCTGATTTCCTACCTTATTTCCACTGTTTAAGTTGCTATTACAAAAATTCCCCATTCAGTATGTGCGACCTTAACACCCAGCTTTCAAAATGAGCTAAATTAACACTTTGAACCTATGACTGATTCGTTTCTTTGTGTCTGTGTCAGATGGATTTGGTGTCCACCATCGGAGAAAGCGTGGCTCTGGGTGCAGCTGGTATTGTTTTCTGGGGTGAAGCTGCTTATGCCGGCAGTAATGTAAGCACTCACACATCACATTATCAGAAATAGTGCTTGTTAAGGGTTTTCTGTTGATGCTAGTTCTAAATTCTAATAATAATTATTACTTCGTTAATGGTGCTTCTATTGATCATAATAACTACATAAAGCCTGCTGTATATTGTATTTGATGCACAAATTTCTAAGGCCTCTAGTTTAAATGATAAGCCTGATCAAAACTTTGCTGAATAACCTGTTATACACAATATAGTGCATGGCGCCTGACTAATAGTTGATGCTTTTTGTAGCAATTTATTTAGTTTAATTGTACAAACATCCCCCTTTAGCTCATGTGTCAGTCTGCTGAGAAATCTTTACTGATATTTTTATTTAAGTAAATGCAACAACTCATGACTTATGTTGTTGGTAATATTTCAAGATGAACACTTACTGGACTGAAGGCACACATAGATTATGTGTGCATGATTTTCTATTAAAATCTTGTTAAAATGTAACATGTACTCAAAAATCACCATGTATTTGATGAAAGTCTATTTGTCCATTTTGTCATTAATTCCTCACACTCATGTCGTTCTAAACCCATAAGACCTTCGTTCATCTTCAAAACACAAATTAAGATATTTTAGATGACATCAGAAAGCCATCTGTTCCTCCATAGACAGCAATACAACTGAAATGATCACAGATCCAGAAACGTGGTAAAAACACCAGTAAAACAGTCCATGTGACATCACTGGATCAGCTTCAGTTGTCTATGGAGGGTCAGATAGCTCCCTGATATTCAAAAATATCTTAATTTGTATTCTGAAGATGGAAGGTCTTGCTGTCTTGGAACGACAGTAGGGTGAATAATTAACGGCAGAATTTTCATTTTGGTGTGAACTAGCCCTTTAAAAAACTTTAGCAACAGCATAGTAACATACTAAAGTGCCTACAACACCTTAGCTACAGACTGCCATCCACTTCCAATTTCTTCAAAAAATGTACAACTCTAGTTTTTACTGGACATAATCTCCATCTCTCTATGTTTTATTATTCAGACCATTTGTACCAGTTTGAACCAGTACTTGCAGGGTCCACTGGGCCGTTACCTGCTCAACGTCTCCACAGCAGCCGAGCAGTGCAGTCGCTTTCTGTGCAGCTCTCACGGCCGCTGTCTGCGCAGACATCCGGACACAGACACATATCTGCATCTTGACCCACAGACGCAAACGATAGTAGGCCAGGGGAGAGAACTGCACGTGAAAGGAGACGTGAGCGTGGAAGAGCAGCAGCGGATGAGCCAAGACTTCCAGTGCCAGTGTTTTAGCGGCTATCAGGGCGAGAAG
Source organism: Enteromius mattozi (assembly GCA_032359235.1). Lineage (NCBI taxonomy): Eukaryota > Metazoa > Chordata > Actinopteri > Cypriniformes > Cyprinidae > Enteromius > Enteromius mattozi. The sequence continues at coordinate 19,164,059 of JAUMHE010000051.1, read as the reverse complement.
TGTAATTTCAAGGACCCTCTTCAGCAGCGAGGAGACGGACATGCACTGAAAGCATTATGGATTTACCTTCTCGCTCCGTTGCTGCTGCATTTACTGACCTGAGCAATGCCATAGACACTCGAACTTGTTTTCTTATGAAATGTTTGGCTGGTCAGTGCGCTCCAAATGCTGTTGTGAAAAGGTCCTTTGCTTTCAAGTCATGTGTGGGAGCTTGAAATCAAAATTTATGTCTAAACACAGGAAACTCAGAGTTCCTTGGAGTTTAAATAAGCACTTTTGTTTGTTGTCACACGTTACTCACACAACATTTGAGCCAGATGCAACAGGAAAAATCTAATGAAGATTTATGACTAACTGATGAGTGGATTCATTCAGAAGAAGTCTTTGCTTGAGTCACTGTTAAAACAATTTGAACCGGTGCTTATTTGGTTTTAAGTGACTGCCTTGGTTTGAGTGTAGATTTGAGTTATAACTAAAAAGATGTTGGTTGTGGAGCATTACAGTGTAGGCTGTAGACATCATATGTAGTTAAGCAAATACACATGTATGATTTGAATAGGATCTGAGCAAGCCTTATAGAAACAGTTCAGCCTAAAATGAAAATTCTGTCATTTACTCAGTGTTAAATCCTTTATATGTCTTTTTCTGAATAACTTCAGAAGACTTGGAATATAGTATGTGAGCTGTGTGAACCACTTTTAATGGTTGTTTAAGAAATATGTAGATGAATTTGAATTTGTTTCTTTATTAGAGGAGATTTGGAGAAAAATAGCATTACATCACTTGCTCACCAGTGGATGCTTTGCAGTGAATGGGTGCCGTCAGAATGATGGCAGCTGATTTAAAAACATCACACTACTCTTCATTAATTAACATCTTTTGAAGCCAAAAGCTGCATGTTTGTAAGAAACAAATCAATCACTAAGGTGTTTTAACTTTGAACCATGCTTCTTTTCATCTATGCATATTTCTTTCCTGATTCAGGACTCATATTTTAGCCAGAAGCAACAGTTTGAAGTTTCAACAAATCCATCAAGATGTTGTTGTTTTTTTTTTATCACAAACTAACTTGTTTAAAGGTTGTGGATTATTTATAGTACTTGTAAATTATAATTTTTATCAGCTGTTTGGACTATCATTCTGACAGCACCCATGAATTGATAATTAAGTGATGTAGTAATGATAAATGTCTTAAAATGTGTTCTGGTGAAGAAACAAACTCATCTACATCTTGGATGGCCTGAGGGTGAACACATTTATATTTTCATTTTTGGGTGAACTGTTCCTTTAAGATGAGACTACTGGAGCTGAAAATGTGGATGCAGGTTATGCAATGTTGCTTATGCTGGCTGACCTGAGTTTGAATCTGGCTTGTGTGTCATTTCCTGATCACAATCCCCGTTTCCCATCCTGCCCTGTCCTATGAAGACAAAACCCCCAAAATAAATAACTAAAGAAGATACTACTAAAGAACTGACAGTAATTTATATCCTGTTATTTAAAAAGTATTTGGCAACTTTGGACTTTTTATTGCCGGTTCATGGACCGATTTAAGTGTTGCCAAATCAGTATATATTTTTATGCACATTTTTTTGCTTCGTTCAGCATCTCTGTCAGTGTTGTAACAGTAATTGTTGTGAGAGTTATGATACAGTGGTTATATTCATATGTGAAAAGGCACTGGACTGTGAGAGAAGCATTTGCATTATATCTTTAAATTGCCAACACATTTGTGACATTGTGAATTAGATTTTCTGAAATTGTGATGAAATGAATTTTGCATTTGATTAAAAATTGACTGTTAATATTGTGCGTTTAATCTTCTTAATTCATTTTTGTTAATTTCTTTTCACGTTTGTTGTCTCAAATTGATTTGTCCGTTTATTCAGTATTTCTCAGTTAGTGGACGTTTTTTTTTTTTGAGGAAAAAAGAACAAACTAAACGGGGGAAACATATGAGACTATAAACCTTGGATCTGGTCAACACAAGGACCAGCCCAAATTACAGGCTTTACAAACCAAGAAAGTTATATTTGTTGCTTTTAACTCTGTGAGCATTTACTCAAAATAGAATCAGAAGCAATATGAAATATGGTGTGTTTGTTAATCTTTACTCACTATGACTCAGATGCTTTACATGCAGCTGCAGACTTTTATGGTGTTACCCACAAATCTAACTTTAATTTTAGCTCTTTGCCTGTATACAGGATATTTTCTGACTATCGAGATAAGAGATCTAAAAATTGCTTCCTTGTTTTTGAGAATTAAAGTCATCATTTTGAAATGCTATTGACCATAAATGGCAAGTAATCTACATGGAAAGGAAATATCCTTTAAAACAGTGACATTAAGACCCGTTTTTCAATGAAAAGGTACACTGGGTTGTACTTCTTTTACAGTAATAATTTGATATAGGCCTATACCATGGCACTAAATGATTACCATATTGATTGGCATGGCATTTACAATGATATTTCAAATATATAACCAAGCATGTGCATAAATATGATATTACTGCAGTCTAGTAAGTAGTAGTTTTGAATAAGTGCTTTAAAGGGAGCTTTGTTGAGTCTTAATTTTATAAAAAACATTAAAAATGTCCAATTATATCCCACCTGAAAAGCGCATATGTAAGATATATGTTATGTATGACCATGAAAGCACAATTTTATAAAAACAAATGAAACAAAAAAGTATCTAATTTTTTCATTTTCATACTTTTGTCAGTGTATAAAGTAGGCCAATCTGATACACTAGTTGCCTATTCTATATTCTATATTCAATTCTATAACGTTGTACTTGTACGGACTGCCGGGTTTATTCATTTATCACTGTAGGGACCGACGTCCACGCGTCCTGTGTGAACGTCCCGACGCTCCCCTCTAGACCCCGCCCCCTCTTCCCTATTGGCTAAACAGGAGACGTTCAGCTTTTAACAAGAGAGGGTCACGAGTAAAGCTGAAACCTTTTGTTGTTTTGTGAATAATTCTAAGAGATTTACTGGATCAGTAAGTACGATTTATGTTCAGATGATACGAACGCGTGCATTTCATCACATAATCATGTTAAGTTGGGTCTGCATTCTCGGTGTCTGTCGGTTTTCTTGCGTAAAGTCACAGTTCCTCTTTTTAACATATCCGAAATATAAACAACAAAATGCATGTCACTATACTTCGTCTAATAATCATAAACATCTTAACTTACCTTGTTAGATGCGTGTATTTAACTTAAATTACCGTGGTAGCCAACGCTAACATAAAAGTAATACCATGTTTTTCAGCCTGCGGTACACTTCCCTTACAAAAAAGTGCTGACAGTAATACTGTGTTACTTTAAAATCAAATTACTACAATTAATATTATAATATATAAGTTAGGAGAAAGTGTACTTTTCCATACTTATGTTTTCATAGGATATTTTGTACTAATTTATCATATAACATTATCAACACAGAAGTATTTCTGATATATCATGACATTAATATGATATATTATGAAAATACCAAAAACACTACAGTATTACCATAGTAACATGTCCAAAATGGTAAATAATAATGTTAATAATTTTCACTTTGTAAGTATCTCTACCTGCCTCTGTTTCACAGTGAAATGCAAAATCATGTACATTATAAAGTCACGCTTGAGGGGAAAGGTCTGCACACCACACACACACTTAATGCAGTGCTTCCTGAAGTGGATGATTATTATGGATAATGAGTTGTTCAGGATAAAGTATACCTTTGTTCAAAAAAATTACCTCTCATCATTGAAATTACCTTGTGAAATTAGACTGTAGCTCGACTTCATTTCCATTTAAATTGCCTCGGCTCATGTGACATCAGATGTGGAGCTGGATGCTAAACGCTGTGCGTTCTCATCGTTGCAGGTTCATCGTGTCACCTTTTCCAGGGATGGACGGGCTTGGACGTGGGACGTGTCTTCTGGTGGTGTTTGCCATCTGTTTTGCGTCTGTTCTCGGCCGTCCATCCTCCCTTCTTCTCACCCATCTCCCGTTTTTTTCCGTATGGAACGCACCAACAGAGCGATGCACGTCTCGATTTGGGGTCGAGCTGGATTTGAGTGTCTTTGACATCGTATACAACCGTGACCAGGCCTTTATGGGAGACAACATCACTATCTTCTACTCTGACAAGTTGGGAGAGTATCCTTACTATGGTATAGACAGGGAACCAGTATATGGAGGCGTTCCTCAAAACTCCAGCCTGGACCAGCACCTCTGGAAGGCCGACAACGACCTGAGGACTGACATCCCAGATTTGGGATTTCATGGGCTTGCTGTCATTGACTGGGAAAAGTGGAGGCCGCTGTGGGAACGTAACTGGGACGCTAAGGAAATCTACTGGAATGGCTCCAGGGCTTTAGTGAAAGCCAAACATCCTACTTGGAAGCCGGATCAGATAGAAAAGGAAGCGATGTGGGAATTCGAGAAGGGTTCACGGACATTCATGGAGGAGACGCTAAAACTGTGCCGTAGAGAGCGTCCTGGAGGGTTATGGGGGTTTTATGGCTTCCCCTGCTGCTATAATTATCAGTACAAGAAGAACAAGACGTACACAGGTGAGTGTCCAGCTATGGAGATGAAGAGGAATGATGAACTGGCCTGGATGTGGAACGTCAGCTCGGCCCTGTACCCTGATATCTATCTGGATCTCGGGCTCCGGGGCCGTGGACAGGATATCTTACTGTACAGTCGCCATCGGATCCTGGAGGCCATGAGGGTGAGGGAACAGACCACCCATCGGCCTCCATCTGTCTTCCCCTACGCCAGGATCGCCTACACCTACTCCATGGAGTTTCTCTCACAGGTCAGCGCAGAGTTAAGGCCCGTTCACTTTTATCCGTTCATTTAATGTTTTAAGTGTTATAGACCTTAGAGTCATTATAGTTAATTAAAATTGAAACTGATTTTAAAATTAAAATCGTGAAAACCTTTTTGTTACTTGAAATAAAATTAACATTTACTGAAATAAAGTAAAATAAAAAAAATTTGTTTAACTTGATGTATTAAATAATTTAAACTGAAATAAAAAATAATATTTTTAATAAATACATAATTTAATATATTAAAAATAAATTATATACAGAAACTACTTAAAATAGCAAAAACACACCATAATATTATTAAAAATATATAATATATAAAATATTTATATAAAAAGCAGATTTAAAATATAAAATATACATTTTTAATTCATATATAACATTAATTATATAAATAAATATAAAAGCTATAATAGTAGTAAAAATATAGGAAATACATAGAACATATGAAAATATTTTGATATTCAAGTGATTATTGTCATGTTTATTGATTATGATCTACATGCCAATAAAAATAGCCTGTTTACATCAAGAAGGATAACTTTAACAATAACTAAATGATATTGTGTTTATAATAAGGCCATGTGCAGTTTGGTCACACGCTGCTTTAAATGCTTATGCTTTTTAAACTCTGAATTCTGATTGGTTTTATAGTTCTTGCTATACTTATCGACTTTGTTGTGAACGGCCCTAAATGCTAAAAAAACTGATCTATGAATCAAAATGAAAGGTTTAAAATATGCAATTTAACAGAAATGGTTTGTGTCACTGTTTTCAGGAGGACTTGGTGCACACTATAGGTGAGAGTGTCGCTCTAGGAGCTGCTGGTGTTGTGCTGTGGGGAGATGGGAACTACTCTCAAACCAAGGTTGGAGTGATGTTGATTATAACACAAATGCACTCATACACTTCTGGTAATTGTATATTAGTGGTTGGCTAGAAAGCTGGAGTGCATCATGCATTGACAAGCTGTTCGCAGATGTGATAAACTGGCGTCATACTAGAATTGTTCCATCAACTCATTCTCACATGAACACATAAAAGCGGTGTAACTTTTTACTGTATACAAAGTAATTCTAGTTCAGTTAACTCTGGTCTCCAAGTTCACTTAGTTTGACCAATAAAGGATCTGATTGTCACAGATTAATTTCCTTTATATATATATATATATAGTGTGTATAAAACCTGAAATAAAATGTAATGTAAATGGTGAATAACATAAAATTAAACGACTTGGACTTATTAACTCAAATAAATAAATTAAATATGTGACCCTGGAAACTCGCTGGGAATATTTTCAACAATAGCCCAAAATATTTTGCACAGGTCAAAATTTTTGATAATTTTTTAATGCCAAAAATCATTAGGACATTAAGTAAAGATCATGTTCCATGAAGATATTTTGTCAATTTCATGCTGTAAATATATCAAAACTTAATTTTTGATTAGTAAATGCATCACTAAGAACATCATTTGGACAACTTCAAAGGTGATTTTCTCAATATTTAGAGTTTTTTGCACTCTCATATTTTAATAGTTGTCTCTATCCTAATAAACCATACGTCAGTGAAATTATGTATAAATCCCAATTTAGACAAAAATGACACTTATGACTGCTTTTGTGGTGCAGGGTCTCATATAAATGAATGATTATTTGTAATACACTAGTGAAATATTTAAAATTAAAACTGACAAATTGCCATACCTAAGATACATGCTTTCTCCCCTTTAAACGTATATAATTTTTTACTTCCACATATAAATTGTATACATAAACCACATATACTTGCACACATAAACACAACAAATGACCATGGCTTGTCTCCTCTGTGCAGAAGGCCTGTGAAGCGGTTCGGGACTACCTGGACAACACACTTGGCCGCTACATTGTGAACGTGACGGAGGCGGCGTTTCTCTGCAGCCAGAATGTGTGCTCGTCCAAGGGCCGGTGTATCAGGAGATACCCGAGAGGCACGGCCTACCTGCATCTGGACCCAGCCGAATGGTCCATCATTCCTAGAACTAAGCTGCCCGGGCCTGTTAGCAGGGGTCCGTCTTATGTAGTCCACAGGAGGTTCAGGACGGTTGAAGGAGAAACAAGTGGATTCGCAGCCAGCTTTAGGTGCCAGTGTTTTCCAGGCTGGGAAGGAGAACAGTGTCAGAAACCAGTGCCTGTAGAAACTTTTACATGACAGAAATGACTAGAAGACTGTGGGGGTTATAGCTCAGGGGGGTCACCTGAAGCTGAACAACACATTACCATTCTGGACTTGACTTTAAAGGTTGATTATGGCTTTAACAAATGCACTTGAAATCATTTTAGATAAAGCATGTACTAAATGACCGTGTGCTTCCATGCTTGCTAGCTAAACTTTATAAAATATGATGATTTTTAAAAAAAATCAAGATGCAGTTGAGTGTTTGTTTACATCCAGTATACGCAGATCCCTGATATTGCAAATGAATGTTGATTTTATAATATCTTATGAATGAAAATCATTTATAAAATGCATCAAATCATTGAAATTTTATGGAATAAACTTTCTTATTTTCGATTATGATTGCATACAGTTTTCTGCCTAAAATGCCTGTTATACAGTTATGCATGCATGGTTAAATACTATTTAATTTCCTGTAAAATACTCAAACAGAAAAGCCTGTGAGGCAGAAGCAATAGTGTTAAAATCAGATTTTAATTTTTTTAGTTTTAGTCAGTGGTTATATGCAAAAGAAATGCCACATCACAGCCGCTTTGTTGCCTTTCACACTTCTTTTCACATAGATAAGCTATATCTTACGCCATCTTTGTAGTGTAAAAGTGGCTATAGATTAATAAATGCACGCAATTTAGTATGCAAGTACATGCAAAAAAAAAAAAACATCCAAAAATAATGTCAGATTTTGAATGCAAAACTTTTCTAGCAATGTAAATCAAAGATCAAAATTTTTTCTATATCGGTTGGATTTGAGCTCATTTAAAAGCTAGAATACTACTAAAATGAACCAAAACAGCAATTATTAGATATATGCACTTAAATCATCTTGAAATAATCTTTTCTAGCATTTAAAATAAACTGTCTTTCTTTTCTGGGAAAACAAACCTAAAGCCTAATTTTCTTGTATATCAGGTATATGCAGATTTTGTCCAATAAAACGCCCACTCGATTTTGCATGCCCCGCCCACTAATACCACCTGATCTGGCTAGCAAATCATAGTTCAGCAATTAAAAAAATTAGATCAGGCCTTAGATATATATATATATATCCCATCGTGTTTTATTTCATTACAAAAAAACACATCAGCTCAGAGATGGAATGGAAGAAAACTGTAAGGAATAATACAACATGTGAGGAAAATCAATACAGTGCAGCCTTATGAAGGTAAGCTGAAGGTTTTGTTGGAGATTTACCTGTTTAACCCTGTCACTGTAAGCGAAAAGCAACACAAACAGTCTGAAATCACTCTGTAGGGCCACTAGATGACAGTAGAAGCACACTGTCAAGTGTACAATGAGACGTCCAGCTCAAAACCCTTCGTGTGTAGAGATGCTAAACATGAAAGACTTCATTACTAACTAATAGTCTGAGCTAGAAACACTCAGGTAAAGTAACTTAACTCAGTGGAAGTTAGCATCAATCAAGAAAGATTTGATACGATGTAGATGTGTTTGTTTGCTAAGGTGTTTATCTTGGTCGTTGGCATTTTGCTTTGCATTTTTGGGGCCTGATAGTCTATGATGCTCTTTAGAAATTGCTTTGTATGGTGTTACTTTTATTTGTTCAATAGAAGTCGTCGGCCTCTTATGCATTTAGCCTTGTAGCTACTGTTTATAATTCCACTGAAAACTTCCATTCCAATGTTTATTATGTCAGTTATGTAGGTGTATTCTGTTGGGAGACCATGATACAGTGATGGTACAGCTATAATACTTAATGGTACTGAACAACATGGTAAATTGCATTCTACCCCAAGGTACTGCAATAGTACATGTCCAAAATACCATGGTGCTACCACAGTATTTTACTTTTTTGTAGGCTAAGTGTTGTGAATGGAATTGGATTTAGAGAGCAAAAAGAAATCTTTGCAGTCGTAGATGTAATCTCCTCATCGTTATTGCATTATCTTGGAGAAAATGGAAATCATTTTAAGCTGTTTGAGTTTGACCTTTATAGGGGTCAGAGAGACCTAGCACACTATCAAAGGGGTATTTTCCAGTTGAAATAGGTTACAGAAGATGACTCCAATCAGCAATTTGAAGAAAATAGATTTGGACATCAAATTGGATGTAACAAGGATGTAACTAAATGTAAAAGTTGATTCGGTAATTGGAAAGAAGCTCCAAATTGATCAACCACTAATATTTTTGAAAAAGATTTTTATGTTGTATTTTTGATATTTGGTGTATAGAGACATCCAAAACTGTCCACTGTAGTTAATTAAAAAAAAAAATTCTTTGCAAGAAATTACTATTTCAGTCTTCCCCTTTGCCATTTATTTGTAATTATTTGCATAATTTGCCAAAAGTTTCTGAGTGAAAACTGATGTTATTCATAAACTGTGTATTTAAACGATTGTTTAATAAATATATTTGCTGAATAATCATCCATTCAAACCACCCTAGCACATCTGTACTTACTGTTTTTATGAATGTAAGACTTTTATTGAGTTAAACTACTGAATCCAATTGTCCTTTTCATGGGTGATTGCCAGTAAAAAAATCACATTAGCCTAAACCTACAAAAATGGCTGGACCACTGATTAAGAGAAGAAAAACTTTACATTTTGGTCATTCTGGTCTGTGGCAGCGGTGAGAGAATTACCCGTGCTCATGAGATAAGGTAAACAAAGGGCGTTAAATTTAGGCTCACTTCCATTCCCCCAGAACTGATTGCATTGACCCAAAGTCACACATTTAGACAGATAAGCAGGCGCAGAGGATGATAATAGACGTCCCTTTGCAACTTTTGTGTTTTATCGGTCTCCAACCTGGAACAGCGGTCCCTTAAGACAGCTCGCCACAGTCTGAGAGACAGCGAGTGTGTCCAACATCTGAAAAATGCTGCTTTTACAAAGTTAGATACATTATTTCCACTAAAATCTCTTCATCCGGTCAGTTTTTTTTTTTTTTAGTCAACAATTGAAATAATTCAGATTTTGTAATCTTCTGCTCACCAAAGATGCATTTATTTTAAATATATCTATATCTATACAGTAGTCAACAAATTAAGTGGATCACATTCCTTTCATCAAAGTTTGATTACCTTTTTTGATCCACTTCAAATATTGACTACTGTATAGAAAATTGTAGGTTATTCCTGTGATCAGAGCTGAGATTTCAGCATCATTACTCCAGTCTTCACATGATCCTTCAGAAAGTATTCTAAAAAGCTGATTCGAAAAACATTTCCTATTGTTATCAATGTTGAAAAAGTTGTGCTGCTTCATATTTTTCTGGGAACCATGGTATACTACTATTCAAATGATTTTGTTTAAAGGAAATTATTACTTTTATCCAACAAGAATGCATTAAATTGATCAAAAGTGACAGTAAAGGCACTTATACTATTACAAATGATTATGTTTAAAGTTTGTTGTTCAGTAAACTTTCTATTCATTAAAATATTCTGGGGAAAAAAATCTAAATATTAAGTAGCAAAAACTGCTTTCAACATGACTAACAAGAACCATTATTAAGTCAGCATATTGATTTCTGAAAGATGAAATGATGCTGGAAATTCAGCTTTGCATCACAGAAATAATTTACATTTTACAATATATTTAAATAGAAAACAGTTCTTTTAAAATGTAATAATATTTCACAATATTACTGTTTTTATACTGTATTTTTAATCTAATAAATACAGCGTTGTTGAGCATACAATAATTCAAGAAACGCAGAAATAATCCTAAAAGCATCTGTAATCCTGTGTATGTGGTTCAGATAAAAATATTAAAAATGGTGTCTAATGGGGCTACTTAAAACAATAACAAATTTTCCAGTTCAACGGTATTACAACCTTCACCATTAATTAAAGCTATTGTAGGTTTCAGATACCCACTGAACTGTTGCCAGTCACCCAACTCTATTTTTCTGCTTCTGTTCCTCTCATCTCTTTTCTTTGGTGTCGTGACCTGAGTCTCGTCCTCGGTCATGCTTTCCATTTCCCCTGCTGTTTGGTGGTCTGGCGAGCGCCGGCGTCATCTCACTCACTCACCGCTTTTTAATAAGCGCTTCGTCACGCACAGCCTCTGTCCTTCAGAAAGAGTAAGCACACGGATCACGTGTGAGGGGACTCTGTATTTGAGCAAGACTCTGTCTTCAGTCATGGCTGTCTATCTTTTCACTTTATTGTGAGGTTTGGACTTGTAGACCTTTTGGAGATGAGTTTAAAGTGAAAATGGTCTTGGGATGATGTGTTTGCATTGTCCTTAACGTTGGTGCTTCACATCATTTTGTCAACATAATCAATAAACAGGTTTGATGTTGTTAATTCCAGTGTGTCTTGTAAGCAAGTAGTGAATAATGACTTAAATTTAAGCACACTACGTTATAGTATCTAGTCTAAATTTAAGATTGTGAATTTCCATCCATTAGGATTAGACAGTTTTAAGTTTTATTTAAACAAAACAAAACGTAATGCATATTTAATATTCATTAATGAAACGGGTAATAAACTGCACTTAAAAAATCATGGCTAGTTTATTATTTATTATTTGAAGCTATTGGATATTATTTAAATAATCAGTTTCAAATTGCATTTATTCAAATGCTTATGTATGCTTAAAAGCAGTATAACTGTTTTCATTGTGCAAGTATTAAAATATGGTTTGCTGTTAAATGAGAAATACTACATTTTATAAATGTATAATATTGAAACTGGATTTGTTAATGATTAAATATATAAACATGGTTATAGTGCCTGTTTTGTGTTTTGACTGGCAAATATGCATCACATTATGTTTTTTAGTTTGTTTACTACTCTGTAATCCAAATGGATGAAAATTTTACATGCAATTTAAATACATAAACCTTAAAATTAGGCCTAACTGTTTTTTGAATGATATAGCATGCTAGTCATGTGGATAACTTTTATGTTGCTTATTTTTAATTTTTGGAGCATTTAGTTTAAAACAACAAAACATGGCAAATGCAAATTTGCATTGGTGAATATTACAATTTTGCTGTAAATGTTGACTGCACAGTTTTATTTAGATATATTTTGTGTACTGGTGAAGAAGATTAGCTGCACATACTATTTATTTTCCAAAGAGGCAGCGGATTTTGAAGGGGAAAAAATACATGATGAGATTCATAAGCACCATTTACAGAACTAAAGTGCATCATCTGAGCTTTGTTTATTTGTTAAAACTTTGCCAGTAAGTGGAAAAAAAGAGCAGAAAATATGAACTTAACTCAACACATTTATATTTTTTTCCCCCAAACCAAAGTTAAACATGCAGCCCTGACATAATTAGGAATTGAATATTTTGTTTCACAGGAGAAAAAGTCTGGAGTGATAGATTTTGAACACTTTATTATTATTATTATTATTATTATTATTTGTTACAATAATCATCAAACCTAATTTTCAGAGATGCATATATTTATTTGGAATTTGCATTTAAAATTGAACTGAGTATGAATTGATTTGACAGGTTTTTTTTTGTTTTTATGTAGTCACTCAGAACATTTGATATCATGCAACTTTGGCATATATTACAACCAATCAAAGATGAAAATCAGCTATTGCAGTCAAATATACAATTTGCACATTACAGCCATTCATGCATTAATATGCGGACACATGCCGGCATAATAACCCATTTACCTCCTCAGCCACATTTATTAGTATTGCATTTGAAAACCTTCTACTGTTTTTATAATTAATTTAAATAAGATTTCTGCTATGCATACCCATAATTCAGATTTTTTTTTTTTTTTTTTAATCTTTCAGCATTTACTCGCTACCCATTCTGAATAAACATTTCTCTTTCTCTACGCTAATCTGGCTAATAAATTGGATAGCGCAGGAGCAATGTGTTTGCTATCGGTGCCGTGTCGCTTCACTGCCCATCGGGCCGCCTCGCCGCAGAATTGGAGTGACACCGTGGTCACTTATTTGAAAGTGTGTGCTGATTGCTCTCGCAAAAATGGCAACCACTCTTTTTTTTTTTTTGTGAATTTATCTGCAAGGAGGAGAGAGACTCTCTAATCAACCTTCAGAGGGTTTCTGTCGTCACAGGCATTGGTTATTTGGTGTGTGTAGCCTGGTATTTGACCCACAAGCCTCTGTTTTTCCAGGTTTTAGGGATGGTATATCAGTTTTCGTAATATTTGACTTCTAGGCTTATTTATGTAATAATAGCATGCAGTTTAGGGACAGTTTTATTGCTTTTTGACAGTAGTTATGTTTAGAATGGGAAATAATGTATCAATTGCAGTATGATGTTCATTATGTCCTTCATACTACTACACTAATATACTACATATAAAATATGTATATAGTGCATATTGTTTCTCACACTGTAATTTTAAGTATTTACTATGCAGTACGTAAATAAATTCAATACATAAAATATATAATATTTATGAAATGCAAATGTAATTTTTGATGTAATTTTCCGTTGGACCCCAGTCTGTCGTCACGACATAACTCGTATTGACTGTCTATGTTACGTATGTAACCCTCGTTCTCTGATGGAGGGAACAGAGACGTTATGTCCCCTTGCCACGACCTTGAACCATCGCTGAGAGCTGGGACTCGTTCTCGGCTCCTCAGCAAATCTGATGAGTGGTTGCACCTGTCGCCTCTTTATACCCGGATGAAGGGGAGTGGCTCAGGATTGTTTAACCACTTGCCAATTTTCATTGGCGTTTTCTCTTAAGCAGAGCGAATCAGGGCTCTAGGCAAGACCCCAGTCTGTCATCACGACATAACATCTCCGTTCCCTCCATCAGGGAACGAGGGTTACATACGTAACGAGACATTTTTCACATACCATTTTTAAGAAAAAGTAAGATTGTAATATAATATAATTAGTGCTGTCAAACGATTAATCCATCCAATATAAATGTTTTCGTTTACATAATATATGCCTATGTACTGTGTATATTTATTATGGATATACAAATACACACACACATGCATACATATATTTAAGAAAAATGTTATATTTGTATATTAAATGTATTTATAATCTAAATTATATAAGTATATACATGTAAATACATGAGTGTATACACGCACATATAATGTAAACAAAAACGTTTATTTTGGATGTAAGTAATCATTTGATAGCATTAAATATAATATTATTTTTATATTAGTATATTATATACATTTGCTAAAAAAAAACTAAAAATCTTGGTTGGTTCTGGTTCAGAAAACCTTAAATGACCTTAAAAGGTCAATTAAGTGCATAGTGGTGTATTTAGAATAAGAGGCATAATTGTAAGATAATACCATTTCATACAAATTTTACACAGAGCTTCCTCCCTCCGCGTATATGTAACAAAGTTTTGTCTGACATCTGGAAATGCCTAGTTAACATCATGATGGTACTGTTTTTATCATTAAAATTATGTTAAATAACTTTTACAGTGCTGCAGAACTATTAACTTAATAATAACATAACTTAATATAAATATAAATAATAGCATGTGTACAGAGAAAGAACTGCAAGATTTACTAGTCATTACCTTTATAGGTAATTGAGAACACATTTTAAAAATATTTTTCTATTAATTTATTAGTCTGCATTTATATGTCTATTTTAAGAAATTTATTTTAAGAAAGAATTTTTCTCTCATTTGAAAATATTTCCCACATTTGTGAGAGGAATGAGGAATTTATCACTACAAAGCTTTTGACTAACTTGACCTGTCCAACTTGAATGCATTAGCAGCACAAAAAACCTTAATTTTTAAAAAAAACTTACTGTACAATCACGAAAAAAGGTGTAATTTCAGTTCATCGGAATCTCACATATTCCCATTTAATTAACCTCTTATTTACATTGAGTTACAGTGAGAGGAATCGCAAGCGTGCAGGAAAACAATCTTGCGTTTAGAAGTGAGTGAATTCTGACTAACTTGAATGCAATGGCTAATCAGAAGTATTTAAGAAATTAACAGATATGTCTGTGATTGGATACATTGCAGCGCTATAAATAGAATTATTTTGACGCTTTCCAGATCGCAAACACAAATACCCACTTGAACGTTTACCAAATGTTTTGCCAATATCCTATTATTAGAAGTTTCAAACCTGGGTGCTTTTGACTTGGCTTTTGAAAAAATGGACGTGCGGCGCATTAGAAAAGTGTCAGTTGAATGCCCTGCTTTACACATTAGTATAAAACCCTGCTAGATTAGAGATAAGCATCTGTGGTCTTCTCACGGCGCAGTGGTTAAGGTCTGTGGTTTGATAGACTCTGTTCAAACCTAATGCCATCTGAACACAAACCACACGCAGAAAACCAGCATGACTGGGCCTGATTAGAGCTCTTTCCATTCACACTTTTTTCTGCACATAATTTTGTTATCCCAGTTTCAGTCAAATTAGCCTGCTCGCTCTTATCACTCACCCCAATGCATTGTGGGTTATTGAGCAAGGCTTTCTTTTAATTAACTTACAGGCCTTAGAAATATGTGCTTTTTTATTTTGAAGAGCAGAGAATTAACTTTTCTAATGTATTTATAGGCATTTGAGGCTGTGCTGTATTGTTAATATAGTCTTGCCTGAACACCATTGGGATACACAAGTTGCCTTATTGTATTTTAGAAGTCAATCATTCTAAAATAAAAACATCAAGGTCACAAATACTCATTAAAGTACTTTAGCACATTCATTCGGTGCTGAACTCCATCTGAACACTGGATGATGAATGTCAATGTGACGCTGTTTCGTTATCATATAAAAAGTTAATTTATTTTTTCTTTTTTTGGGCTTCTATGGAATGACAATTGAATTTAAACAATTCAGACAATTGAGTTTGATTTGGCACATGATCTTTGACATCGTCGATTTTAAAGTCTTTCTCACTAATATATTAACATAAATGTTAAAAATAAGTACATTTTGCAAATGCATTTATATGTAAAATGTTATAGTCTGATCATATACTGAGAATCATTTTAATCACATGACCTTTGACCTCACCAATGAAAGATATTTGTAGTGTTTTCTGCAAGTTTAATTATGCAAATATAAATTTGAACATAAAACACATGCTTAATACATTTTTAATACAGTTAAATAATGACAATTTAAAAATCATATGACAACAACCAAAAAAAAAGTGGAGTCTTCTTCACTAATCTGATTATATAATGCACAACTTTCACATATATTATATCTAAAATTTAAACCAATAACATTAATTTAGCCATTAATCAGTTTTTGTGTAAAATGATACAGTCTAATAAACATCAGAAATGAAAGATATGGGAAGTCTTCTCTGCCAATATAATTATGTAAATATTAATTTTAACAAAATTTTGCCAATTTATATTTTGCACACTTTTGTGTAAAATATTACAGACAGATCAAATAATGGGACTTAAAATCCTACAGTCTTTGACCTCACCGATCCGAGATGTTTGTTATAAGCATTCTCCTCCACTAAAATATTAATTTTAGCATAGAAATATTTACATTGTGATCAAGTTAAGAGAATGTAAAAATTGCTGCTAATCTATTTATATTAATAAATCCATTTTAAGGCAACCTTTTTGTGAATTTAGTGAAATTACAAGTCTTCTGTGCTAATCTATTTATATAAATCTTAATTTTAATAAATGTACATTAATTCAGTTTTGTACAAAAAGTTTGCATGATCAAGTACTAAGAGTTTAAAAATCACATGACCTTCGACAACAATAAAATATGTGGAAAGTCTTCTACAGTATATTTACGAATGCAACTATGCATGAGTATATAGCTAGTTGCATTTTGTCATTCCTTTTAGCATCAGAACAGATCTGATTCTCAATTGTGTTTCACACTGCTCTAAAGTACTGCAAAGAAAGTCAAAAACTCCTGGTAAGCACTGTGATTCGGACTCCTTACCCTCTTCATTCCTTCTCGTATTCTTTCTCCTCACACACAGACATGGCCACACATACACGTACAAAGTGGGCCACTATTATTAAGAATCTAGTAGTTGTTGGTTTCAGCAGAAATGTCAGCGTGCGTTTTAACCTTTACTCGAGCATGTTATCTGCCTCCGTGGCAATGCAATGGGAAAATGAAGGATGGAGACAACGCAATGGGATTTGAAAGGTCCCCGTCAGCCCCTGGCCCTGAGGCACTCTCCCCTTCACAGTTCAACAACGCAGATACACGGCTTTACGCGTGCGCACACACACGTGACCCCATTGAGAGAGCTTCAAATGTTGCTATCTGTCTCTGTGCATCTTTATCTGGTCTTGTAGGGCTCAACATGCAATGAGGGAAGCGGGTAAAGTCGCTAAAACAGCTTTGCTAAGCGCATTTGCTCGGTCAGTGGTAAGTCTAACTGACGCTGTTTACTGCAGTCAACAGAATCAATAATCAAAAGGTGGACATGCTTACGGTTTGGTCAGCCGGGGATGTACGCGCTGTGTAATGTGATTTGCACTAGTGGGACATGTGCATCAACACCTTGGGGTCAGTATTTATGGGGTTTATTTTTTTTATTATGGTTTTTTCATTCAGCAAGGACGCATTAAACTGAACAAACATGCCAGTAAAGTCATTTATAGTTCAATTAAGTGTTGTTAAAAATATCTGGGGAAAAACAGGGCAGTGTCTATAAAAATATTCAGCAGCACAACTGTTTTCAATGTTGGTAAAAATCAGAAATGTTTCTTGACCAGAATGATTTTTGAAGGATCATGTGACACTGAAGACTGCTGAAAGTTCAGCTTTGGAGAAATGAATGCTGTTTTAAAATATATTCAAAATAAATTTTAAAATATATTTTTTAAATAGTAATAATTTTTTACAATTTTACTGTATTGTTTAATCAAATGAATGCAGCCAACAGACTTTTGAAAAGCATAAAACGTAATGAAAAAATTAAATAAAATCAATTAAAAATGTGTACTTAAATGTCTTAAGTTGCACAGGTTTTTTTGCACCCTCAGATTAGATGTGTCTTGGCCAAATATTGTCCTATTCTAACAAATCATACATCAATGAAGAGCTTATTTATTCAGCTTTGAATAGTAATGTATAAATATACTTGCATAGCAGTATATGGCTTTTGTATATGACACCTGCAAAAACAACACATTTAATTATCACTTATTAAATGAATACTTTTTTATTAATACTATTTATTTATAGACTTCAGGTTCAATCCTCCAGTTCTTGCATGATGACATGCTTGTGATATTCCTCAGTTGTTTTTTGTATAAAAGCAAAAGAACTAAAGGTATAAATGCAAATCACCCCATAACTATATGTTTACAGTATAGTATTTAGCATTTGACCTGGGTGTGAATATTAATGAGCATCAAAAATGAAATGTCTCTGTGAAAGTACTGCAAGTAAACAGAGGCGTTATTAACTTTATGTGAGCAGGACATGCTCGCTTCGGTCAGTTAAGAGACAGGGTGCTGCTGACATGAGGTGAGGAGTTTGACTTTAGTCATTAAATATCTTTGGAAAGACTTAATGACATGACAATCCAGTGATTAGTTCTAGATTTCCTTTGAAAATTGTCCATAGAGAGAACCTTTACTAGAGTCAAAATGTACTATTACCACTTTAGGCATTTTTGGTATGTCCAACTCAAACAATCACTTGAGGGATAGTTCACCCAAAAAAGAAATGCACAGTACTCACTCTCCACTCTGTCAACAACAAAATAAACTAAGTAAACATTTGACAGTAGCTATTGACTTCCATAGTATTTTTTTCAACATAGTATGTTGGAAGTCGATGGCTACCGTCCACATTGTTAAAAATATCATCTTTTGTGCTCAACAGAAGAAACCCTCATGCTTTTCCAAACCTGTATGAGTTTAAGAAAAGGATGCCAGAATTCTCAACTGTCCCTTCAAGTAATATTCAGAGAGAGATATTATTAAGGTAATTAGTTGCTGATCAGTGTGATATTTACAAAGCAATTGATTTGATTTTTAGAGTGTATGGTAAGCTATGGCTTTAAAGGACAAAATCAGTGATTATACCCGTGCTTTATCTTCTTGTTGGCATCTTAGATGTGGTCAACGTGTGTTTTTTTTTTGACATACTTTGGTCTGCTCCTGCTGAGCATCTGTACACACAACATTCCCTTCTTCTCTGCTGTTTTTATCACCATCTTCCCGGTGCCAGTCCAGTAACGGTGCGTCCGAGCCTTGCATTATCAGCAGGGGAGGCCGGCTTAATCTGGCAACCCATCATTTAATGCTGGTTCATAATTGAGATGTTTTTTTTTTCTGAACAGGTGATGTCTGTCAAGCGTGACGAATGGGATCTCTCTCACTCTTGCCGTCGCTGACTCACTCTCTTCTTTCTCTCTGCTCTTTTTCCAGCATTATTAAGCGACCTCTGCCATTTTCTTTCAGCGGGAAAAAAAACAAAATGGGAAATTAATGAAGATGGTGCCTGTCACAGGGAGAGGGCTGGTTAATTGGTTGTTTCCACTTTTACTACAGATAGATGAAGTGTCTTACAGCTGTATCTCAGCATTGCTGTGACCCTGAGTGTGGAGTAAGACTGAACCAAGACCAGCAGACCACACTGGGCCGGTTTAATCTGTGGCTTCTGCTAGAGTAAGGAAGCTTGGAGCTGGTTATGCATGTGGTTGACATTGATTATGTGTTGTGGTGATTATGGATGTGGTAGCATCTAATCTGTCTGTTTTTATGCTCCCTTTTCTGTCATGGTGGAGCAGCTTTAGACACTATAGGCAAAAACATTGTTTCATGCACTGGTCAATATTGTGATCTTTTTTCTATTTTATATCTCCATTTAAAGGGTTTAATTTAGTACGCTTGAGCCTTTCCATGGGAGTAAACGGGTGTTTTGTTATCAACAGTTCAGAATCCCTCACACGGTTCCAAGGGTGAATAAAGAAAGTAAGAAAAAAAGTGTTTATTACATTTAAAATATTAATATTTTTCTTACAACAAAGGATTCGCTACATGGGGCCTCTATTCAACCCTCGTGTGAGGGACGTTATATTACAGATGCGTTCACTTAATTTCACGTCTTCTGAACTGTTAACAACAAACATCTGCCAGGACAATTTTTAATATAACTCCAATTGGAAAGAAGAAAGTCACAAAAACCTAGGATGCTTTGAGGGTGAGTAAAACAGCCTAATTTTCATTTTTGGGTGAACTATTCATTTAATGTTTTAAAGTCCTTGAATGAAAGGTGAGTTTTGAAAAATGTATGTGAAACATCTGGAGAGGTTTGAGTTATGGTTTTATGCCGGCTGGCCACATAGTTTTTACATTACGGTCTTATATTGACATTTAGTTTGCTTCTATGGATTTTGTGGGTTATTACAAACTAGTTTTTAAAACTTTGTTTCTTCAGGTTAGTTTTGATTTTTAAAAGCTGTGTTGCAAGCCTTTGGATCTCCACCAAGCTGAGATAAGGAGATTAGAGAAATGTCATCCTGTGGCAACCTTTTCTGTTGTGTGCATTTAGATGACAGATGCTTTTGTGGGAAGCCCTTCGGGTGGGTTTGGGCATTGAACATTGCGAAATGAGATGAGTTCATCTCGAACGCATTGTGAATTACCGCCCTGTCATGTGTAATTGTGATTTCTCGAGAACAGATTAGGCGTAAAACACTTTTTGTTGTCTCAAGGTCACTTCATCCGAGCGGCTCGCTAAAAAATCTGCACCCTGCCAGTCTTGGGCTGTCTGCTACGCTCTCCATCCCGTCTTCAGAGTCAGTTTTTCTTCCTCCCTCTTTTCCATCACAGCTCTTTTGTTCAATTTACCCCCACACCCCCCACCCCCCAAGTGCAAGTGCTCTAAACCAGAGAAGTCTGTGTGAAGCTCTGTGATTGGCTGCGCTGGGTGGCGGTGTTCACAATCGATTATGCCACGGCGCTCTCCGACTAACAGCTTCTGTGTGCGGCGCGCTCTTCTTTTATACCGCCGCGCCACCAGCACAAATCTCTAACCCCTCTGCCCTCTGCCCCGCTCGCTCAATCTGCTCTTTTTCTATAGTCTTTCTTCCTCCTTCCCTCTTCTTCATTCTAGTCTTTCTGCGACACACCGTCAATTCACTTCTGGCTAAATTACCTGTTTCATTCTCCTCTTTCTCTCTCTCTGTTTTTCTTTCCAACCAGTTCTTCACGTAGGAAAGAGACAAATCACAAATGAGATCTTGTGGAATGTCTCGAATGCTTCTTCTAGTTGACAGAAATGAGATTTAATGGAGCAAGAACATGAACACCAAATGGACCTCATTTACTTTAATAGTTATAGGACTTAAAAGTGCACAAATCATGAATGTTACTCCTATGCTAGAACATAGGCCTACGTGTGTGTGTGTGTGTGTGTGTGAATAAAGAAGTATACATCCATCCATTAATCCATCCATTTCTCTCCATTGCTCCATCCATCCGTCTATTGCGCCTTCTGTCCATCCATCCATCCATCTCTGTCTGCCTTTCCATCCGTCCATCCATCTTTGTCTATTGCTCCCTCCCTCCATCCATCCATCCATCCGTCAGTCTGTCTATTGCTCCATCCATCTGTCCATCCATCCATCCATTGGTTTACTGCACCATCTATCCATCCATCCATCCAACTGTCTATTGCTACATCTGTCCATCCATCCTTCCGTCCATCCATCATCCATTCATCCATCCATTCATCTATTCATCTCTCCATCCATTTTGTATATTTCTCCATTCATCCATCCATCCATGTGTCTGATCATACATCTGTTCGTCTGTTCATCCATCTGTCCATCCATCTCGGTCTATTGCTCCATCCGTCCGTCCATCTGTCTATTTCTCTATTCATCTGTCTGTCTATCTATCCATCCATCCGTCTATCTATCTATCTATCTATCTGTTTCTCCGTCCATCCATCCATCATCCATTTGTTCGTCCGTCCATCCATTGGTCTATTTCTCTTTTCGTCTGTCAGTCCATTCCTCCGTCCATCCATCCATCTGTTTTTCCGTCCGTCTGTTCATCCATCCATCCATGTCTGCTGTTCCATAAAGTGTCCTAAGCTAAGAAAAATCAACATCTGAGCACTAACATTTTCTTCATGTGGCAAAATTATTTA
>JAUMHE010000051.1:19117969-19139020 GCA_032359235.1 Enteromius mattozi | reverse complement strand
TGCAGCCTTGATGAGCAGAAGAAACATCTTTAAAAACCATTAAATATCTTACTGACCCCAAATTTTTGAACGGTAGAATATATATACATAATATGAGATATATGAACAAAATGTCACTTTTTAAAAAAAGTTTTATTACATTTTTATACAAAGCCAAAATTGTTCAATGTTTTTAAAACCATTTGGGTTACTCCTGTAATAGTGCACTGTAGCTAAATAATGGTTGCTTTTGCTCTCAGGATTACATTAATGAGGTTTCTGTAATTTTACTTTAGTGTAAGCTTGAAAAGTTACATGATATGAATGTCTCAGAATGTTACCATAATTACTGGTTGATTTGATCCACACTCTGACCTGTAGGCTGCCTTTGTACTCTTGAGATCAAAACATTACATCCATTTGCACTGTGGCTGATGAACTAGATACACCGGGACAGCAGCGGTGAGTAAGGTAGATTATAGCTGACAACTAATGCTATCATAATGCAAGCGTCTGCTCATCACTTTGAACTCCAATAACTCTCCATATCTCATTTCTCACCCTCTTTAGTCATTTAGTGTGCAGACAGGCAGTCTGCATATTAGCACATGAAAGCAAGACACTGAGACTATTACACACTCATGCGCTCCCATCTGCCTGTTTATAAGAACCAAAGTTACAGGCTCAAAAAAATACTTTATATCAAGTATGAAGTAGTTTACTAAAATGTGCATCTGTGGTACTTAAACTGAGATTTGAAACGGATATTCATGTTCCCCAATTGACTTTTAGGTGATGTTGCTAGCAGTAATCAACTAATGCATAATGCATTTTTTAAGGAATAGTTAATTCGAAATGAGCTGAAAATGTTCTCACACTCAGGCCGTTAAAGATATACATTAATTTGTTCCTTTATCAGAACAGATTTGGAGAAATGTAGCATTCCATCACTTGCTCACCAGTGGATGCTTTGCAGTGAATGGGTGCCGTCAGAATGAGAAGTGAATAACTGGAGTTTGTAAGAAACAGATCTACCATCAAGATGTTTTTTTTTTACTTAAAAACAGTGCTTTTTGTTTAAAATATATAGTACAGAATCCATAATATTGCTTTTTAGAATGTCCACCTGTTTTTAGTGATTAGTGTGGCAAGTGCTTTATATGGACCACAAGTGGCCAAAAACGATGTTTTTCCTCTTTTAAAAAGTGATCTAAATATTTGTGGCTTGAAAAGCTTTAATTAACAGGCCATTTCTGTGGTCCTGTGGATGTTTTTCCCTCCAGGTCTCCTGTGCCAGTCATGTGACCAAAAACTGGGGAAAAAAACGAAATCTCTGCATGTTGATAGTCCAAAAAGTCAAATATACTTGACTTTCAGATGCACCATTAATGTAGCATTTGGACTGACAAATTAGAAATTTGCATAAAGCGTTCATGCATTTGCATGAACTTTTCCGAAGTTTGCAATCAGACGGTTTTGTTTTTAATTACTATTTGTGAAAGCCGCATGTACCCACAAGTTAAAAACCCTTTTTGTACCACAACGGTTTAATTATAGTTGAGTAGGTAGTGCTTTGCCTTTGTCCTGGACACATTAGAATAATTAGCATTGTTAATTTGCATTAATTATGTAGTCTGGGTGACCGAAAATACACAGCATGTTGGAAAAAGTAAATTTTTAATTATAGTGTGGACCAATTTTATCAATTGTTGTAGGTACTGAATGAATTCTATTCTAATAATCTTGATCTTTTTTTCTTTTTTTTTTGAGCTGGGTTCAATGCATTCTAGAAAAGATTTACTGATATTTTTGTAGGTCAACCAAGAAGTTAGATTCATCAGCTGGATATTTTTAATTGAATCACCCCAGCAGAACTCTATGCCAAAGTTTTCCTATTTCCTATTTCTGCAGTGTCATGTTGAGAAGCTCCACCCACTTGTTCCAAATTCCACATCATGTGTGTTCTGATTGGCTGCTGCTGCACCGTGCAGAATATTTGCTTTTAGCGTGAACAGACATCACAGTGCCTGGTTAGCACACTTATGATGCCTTAAAATGCTGTCTAGGTAGGCAGCTCACTAGGATTTGGAGCAGAGCCTATGTGTTCAAAAGTGAACGCTTGATGACATGAGACGTGCCTGGTCTTACACGGCCTCCACCTCTTCTTCTACCTTCTGCCACCCCTGTTTTTCTCAGTCTGTTTCTCCTCAGCTTGTGGAGAGGTAATCACAGTGTGTCAATGTGCCCTGTTCTAATTGGCCTGTCACCCTCCATGTGCAGGCAGGGAGGGGACGGCCTTTGTGTGGCTGCCATAGCGACCGGCCGAGTTAATGAGAGGGAGAGGGCTGTGACTAATGACACTGGTCCGTCCATCTGAGAGCAGAGCAACAACAGCACATACATTCTTATACAGCAGAGGGGTGCACCTTCTGTTTGTGCTTTACATCTTTTAACATGCACTATGATAATACCATGGTAGTTCCTTTTTTAGAATTTTTAACTATGCAAATGCTAATGTCATGAAAGTATCGTGATTTCATTACCCGTGCAAGATACTACAAAGGTATGAAATGACAGTATTGTGAAACTTTAAACTATACCATGGTATTATTGGAATACTTGTAGCTTGAAATTCCAGGGTATGCATGGCACTACCACATCTTGGTATATTTTGGTACTTTAGTAAAAGCATGTTTTAGACACTATCACAACGGTAACACCAAGGTATTGCTTAAAATACATTATAGTACCTTGTTTTTGTATATATATCATGCAGTGTTATTTTAGTATTATTTAATGTTTATGTATATGTGTATATTATGTATATAATATGTATATTAAAGTTTTTAGTGTAATTTATTTAATTTTAACTTTAATTTTGGTCATTGTTTATATTGTGCTTTGGTCACTTATGTTTTTTATTTTCAAAAATATGTATATTTAGCTTTATTTTAAACGCTTTTGATGAATGGTTTCAGATTTTGCTAAGGTTTCATGGTATTGAAATGATCATGAAAAGTACTATGGTATTCATATGGTACTCCAAGAAAACCATGGTACTACTATGGTACCTTTTTAGGTCTTTTTTTTCTTTTTCTTTTTTTGGCAAGTTTAGTAATTTAAAAGGTACCATGGTATTACCAAGGCATTTCTTGAAATACATTAGAGAACCATGTTTTTTATATGTGCCATGCATGTTAAAATTAATAATTTTGATTTGTTTTAAGTTGAAGTACAAGTGCTATTCAATTACTCTGAACTGAATGAATCAATGGAACAAAACTGAAATCAAAACCAAATGTTTTTCATATAATATTGATATTTTGTTTCAGTTTGATTTAAATTACTGTAACAAGAAAAAAAATGACAAAAACAAAACTGATAATGGTACCATGATAATACTGCAGCTCTGCCTCTGAGTAACCTGCAGTTGTAAGAATATAGAAATCAGACTTTTGTAATTGTTTTTTGGGCCTTTCTTCCTCTTAACAGTTCTCATTGGTTGTTTTTGTTGATTAAAGTCATCTCACCCCCACAGCACATCCCAGCAGAGCTTCAGATGAATGTGGAATGACTTAATGTAACACAGATTGATAATCTCTGACTGCATGGCTAGCTCTCATTATCTACAGTACAGAGTTCACTGTAAGGAGACAGATGGTCATGTCGTGTCTTTACACAAGAGAAACCAACCATACAGCCAACAAGCATCGACAATAGAGATTATCCTTGTCATTCATCGGCCTCTTTTCATTTTGCCTTTTAAAATTTCATTACGAACAGTCCCGCTGGAGAACCTCAATTGAAATTAGACATTTATTTTGTCTTCTATTCAATTGTTCTGATCCAGATTGATGTTTTCATGTCTCAGTATCTGTTCTGAGCATTTGCTGTGTTTTTTATAGAGCATTCATAAGTTTAAATTAAAGAATTGTGTGCTGTATTAAAAAAACAAGTCACCTTTTCATAATAGAATGGAGCACAGAATATAGCAGTCAGAATATTTTGACTTGCATTATTATGTTTGGCACTTAAAGCATTACTGTTCATAAATGTATGGTCTGTAAGATTATGTTTTTTGAAAGAAGCCTCTTCTGCCCAGCAAGGCTGCATTTATTTGATCGAAAATATAGTTAAAACAGTCATATTGTAAATTATTCTTACATTTCAATATATTGTAAAATGTAATTTATTCCTATGATGTAAAGCTGAATTTTCAATATCATTACCCCAGTCTTCAGTGTAACAAAATCTTTCAGAAATCACTCTTTTTAAAAAAAAAAAAGTCATTATTATAATCAAAGTTATGTTCATAACAGTTGTGCTGGTAGATGTTTTTGTGGAAACTATGATTCATTTATTTAATGAACAGAAAGTTCAAAAGAACAGCATTTATTTGAAATACAAACCTTGTTACGTTATAAATGTGTTTGCTGTCACTTTGATTAATTTAGCGCATCCTTACTGAATGGAAGTATTAAACTGCAAATACAGTACATGCTGTATATACAGACACAGATGAAGGTCAGCCTGGGTCAAGTCTCTCTCGCTCTCGCTCTCTCTCTCTTTCTCTCTCACTCACACACTCACACTCACACACACACACACACACACCTACACACACACACACACACACACACACACACACACACTTGTCGCTCTGAATTACAGATAGACCTGCATCATTTCTGGCAGTGATATATTTCAGAACTGACTAGGTGTGACTCCATTTCCACACAATTAAACTCATTCCCTTTTAATTACTGTCTCAGTTTGATACCAAACGTCTCACAAATCAGAGTACAGATTAACATGCTTGGGAAAACACAGTCAGAGTTCATAATGATTGAAATTTTCCTGTGGAAACATTCCTAGTGTCCTTTGTCTGCTCACACTGCCGGTGACCTCTGTGTCTGGAACAGCTGAATACTGGATGTTTACAGTATTGTTTGAATGTTTGTTTGTTTGCTTTCAGAGTATTTATTATCTTCATAGTGTAGTTTGGTTGTTTGTTTATTTAATATTGGTGTATTTGTTTTATTTAGTTTAGTTGCTTTCAGAGTATTTATTGTATGATGGAATATGTTTTATTTTGAGTATTGTTTGATTGTTAGTTTTTGTATTATTTTATATAGTATTTATTTTTTATGTCTGTAGTAGCTTTATTGCTTTCAGAGTATTCACTGAATTTTGGAGTAGGCCTATTTATTATTTTTGTAATATTGTTTGAATTAATATTTTCAGAGTGTTCACTGTATTTATTATGCTTATAGTATTATTTGATTGTTTTCAGTCACGTTACTATTTAAGTATAATTCAATTCTTTTTTGTGACTTCTATTTCTCACTCTGAGCAGTTTGTTTGTTGTCATAGTATGTATCAGATTTGAGTATTTACGTTTATAATATTACCTGATTTGTTTGTTTTCAGAGTATTTATTAAACTTCAGAGTATTTATAATGCTTATAAGTAGGGATGCACTGATAATGATCGGCCAATATGTTTGCGCGTTTTGTCAGTAAAGCCGTCCCTGTAATCACGCACCTGATGGCATTTACCGCTGATTACAGGACCGGCTTTACTGACAAAATGCGCAAACATATCGGCCGATCATTATCGGTGCATCCGATATTTAATTTTATTGAATATTTTACAGTATTTATATTTGTTTTCAGAGTTTTTATTGGATTTGGAGTACTTATTATGTATTGATGTTAATGTGATGTGATTTATTTTCTGACTTCAAAGGTTTTTGAATGGTTTTATGCTTAATTTTAGTTGATTACACTCTTGAAAAGTTGGATTCTCATGCTACGCATGGACAAAGTTTCAAATAACAATTTGGACATATGACCAAGTATTTATGTGCCAAAAATCTTACTTCCGGTTTTGTACAAGTTTCTGAGAGTTTTTGATCAATTGTCCAGGATGGAACTCCTTATATGGGCATTTCTCCCAGAAGCACGCGCGCAGGCATAGACCAGAGAGAGCGAGATTGCGCTCATGAACGCGCTTTACTCAGCTGCACTGCATGGAAAGTAGGCCTAGTTTCCAAAGAAGTGCGTTTTTGGTTGTAAGGGAAAGATAACCTTGTTAACCTTTCCAAAAGAACCCAGCATTATGTGAATGGTGGATGCCCTTTGTTTTTCCAGGGCAGTAACAGAGTTTCACAAGTGTGTTTGTTGACGAACGTTTTATAAACAAGGCCCAGTTCGACGCTGTATTTGTACATCGTGTGATACTGAAAAATGGAGCGGTCTCGGCTATAAAAGATCATGATTCAGAACTGCAGACGTAAAGTGAAGCGGCATCATGTCTGTGTTTTGTTGGTGATCGCGCTCAAGTGCTTGTCACTCTTTAGCTCTGCCCAAACAGCAGGCCTCCAGGAGCTCAGCTTTTTCCGGAAAGAATCGTAAAGCTGTATCTTTTATAAATGTGAAAAAACTAAACTTTTTTGGAAATATAGAGTAGTACTGCATCCTTCATAGGTACTCAAGATTAACATGAGATTGGCCAAACCTGCCTGTTTTAGGTCCCCTTTCAATGTGATTATTTATGGAAAATTGTTGTCTTTTAATGCACCATTTTGAATGGCTTCAGCTGGCTTATACCTGCTTCTGCTAGTAAATATAGATAGCAAAAGTGACTTTTAACCAAGTTTCTGAAGCATTTGAGAAGCATTTTTCAGACCCCCATGATATGCGCTCAGGGGAGTGGTAACCATGGTGAAAAAGAACATTGTCGCCATGACAGCGATCTACCTGACCGCGGTTGACAGTTTCAGTCAGCGTGTGACAAATTACCTGTCATTAGACCCTCAGCAGCAAACAATACAGTCCCCGCCACGACATTAGTCAGCTAACAAACACGTAAATCCATCTGCCGCAACAGGATCCGGGCATATGCTCCAGAGAGATGTCTGTGCGTAAAAGTGCTCTTGAAACTCGATGATAGAGCGTGTCTCATTTGTCCACTCATACACCTGCGCACACACAAAGCTTTGTAGCGTGTCACTGATGTAGCCTCTGCCCAAAACCGAAGGCAGCTGCTTCACTGACTGATCAGACGGGTTCCAGACAGGCTTCTAAGGAACCATCACGTCATGTCTGGTGATAGTTTTAACTGCTGGCTCGTGACCCACGGGTTGTAGGTCAACAGTATTAAATGCATATAATAAACTGGGTCTAACCATATACTTGTGTACAACTTTGAATCGGCTTCTCGTGTTTTTTTTGTTGATGTCAAATGTACACTCTTAAAAATAAAGGAGCTTAAAAGGTTCTTCACAGCCATGCCATAGAAGAACCATTCAGAAGGGTTATTTTATGAACAATCTTTTTCTTACCTTTTTATAATCTGTAGAACCTTCTTTCTCCAAAAATAATCTTCTGTATATTATATAGGCAGCGAAGGATAGGATACATCTACTGCATGCTGTCGCCTTCAAAACCATATTAGCAGCAAATTTGAGATTTGTTTGTGCCTTTATGTCTTTGTACCTCTGTATACTGCTTGTGAAAGCAGCTGTTTCATGTTTGGAACACAATCAGCAAGCAGCAGCAGCATAATCCCTCTTGTTTTACCACTAGCTTGATTGTTTTCCTGTTGTACAGTTTCGGACACATATCGCTCCGCTCTCTCCCACACACATCACCCAGAACGTGGAGCGCCACAGCTGTAATAATACCGGGAAATGATGCGGTTTTCAGAAGTGTCCGGATCACCCCATGATTTAGAGTGATACAGCGCATCAGTCTCCTGCTTTGCCCAAGTAGCCTTTGCAGAATCGATATCAGCTCCAGCAAACCGCGGGCAGTTTAATGGCATGTGAAGTGATATCAGAGCATGCAACACAGTTTTTCAAGTTTGAGAGATGTTTGGCAGGTGGCATCCCACTGTCACTCATGTGAGTGGCTGTCAACAGTGACTTTTGACCCCTTCAATCTCACCAATCATACTTCAGCTGTAAAAATGGAACAGTTGTTAAAATATATTAAGACCTTCTTTATTATTTTATTTTTTTTTTTTTTTTTTTTTTTTTTTTTTCATTTTTATTAGTGGTATTGGAATTATAATTGTGAACACTCATTTCTCCCTATTACCTGCTATCTTGTAGCACCAACTTAGCAATAATTTTGTATTATTGTTATATATTGCGTATTACACATTGCACATTCGTGTTGCTTAAATTCACTTTTTCTAAAGCATTACAGCATAGATAGACATTAACAAAACATATTCATTTCAGTCATTTCATATCAGTTTTCAGTGTTTTATTTTATTTTAACGTATGTTTGTAACCAAATAATATTGTAACGTACGAGACCGGGGCGAGTGGATCCATTCGCAGTTACTTTATTCAAGGTCGACAGGCAGGGTCAGAAACACAAAATCAGAGCAATGCAGACAATCCAGAATCATAAACAGTACCAGGCGGATGTCGGGGCAGGCGGCAAACAGTTAGAGAGGATAAACAGGCAGGCAGAGTCGGGGGTAGGCAGCAAACAATCGATAACCAGAGATAACAGTCTAAAATCATACACTGGAAAACAAGACACGGAAGAAAACGCTCAGAATTGTGACCAGGGGAAAACAAGACTTCACAATGAGGTGAATGTGTGTGTGACTTAAATAGCCGGCCTGATAGGAACCAGGTGTGTGTGTGTAATCAGTCTTAGGCATGGCGTATTATGGGAAATGGAGTTTCTGAGATGGTGATGTTCTGGATGGAGTGCCCTCTGGAGGGGCTTGTGGGCACTCCAGCTGTAAATCATGACAAATATATTTTCTGTCCAAAGATCTGTTTATCAGTTTAAAATAAAATGACATAAAAATGATTAGCATTTGTCTGTTGGTGCATCTCTGTTAGTCACTGAAGTCACATAAAAATATAAAATGGTGTAGTTTTAAATTATGCAAATAAATTCAATGTACATAAATTATAACAACATTCATATACAATATTTCTGCCGTACAAATAAATTAAAAATCTAAATTCTTTCCTTTCTAAAAATACAGTTTGGTCTGTTTAAAGTAAATGTGATATTTTAGTAGTATATTAACATAAAGATGGCTTTACATATATAGTAACCACAAACAGATTTTATGTAGTCTTAAAACACTTGAACCTGAGTTTTCCATTTTCAAGTCAGAATAATCATTGTATGAATTGTATTGCACATTCTCATTGTGCAATTACAGTGTGCTATTTCGCTATTGTATATTATGCAATTTGTGGATGCTGTGATGTTAATGTTACTATAAGTGCAATTTGGCACTGTTGCTAGGCGATGTGGTCTAATGGGATGTGTTGCTGTATAAACGGAAAATTTAGTGGAATGGATTTTGTGCAGTCACTGTTTCAACGAATTGGTGTGACCAAGCAGGCGGCCCACCGCTCAGTGACTGAATTATACAGTGTCATACACTCAATTTACCCCTGGAAATACACTTAACAAGGGACCCAGCCACACAAACACAGTCACTAGGGTATGCCACACTCAACAGGCTTTCCTTTTTAGCATGTTTCTGAGGTTCCTGCCTTCCTAATATCACATTCAGATGAGCTTCATAGAGCACGTTCTGTCTACGGTACTACATTTGCTTCGTGTTTAAGGGCACGAACCCACACAGCTTCATTATCAATCTACACTGTTGCTCACGCATTACACAATTTCCTCCTGCTGCAATTGCACAAGTAATCACTCAGACCTTCGCTATTGAGACATCGTTTGACTTTTTCAATCTGCATTTAACGTGGCGGCGCTTAGAAAACAGAGGGAGAAGGAAAACACACATTTTTTTCATTAAAGCTGCTATGTGTAATTTCTCTACTTGCAGCACTAAACGCAGTTGCAAAAATTATGATCGTTTTCCATTCTCTAAACATTTCAGGGGCACTTGCCCTTGAAAATCTGTCACTTTGCTAGAGTGTTATGAGTGGTTTCTAGAGTGTTGCTATGGAGTTGTCAAAGTGTTCTTGAATGGTCTTGTGTGCATTTGGGCTGCTAAAGTGTTATGGTTGGTTGCTAAGGCATTGCGATGCAATTACTGACATGTTCTGAATGGTTTAAGTGCATTGTTATGTGGTTGCTAGGGTTTTATGGGTGGTTGATATGGCTTTGCTATGTGGTTTCTGAAGTGTTCTGAATGGTTTTGTATTCACTTGGGTTTCTAGAGGGTTCTGGGTGGTTGCTAGGGTGTTGCTATGCAGTTGATGGTTTATGAATGGTTTTGAGGTTGTTAGAGGGTAATAGTTGGTTTCAAGAGTGTTGCTATGCTGCCGTGTTTTGAATGGTTTTCAGTGCATTAATGTATGGTTTATAGGGTATTGCCACGTAGCTGCTGAAGAGTTGTGAATGGTTTTAAAGGCACAATATGTAAGATTTTTGTACTAAAATATCCAAAAACCACTTGCACAGTGTTATATATTTCATGCAGTTGTGTGCTTACGTTATCTCAAAAGTTCTGTAGGATTTGTAAATTCAAAGAAATTCCAAATTTAAATAATGAACTGTGCCAGTTCATTGTCACCTATCAATGATGCAATATCCGTGCTATCCTTCGGGTTCCACCTATGAAAACTATGGCAACACGCGTGGACAAATGCGGAAGTGGTAGTTATTTACTGTGCATTTCGATATCTTGGATCATGATTACACTCTCCACGATCCAAAAAAACGTAGATGTATGCATAGACGTAAAAACCAACGTAGAAAATGCAGACCGAGGCATGAAGGTATTGGAACAGTCAACAAAATAAAGTGAGAACAAATATCGGCGTGGCATTTCCGAAATGGAGAGAGCCTCGCGAAAACCTCGGCCTGGTCAGAGACTCGCGTGTGTTTTAATAGACGGGTAAGCAAATATATATTATTCGTTGTGCAAGTAATAGTCATGTGCAGGTGGTTAGGTGATAAAACAGATATAAATGAGCTTTCATTCCATGAACATGATTTGTGAAAACGACATATCCCAGTGTTCAACGCTCCGTCATTGCGTCATCGAACTTCGCCTATGTTATTGTTTTGAAAATGCGACCTCTAGTGGTGAAAACTTACATATTGTGCCTTTTAAGTGCATTTCTGATGTTGTATGGTTGGTAATAAGTCATTGCTGTGCCTGCGCACCTGCTTAAGTGTAATGGGGTTGCTAGAGTGTTATGATTGGTTGCTAGAGCATTGCTATGCAAAGTGTTCCAAATGTTTTTTATGTGCATTGGCCATTCAGTTGCTAGGGTGTTGCTATGCAGTTGCTGAAGTGTTGTAAATTCAATTCTAATAATAGTTTCTCCTCAAATAATAGAGTGGATGTGCTGCTCCTCCATACGTCTGTGTACCGACACTCATGAGTGTGTTTCCGTGGCTCTGTGTATTTGTCCTCATCCATCTGTTTGGGTTCCACTCCTCCTCTTGCTAAGCGCTCTCATGTCCCTCTTTAATGTGATCTGCTCAGTATGAAAAATTCATTGTCATCTCTTTGGCCGCGGATCATCAAGGTGTTCTGCCCCGGTCGCTAGCCGCTCCTCTCCAGTGGCGTGGTGAACAGCTGGTGGAAATTAGACACCAGATTGTGTTACTTACACCAGGCAGTAGCAGAGACGCTGATGGCTCCATAATCCAGAGTGCAATCTGTCAGATCTCAGGCTCCTGGGGTACGGCGGCCGACCGCAGACGCAGCTCCGGGTTTATTTGTTTGTTTATGTTTTGTTTCTGTGGCGGTTTGACCTTAGCCTGTAAGGAAACTGAGCAACAGCTGTCTCCATTAGAATGGGTTTGAGGCATCACAATTATCACAGCAGGTTTAGAAGATTATTTTGTTGTGCCCGTCACTTGCAAAATATCTTTATTTAAATTAATTGCAAGTATTTTTTATGTGATATTGCAAAATTACGATAAAGGAAAAACATGTTAATTGAAAAAAAACATTATTTACTCACCTTGATGTTGCTTAATCTCGTTTGACATTCCTTCCTCTGTTTAAAATAGATATTTTGATGAATTTCCTGCTGGTTCTTGTCCAGACCATAAATGTGGGTGACCAATTGCTGTAAAGCTCCATAAAGGTCCTTTAAAGCTTTGTATGATTTATAGTTAAACATCTAAACATTTGGTCTGAGTATCACATTTAGTTGGTTAGTCCAGTTAGACCATGCTAGTTGTCCTTTACTAGCTACTATCCTTAGCTGTGATGTCAACAGACAAGGAAATATTATCCAAATAATTGTATTTTTTTTTTTTAATTTCAACTTTTACATTTATTATTTGTTGTTTGTTTATTTATTTAGTGCCTTTTAACGTACATTTCATTTTTTTTTTTATTGACACATTATTATTATTATTATTATTATTATTATTTTTAATTTTTTATTTTTTTGTCTTTTTATTCTCAAATTGTATTTTATTTTATACAATGCAATGCAATGCAATGCAATACATCTATACAGCCTGTCAGATGCTTTTTTGTCAGCAAAATGGTGTAATTGTGAAATCTACCAGCAGGGGCTAACTAGAACATACTAACTGGACAAATTTTGACACCTTTGATTGGATTTGTAATGTGCTTAATATATTGCTTAATACTGAGAATAACATTTTGTCCATTTTGATGTAAGAGATCACAGTTTATACTCTTTTATAAAAATTAAATGTGACGGTTATGGAATCGATGTAAATACAGTGCATTAAATCTAAGCAAATAAATGCCCTGGTGCTTACTCGGCAGAGAGTGATAAATGATATTGAAACGTTGCTGGTAGCAAGTGTAGTCATGCCAGATCAAGTTCAGTCTCATTGGCAGCACTATAGCAGCGCTGAATGCTGTGATTGACGGCTGTTGCCCTGTAAAAGGGAAAGCGTTCGTTGCATCTAGCTGTGCTTTCAACGGCACAAGTTTTCTTTTTGACACTGTGGCTTTACACGTTTTGTAAGCATATTTTACAGTCATCAATCAACAGCATAATCTGCATTGACAGTGTTGCTTGTGCTAAGGCATTTTTTGGAGTTTGGTTTGATTTGATGGAGGCTGCAGTGAATTTAAAGTGATCTGAGAACACAGAGCCGCCAGTTTCAGGTACAGTTAAAACTAGATTTCTTTCTCTATCTCTCCAGTGACAAAATTATCATATATATATATATATATATATATAATATTATATACTGACACTGAAAATGTCCTCATAAATCACCTTCTTATTGAAATACCTATGGATGCGATTAATCATTGGATGCATATATACAGTACAGTGCAAAAGCCACTAGTATTTTCACCAACAAAAAATGGTTTTAAGTGGGTTATTTCTATCTTTTGCGGTACAGAGATCTGATCTGATCATCATCCTATCTGGAATGACATGAACTAACAGAACAAACTGAGACAGACTAAATCCAGAAGAACTGTGGCAACGTCTCCAAGATGAAGAAACAAAACCTACCTGGAAAGCTACCTGAAAAACTATTGGCAAGTATACCTCAGAATCTTGGAGACGTTCGCACAGTTCTTCTGGATTTAGAGACAGACTGGATGATGATCAGATCAGATCTCTGTACCACAAAAGATGGAAATAACCCACTTAAAACCATTTTTTGTTGGTGAAAATACTAGTGGCTTCTGCACAGCATATATTTAAATACACATGCTGATATTGATTGTAATATATATATTAGTCTTTGAAATGTATTTTCTTGTAGCCATTTTGTAATTTTTTTTTTTATGTTTTTAGTTTATAGTTATTAATGGTTATTAGTATTTATAATATTCTGCTCTCTAAATATGTCATGTTAATGTATATAGGCTATTTGGGATTTTTGTGTGTGCACATTTTCAAGTCTGATTAGTTAGGAGTCAGGACATTGGTTAGCAATAACATAGATACATGATAACCCTAATACAAGCAATAATAGATAATATAATAAACAAGCAATAATAAACCATCCATCCTTCTGCTGTTAACTGGCAGGCTGTGAACAGTACTGTGCCATCCTTTTTCTAAGCAGAACCTAATAAGTGAACACTTCTCCGAGGATATCAGCCTCTCTATTGTTATTCCTACTGAAAGACGACACCATGCTAATGCTCCCTGAGAATATTACAAACGATGACCTTTAATAACCGCCTCTTACAATCAATCAGTTTTTAATTTTTCAGCCTCAAAAGAGTCGGAACCGTAGACAGTTGTATTCCAGCCATCATAATGTGAGGAGGACTGTGATTGATGAGCGTTTCCTCAGACGGAGACAGCTAGCAGATTGTGATTCATTTTCTGACAGCGAGAATCTACTAGAATCGCCCCTGAAACGGGGCGCTCGGGTGTCGTTGACCGGATGCGGGCGCTGGAGCTCTCTGCGCTCTCTTTAATGCATCTTTTCATTTGCTTGTGTCACGGCACCCGAGGCCCGTGCCACTGCTTGTGATGCAAATTACCCAAACCATTCAGTCGTGCGTTCATATCGTTTAAATGATTCTTTATTACGAGCTGGGGTTTTTAAGATGAAAACGAATTACCCTCTGACAATGACTTCCAATTTGTAGAAGCTTTAGTACAGTGAGATGAATTGAACGACCTCGACTCAATCGAAAATGGATAGTTCCCATTGTGCACAAGTTCTATTTTTGACGCTGGAATAAAATCTTTATGAGCACGAGCAAAACGTGGAGTGAGATGTGCCTTCATTGCACATCTTGAAACATTTGGTTTGATTCGGTGCATCTGCTTGGCGTGACTTGAAGGTTTTTTTTTTCATGTCTGTCAATGCTGTAACTCAGACAAATAAACAAACAGATTTGTATGAGCTGCCGTCAACGAGCAGATGCATTAAAATCCACGGCTGCTCTCTGCCAGGTTAGTAATTGCTCTTTTTATGGTGGTAATTATTTCCTCTAAGGTGCGCACTGTTGCACAATGCAATTATACATGTGCCACTATCGGCGAGTGCTGGAGAGGGCGGGGGACTTTCATTTGTATTTGTGTGTTTGAGAAAGAGTTTTATATTGAGGACAGAATGGAGTGAGAGACAAAAGCCATCAACTCTTGGCTGCTCTTAAAATGGTCCAGGAAAACTATTAAATAAAAACCAATAGTATTAATTAGTGGTATTAGCTAAGACACACAACATTATTACTATTGCTCACACTTTTTAGCGTTCTGTTCCATTTCGCAGGCAGACATGTGCACATAACTTTCAAAGTATCCACCTTTTTCTTCCTGTAGAAAAAAAAAAAAATGGGTACGGCCATTTGCACATTCTATAGGTTTACTTCTGGTCTCATCTGTGCCCAACTATTTTTAGCTATACAAAATCGTTTGTTTTGCTGCATGATACTGAAAATTGATTTGTCTTACCATATTATTTTAATGTGTTATCTTAAGTATGAACACACTCACTGCACATTATTCTTTTCTTTATTTCTCTAGAGCGTCTAATGAACCAGAAGTCTTACCCAATACCGGAAATGCTAGGACTTTTTTGTTTGTTCATATGGCTTCCTTTTTGCATGATAGAGCTTTATTTGGCATCTGCAGAAGGCTCTGTGGATTGTGTTTACTGACAGTGGTTTCTGGAAGTATTCTTGGGCCCATTTAGGAATGTCAATGACAGAATCATGCCGATGAGTGATGCAGTGTCGTCTGAGGGCCTGAAAACCACAGGCATCCAACAATAGTCTTCAGCCTTGTCCCTTACCCACAGAGATTTCTCCAGTTTTCTAAACCTTTTGATGATGTTATGTACTGTAGTTGATGAGATTTGCAAAACCTTTAAAAACAATGTTCCTCAATGTCAAATTGCAAAGTATTCCACAATCTTTTTACGCACTCTTTCACAGATTGGAGAGCCTCTGTTCATCTTTACTTTTGAGAGACTCTGCTTCTCCAAAACATCCCTTTTATAGCTAATCATATTACAGACCTGATGTCAATTAACTTAATTAGTTGCTAGAAGTTCTCCTAGCTGAATCTTTTCAAAATTTCTTGCCTTTTCAGCCCTTTGTTGAAAGGTTGATACTCTGCCGTGAATGAGTGCGGATGGATGCGTTCAACGCATGTGCAGTACCAACCATAGACTGTTTTCATTTTAAAATACTGTTTTAGAATGAAAACGATCCTCGTTTCCACTGTGTTTCAGAAACAATCTCTGTTTACCCTACACAACCTAAAATGCTTGTCACATGACCACCATTCATGCAGGTACAACTATAGATATGTATCGGTAGATTCCCTATTATTTAGATGCGGACGCATCTACATGCTTGGAGCGATCGAATGGGGAATCTACCAACACATCTATGGGTACAACAGCAATGATGTTATTGTTTACACGGTCGCCAAGGATACACCCACGAGCGTATGCCAGGACTCACGCCATCATTTTCAAAAGTCTGAAACGTAACACAGGAGTTTTCAAAATAACCCGGGTCTGCAGCATTTTCAGAAGTCTCAGTTTTCAACCTTGAAAACACCACGGATTAGTGTAAATGATAGAATGATAGATAGGCATAACTGTAGATAAGTTATGCGTTTTAAAACAAAAATGCTCTAGCGTAAACGGGGCCTAAGTCTTCACAGTAGTAATTAATCTGGAGCCCAAGTCTGCACTGTAGTGATTCCTTTGAACCTTGTGTCTGCACAGAACGTGGTTCAACTGGAATTTGATCCTTCACAGTAGTAGTTCATTTGGAGGCTTTGTCTATGCAGTAGTCTTTCATTTGAAGCTTGAGTCTGCACAGTAATGATTCATTTAGAGCTCAAGTCTGCACAGTAAGTGGTTCAATTGGAGCTTGAATCTCCACAGTAATAATTCACTTGGAGCCTGCATCTGCACAGTAGTGATTCATTTGGAGCTTGTTGTCCTCATTTCCTATTTGTTTACATGAAAATGTTGTGGTCTGTGATCTATACTGCAGCCAGCCACCAGAACAAAATATTTTGGCTTCACTTTTCAGAATGTGTGCGACACACTTGGTACCACCATCTCAGCATTCACTTCGCGAAACACGGCTGGCCATAGTATAGCCTACTTTGGACTTTAGTTTAGTTTAAATCACTAACCCTAATTATTAAACTTCAGCGTGTAAGTCATATAATGGATACCTCTCAGGTGTTCTGTTTTTGATTTTGCCTGATTAATTATAAAACGGATGTATAATTCCGGCAGATCTGGGACCAGAAGCACAGCAATGCACTACAAGCAACTGTACTTTATACAGTACCAATACCAGTGCATTGCAACTCTTCAGAGCCCCTTAGCAATGCATAGCAGCTCAGTAGGACACGCCTACAACCACTCAGATTACCCTGGCATTCACTCAGAACACCTTAGTAACCGCCTAGCAATGGCCTGGCACCCATGTAGCAACCTAATAATAAACATTCTAATCACTTTTGCAAATGCAGAGTGTTCTGCCATCAGATTTTCATTCTAATCTACTTAGTACTGTTTGCTGTCATACCTCACAGTCACAGTGCAGCACACGGCTGGAGTCGCTCTACAGAATCTAGAGGGCTAAATTTAGTTTGAAAGCATTTGTTGTCTGGAAGCACCGAAGGTGTTTCAACTGAATTAATCACAAATTACATTTTTAAACACCAGCCAATAATCTCATGCTTCCTTAAACATCATTTCATGCTAATCAGAGAGTTAATGCTGTAGCACAAAGTTTCACCGATTTCTCAGAGGTATGACAGCAAAATACAACGCAGTTAAAGGTACAGTTAGTCATTGTTTGCTACTACTATTGACTGCTTCCATCATGTGAGCAACAATTTCACAGTATATTGTTATTTATTTGATGACTATTAGCATAAAGATGATACACAAGATGGTCAGCTGATATGCACACCTATTTTATTTGCAGTAAAATCACTGTTGCACAACCTTTCATGGTTTATTGGTTTATGATATAACTTAAGATCATTAACAGTCTATACTGTAAACTACCAGCGCTAATGCTAAAGTGAGCAGGTCTGTCATCTCGAATCTTGTGCGCGCTCATTCGTTTTGTTGACAATCAGCAGCAGATTGTTATTGTGGCACCACTTTGTCAGTTCCGCCACCTCCTGCCTTCTCATCATTGTGATTGATTAGCTCAATTATCCTGCTTTCATCATGAATTTGGTCTCGTGGCTGTTGCTGCGTGCTGGGAAACACTCGTGAGTGAAGCAAACAGGTACTGGTATTAATCTGATTACAGTGATATTTTAACTGATTCTGCTCTGCATGCTGGGAAATCTGTTTAGTTACTGATGTAACTGCACATGCTTGGAAGAAATGATCTTGCTTGGACAATATTTTAAGCAAAGAGCATCACGGATGTTTTATTTGGATAAATCCAGGGGTTTTGGCATATATATATATATATATATATATATAAAACACAGTCAAATACACAATTTATATGAATAAATAAATGTATAATTTGTAAAAAAAAAAAAATATATATATATATATAATGACATATAAAAATATTTTTTATTAAAATAGTATTTTTTTTTTAATATTTAAAATTACACTTTCATATCACTTTTTGACTGTTGCAATTCTAACTTTTAAGAATTGTGATTTTTTTTTTTTTTATATATATATATATATTCTTTTACTTTTAATAATTTCGTTTCTATTTTTTGTTTCTGCCACATAAAAAAAACTAAATACAAAGTAATAAAAGTAATAAAAAAGTATTAAAAAAAACCCCTCACAATTCTGTTTTTATTAGTTTATATCTCAAAATGTATATTTTCATCTTCAGAATTCTGAGTTTATTTCTCCAAATTGCAAGATAAAGTCAGAATTGTGAACTTAAAAGTACATTTATTGCGCATCTTATGTTTTGGGTTCTTTGCATCATCTCAGCTTAGCTTTGTAAAGGTAATTGGTTTTTGGATAGATTTTTACTGAATTAAATGAATTTGCTAAATTTTGGTTGTTTCAAACAGGTGTCTGTCTGCCATTGGTCAGCTAATCACATAGTCCCACCCTCAAACTCATGCTCTTTCCAACAGAGAGAGTAGAAGCACAGATAGAGTATCATTCAGTTTTTATTCATAGATCTGTCTGTTATAAGTGGACCCGTGTCACAGATGAAAGAAAGTGCCGGTCTTTCTATAACCATATAAAATCACACGTCTACACTTTATCACCACTCCAACCATGAAAATGTCACTGCATGCTTATCATTCAGGCATGACTGGGAATGTGACACAAGCAAAATCGGCGCAATAAACATTGAGAGCAAAAGGTTGAAAATATCCTGAATGCCGGAGTCATCTATCCATGTTTTCAGGGTGTGTAATATTCATTGTCAAGGCCAAACGCTTGAAAAGTTTCTCCTTTCAAGAGTTCTGAGCACCTCATCTTCCTGCTTGCTGAGAGCTTTAATGGCAGGTTTGGTGTTTTGAACCTAAAAATGGGCATGAAGGTAATGCATTTGGATTGTGCCTGGATGTTTGTGAAAGTGGGTTGCCTGTTATTCCCTTTGTAGTGAGTAATAGCCAGCAGTCTTGACCATATGGTGAGTGCTTCCCAGCTGTGACTTTGTCTTTCGTATTCTGTCTTCTTGCATGACCAAGGTTATATCTGTGTTTTAAGCAGTTTATTTCAAAGCGACTTAATGCAGCATTTCTTTTCCTTGTAGGGATGAAGAAGGACTGTAAGTAGCTCTTTTGCCGGTTCCCGTCTCAAATTCTGATTGAGATGGGTTTAACCCTGAGTGACCGCAATCTGCCGCCGCATGGACATTGGTGTCTGATGCAGTGCATACTGGAGAAATATGCTAGATTGTTCCTAGCATACAGTGCATACTAAAACCCGATTGGAACATCGGTTAAATGTTTCTCGCATGTAGTGCACTTTAAACAAATATTGTTTAAATATTTTGTAAATGTTCTGAGCATGCAGTGCATACTAAAGAGGCATTTGTTGAACATTTGTTAAATGTAGTATATACTGCATACTAAACAAGAATTCTTTAAATGTTTCGTTAATGGTTCTGTACTCAAATGACATTCTTTATATTTTCTGTAAACATTTATTGCATGCAGTGCTTACTAAAAAAACGTGTTAAACATTGGCCTAAATGTTCATAGTATGTACTGCATGTTAAATAATATTCCTTAAATTTTCAAAAATACAGTGCATAGTAAAAATACTTGCTTTGAGCAATTTTTTTGAAAGGATTCTAATATGAAGTGCATGCTAAACAAAGTGCATGCTAAAAAAACATGCCTTGAACACCGGCTAAATATTTATAGTTGCTATATAGTGCATATTAAACAATTCCAACCCTGCGGTGCATACTAAAGAGACATGCTTTGCACATTGGCTAAATTTTCCTAATGCATGCCAAACAATCTGAAATCTTTCCTAATAGCATGCAGTGCATATTAGAAATTAGGCATTGAAAATTACTAAACGTTTCTAGTATATAGTGCATGCTAAACATTCTTTGAAAGTTCTGTCTAAATATTCCTAGCAAGCATTGCGTACAAAAGAGACATGATTTGATCATTGGCTACATGTTCCTAGTATATACTGTTTCATAAATGTTGCTATAATGCTTTGCATACTAATCAATCCTGATTTGAACATTGGCTGCATGTTCCTAGTAAACAACAAAAAATGTATTTGCATTCTAGACACATTTACAGAATATTCAGTGTATACTAATAAGACATTAATGTTTTTAGTATATAGTGCATGTTAAACAAACATACTTTACATGTTCTGTGTAAATGTTACAAACATGCAGTGCATAGTAATATTCCTGATTGAACACAGGGTAAATGTTCCTGGTATTAGTAAATAGTGCATGTTAGACAGTGTTAAATGTTCTAGTCATGCAGTGCATGTTAAACATACATGCTTTGAACTGGCTAAATGTTTCTAGTTTGTAGTTAAAGCATTGCATACTAAACAGACATTGGCTTAATGTTTCTAGCATATACTCTGTGTGCTAAATATTCTTTCCTATATAAGTCCTATTCCGCCATATTCCAATATATATAAGGACGTGACATGTGACATGTGGCCAAGTATGGTGGCCCATACTCGGAATTTGTGCTCTGCATTTAACCCATCCAAG
>JAUMHE010000051.1:19081371-19098526 GCA_032359235.1 Enteromius mattozi | reverse complement strand
GTGTGTGTGTGTGTGTGTGTGTGTGTGTATGGTGGTGGCCTGCACTAGCAGCTCATTTCACACACAGCTGAGACTTCAAAGGCAGCCCACATTAACCCTGTGTGGCGGAACCCTGCGTGAAACCGCATTTCCCGTCTTGCCTTGCTCTCCATCGTCTCCCTTCACACCCACATTCATATTGAAATGACCTGATGTGTGCCTCGTCTGTCAAAGATAAAACTTCAAACGAGCTCTGCACATGTGAGATGAGTCCAGGAGTCATCCGTGGTCAGGTGTGTGTAAAGCCAGCTCCTCGCCTCAGGTGTAGCATGATGAGGATGATCTGAACAGTTCTGCAATCAGTGTTGATGATACTGAGAAACTCACCTCCTCTGTGTCCTAAAACATGTGTCAACTTAATCATGTAACAGCGACTTAGTGCAAAGCAAAAGTAATGTCAATGCAAAATTTAAATTGATGACTTCTTAGTGCTTGTTTCTGATCTTATTGTATGTCATAACGTGAAAATCAGCCCCTGTGGGTCAAACTCTGCAACCTTTCAGAATCAGGCTTTAGAGATCTACCAGTTAATTTAACTGAGCGTTAAGTAATTGTGAGAGTCCTGATGATGACTGTGTGACAATTAGGCTGATTATAATGATGGTAGTTAAGATGTTGATAGTCTTAACGATGACACCAGAAAGCTAATGATGGTCACATAACTGTGTTCTAATGACAATGATAATGATAAAACTTTCTAATGTGAGATGATGCTGATGATGGCCTAATTATGACAATGAACATGTAGTCTAGATGTTTAACCATCTTAAAGTTGTCTCCAACTAAATGTCTTGAATATCTTTTGAAGATTTGATGCTATGTAGCTTACAAACTTTGCCTAAGGCCACAATTAGTGGTTCTGTGGAAATGTTTGATGATGTGATTATTTTATTTTATTTTATTCCTTTTTTGTTTATTTTAGAAATAGTTTTGTATATTTTAGAAATTAAATAAATAAAATCAAATAATTTAAGAACTAAAGTAAACATAGTTAAACCAACCTCGTATTTATTTCATTAAAATAAATTAGATCTATAACAGAATTTCTGCTGTTTTATTTTATTTTATTGCTTTTGTATATTATTTTACAAATTAAATAAATAATATCAAATAATTTAATAACTTAAGTAAACATAGTAAAACCAACCCGTATTTATTTAATCAAAATAAGTTAGACCTAGAACAGTATTTCTGCTATTTTATTTTATTCGTTTATTTATTTGTTTATTTCACAAACAAAATACTATGTCAATATACAATTATGTTAAAAATTAAATAATATTAAATAATGTTATACATACATAAAATTATTAGGTTCAATTATTGTGTGAGGATAAAGAGACTGCGGAGTGAGACATATAGGGGCCATTCTAAAATAATATTTAATTGCAGCAATATAAGACCTGGGTTGACGTAAAATTTCCCATACTGTATGTCATCTTTGCTGTGTATTTCCTCTCACAGATACAGTGACTAACACTGGTTTGATCTCAGTGGTGTTGGTGTAGTAGTGTTCTGTAGATTTG
This sequence comes from Enteromius mattozi, assembly GCA_032359235.1. NCBI lineage: Eukaryota > Metazoa > Chordata > Actinopteri > Cypriniformes > Cyprinidae > Enteromius > Enteromius mattozi. The sequence continues at coordinate 19,096,961 of JAUMHE010000051.1, read as the reverse complement.
TCATTTCTACAGTAGAAACTCTGACTGTGTTTGGGGCTGTACTGGAGGGCTTTGGCTCTTGATGAATTATGAATCTCTAGCTGGACTGGTCTGTTATGGCAGGGATAATGTTGTTGTGTGTGTGTGTGTGTAGCTGGACCGGTCTCTGGCAGGGATAAAGCCGTTTGTATTGGATAGGATTTGCCCCAGAAAGCAGATGATAAAAACGATGGGCGAACATCTGATTGAGCTGTATAATAGAGTTTGTGTGTCTGGAAGCATGTGTGTTTGTATGTCACTGGGAATAATTAGTTATTTGCCATTGAACAGATGTTTTTATACTCACAGCGACCTGCAGTGCAACTTTAAACAGGTTCAGTCGCTGTGGAGCAACATCAGGTTAAATGCACAATCATCAGGACAGAGGTTTCACCACAGAATCTGCTGCGTCTGTGACGTTATGTGGATTACCAGAAATTAATTTCATCCTCAGTTTGTAGAAATACTGTGTTTCCACTTGGGCACTTTCTGTGGATGTCTATGGGGAAAGATACTGCACAGGGATTAATGTAAAATTTTGCAAACACATAGCGACAAATTCATACAGTATGTGACAATATTATACAAAACTTATTGATGCCATGAAGCTCACAAACTTGGAAACTGTGGAAATGCTTATAATGTGCAAGTGTTTCATTTAATTAAATTATTTAATTGAATTAAATTTTGTTTTATGTACAATTGTTTATTTTTTTATTTTATGTTATTATTTTATTTTGTTTTAGAACAAGGGTTTATTTTATTCAGTTTTATTTTAGTTGATTTTATTTCATTTAAATAATATAAATACAATAACCAGATGTTTAACTAACATGAAGTTTTGAGTATCATGAATGTTTTGAATATTTTTTAAAGATTTAATGCCATTAAGCAAACATTGCTTAATGCATCAATTAGTGCTTCTGTTGAAGTGCATAACATTTAATAAGTAATTTCAGTTAATTAATTACGTTTAATTTAAAATGATTATTTTCTTTATTTAATTTCTAAAAATAATTTATATTGTTAAATAATGTAATAAAACAAACATGAGTAAAACCTAGAATTTATTTGCATCATTACATTTGGCGTTAATGTCAACTATTTGGCAAAATATGTTTTCTGTGCTAAGCGACAGCAAATTACAGAGCTTTTTAACCTGGAAAACTCTTCTATTATAATTCTACATGTCTGACACAGCTTTCTATACAGCCACTGATGATCCCACTACAGTATGTGTGTGTCAGTTTTATGTGAAGGTTTAAAGTGACTAAATCCTGCATGTGTGCTCTGTCTGTGTTAACCAGTGAGACGTTACTCTTTAATTAACAGCTTTTAGTCATGGCTTCCTGAATGACCCCATTTAGCACAGTCCTGTGAAGTGTTACAGCGACCGCCGCATGAGCTCTTCATCATATGCTTTAAGCAAACACTAGCAGCGTGGATGCGTTTTACACACGATAGCAGAATGTAAAGGGATTTATGTAGTATGTAGGATTGTAAATTTAATTGATTGATTGGTCAGTAGCTCTTATTATGTTACATTCATCCAATACTACACAAGATAGAAATTAATTTGAAAGCAACAAACTTTGCCAAATGCAGCAATTTTGTGAGTGTTTGGTGATGTGCAGATATTTTGTTTTTGTTCTATTTTATTTTATTTTATAATTTGAGAAAATAAGTGATGTTGATAAACAAATTTCGGGAGGAGCACGCTCGATCATTAGCCACGGCTGGCTCCGCATTTCCTCAATCAGCCTATTTCGTTTCCATCCAATCAGGTCTAAACGCCACCTCCCTAAATAAGTTTGGAAACCATCATTGTTTCTTGTTTTTTTAATTATCATAAATGTGTCTCAAACTAAATATCATGAATATCCTTTATAGATCTGATGACGTAAAGCAAACCTTGCCAGTATGCAGTAATTAGTGCTTCTGCGGATGTGTTTTGAAGATGTGTTTTATTTTATTAATACATTTTAAAAAATAAATATTGTTAAATAATGTATTCATACATATATATATATATATATATATATATATTTTTTTTTTAGTAATGATTTAAATAATACAAACATATAGTAAAACTCTGCATTTATGTCATGGCATTAAATTTTTGGGGGCATCTATACCATTATTTCTATGGCAAAGAATAAAAAAGTGATTTGCTTGATCATCATAAAATTGGTGTAATTTTGAAGCTTTGAACATTATTAGTGCTTGTACCTGGACTTGTAACACATTGTACCGTATTTCAGTTTGTTCCTCAGATTTTCCACTACATTTATACAGAAAGGGTGACAAAAACGTCCAAATTAAACTCAACAGCATGGTGTTTTGTGTTTGTGTGTTAAGCAGAAGTACAGTACGAGACTCTACTTCATTTACAGTAAGTGCTCATCATCATCATCGCTTGTTGCACAGTTCCTGGTTATGTATCCTGTAAGAGCTTTTCCTCTCTTCTCCTCACGTTCCTGAGCTCTTTTTTCCCCCTGCGCTTGCTCTGTCTCGCAGCTGCGGTGAAATCCTTGCGGTTTTGTCTGGAAGGCGGCGTGAATTCTCCCCGATTCTGCCTCTCTCTGTCAGGTCCTTTGTCCTGCCGCAATTATCATAGTGATGGAAATGAAAGACACAAAAGAAGGAACATGATTTTCAATAGGCAGCTTTTCAAAGTCTTTGTTCGTTTCTAATGTGACTGAAAGACAAAGCAGAAAAGGGGAAAACACAGGAGAGAAAAGGCACATTTGTTTTGTAAAACGTTAACATGTGAGATGTATCTTTTGCATTACGGCCATGTTCAGCTGCCGTCTCTGTCTCTCTGTTCCTCTTCCAGACAGGCTAAGTTTAGTGCTTTTGTGGAATTCGCAGAAAGTTTCCTCGAGTCTAAATGGATCAGACACACTCCATAGTGTCGGTTTTCTGCATCCTTTTAAGGATTGACTGCCAATTTAAAGGAATGTTCCGGCTTCTAAACGAACTCTACGGGCTTGAGTTTGTGGTATAATGTTGATTACCACACAGATAATCACTCGGACTAGTCCTTTATTTTGCAAACGCTAGCAAAACTTAGATTCACAGTAATGCACTTATAATGGAAGTCAATGGGGAGGCTTTAAAGCAGAAATGTGCAGCGTAAAACCGCTTAGATTCATTCTTCCATACTGAAAGTATGTTATTTGAGCTTTAAAGTTGCCTAAATCCATCTTTTAGCTGTGAGACTATTGTCGGAACAGCTTCTAGACATACATCGCTAACAAACATTAATATTTCTATATAGTTACCAGGATTACCAGCTTTACATGGCCATTGCAAAAAATGAAAAATTGGATAAAACTTGGCAAAGACAGCATTAGTAAGTGGTTTTATCAGGCTAACATATATAAAGTTTAAAACTGGTGGCTAACCTTACCAAAAAGGGTTTTTGAGATTTTGATGTGTTTTTTCCCAGTGCAATATCGTTCCTCATAGACCTTCATTAACGGTTTTTGGAAAGAAAAAGGAAAGTATGTGGCATGTGACCAAGTATGGTGACCCATGTACAGAGCCACTGACCTCTAAATACACAGATAAAAAGGTGCTGCATCACTGTGACGAAGGTGTCATGAAGAAACAAATGAATTTATATTTTTTAAATAATCAAAGGGTTTGTATATATTTTTGGAACCGATGTATGAAAGGCCTGATTCATCTGAGCTTATCTGCCTCAGTTTTTGAGTGAACGTTGCCAAAATTATCCACAAATTAGGTTTCTTTCCACTTTATAGCTATGGTGCATAATAAAGCCACAATTTGCTAATTAAAAGAAACTGATAAAAAGATGATAATGTAGCATAATGAGTGATTTTCAAGCCGTTTTTAACCCAGAACACCCAATTAGAGGATTTTGAGCACAGCACGAGGGTTAAAAAAGGTCCTGTTGGATTTTCAGTTATATTGTAATTGCATGTATTTGTGTTGATAAGGTGAGACGGTTTAGTTTTTCATTACTTTTATTGTTTCGTTTTTTCTTTTATAGACCAAGTGATGACTCAGCAACAAATATCCCAATGATCTTCATATGTACTCTCAGGCAACATTTCGTTGGATGCAGAAAAATACTTTTTGACATGGTCTTTCAGTTTGGCGGCTGATTTATTTTTGTGTGCTTTTAATCTATTTGCAAAATCTTACAAAAACAACACAAAAAAAGACTAAAAGCCCCATTCATTTGTTTCTTGATGACACTTTCGTCACAGTGATGCAGCACCTTTTTATCTGTGTATTTAGCAGTCAGTGGCTCTGTAGTGAATGACCCTGTGTTTCTACACCTTTTATCAGAGCTCTGCTTTTGTGTTCAACGAATTTAATCGCTTCGTAATTGGGTGTTTTTTTTAAATATCAAAGTGGGGTGAAATTATAGGCTTGCGGTTGATAAACAGCAGAAAGGGCTGTGAGAGAATCAGCCATGCTTGGCCAGGTGAATACTGAGTCACATTGGCAGAGCAAAATTACCCACAATTCATTGCCTGCTTAGTGAGCTTCTTTGAAATGTCACAATATTTTAATGCAGTAGGTGAGAGGAGAAAGTATACTTTATATCTAGAATAATTTTATGTGTCCGTTTGCTGCATGCATGTATTTGTCTTTAAATTAATAAAATATCTTGTTAGATCAGCATGATTTTGCTTGTATTTAATTTTGTAGTTATATTTCTTCCATCTACAAAATGATGAACGTCACAAATTTTAGTAGTTATAATAAGTAATAATATTTCATCAAAAGATTAAAATTATATAATAAGAAATATTTTTTGCAGAAGTAAAATTGAGCCTAATTTTACATTTATTTTAAACTGTCTGTTGTGTTATTTTCTTGATCAAAAATACATTTCCCCTTTAAAGTATCATCTACAACTCATTCTTACTATAACAATGTAGTAAAAATTACAGTACTATTTATATATAACACAAAAAGTTATATGAGACTAATATATCTGTGTATACTGTGTATAGTGTATATATATTATGTTAAAATAAAAATATGTTGTTTATAAATTAAATATATTTATGTATAATATAAAATATAAGAATTAAAAAAAAAAAAAAAAAAAAAAAAAAAATATATATATATATATATATATAAAAATGTAATATTTATTGCTTAAAAATATTTAGCTGTTGACATATTTATGTGTGTGTGTGTATATACATTGCATAATCCATAAAGGTACCATGTGCATAATGTGCACATTTGAAAAAAAATTGAAAAACCACTGTTTTTAATAGCTTTTTTAATATTGAAGTGGCACTTGACACAAACCGCAGTATAGTCTTGGGTTAATTTCAAGGTTATTAGCACATAAAATAACAGTAAAAAAAAAAAAAACGTAAAAAAACCCCACCTTCGTGATTTCAGTTAACTGAGCTCCCGTGATGCATGGGATTACCATATTATTTATCTCTCACGGCTGCGACTGATTTCTAGATGCCTTTTTCTGAACGCTACAGAATAGGCCGCTTTTTTGGCATAATGCTCCGTAAAATCACAAAAATACCCTCCGACAGCTCTCACAAGGCAAGATAGAAATCAAAGCTTTCATAAAAGCACTTCTGGCACAGGTAAGCCATTTTAGATTACACATTTGAAGCCGAGCGAATATCTCGAAATGGCAGTCTGTAAAAGATCTCCCCGAGCAGAAATGGTAGTGCATTTGAGAAGAACCCCAGGGTTATGATGCCCTCCGTGGACGTCTGGGAGCTTCTGTGATAGCGGCTCAGAGAAATAAGCACCGGTCACATCTTCAGTCAAACCTCCAAATGAGTTTGTTTTAATAGTTTATGTCTGCGCTTCCTAAGTGGCTTTTAATTCATTCTGACACCCAATATAAAGACCCAGCCAGCGCTGAAACGCAGATAGCGCTTGGCGTATTAATATTACCAGACGCCATCATTTACAATCACCCCCACGATTGCGAAATCGCAAGCAGTGCTGTTTATTTCTTTCCGTACAGGTTGTAGATGAGATAGGGGTGTTTCTAAGTGGTACGTTCCCTCTCCATTGCTACGGTGGGAAGAACGAGGCATTAATCTTCGCCGCTTGGACAGAGGGAAATTAATGATCATTTGCGCTGACGACATAATCGGGCTTCACGCTGTCCTCCGATGCTAAATTGCCGTCTTTGTTCCACGTAATATCTCTCTCTCTTTCTCTCCCGCGCTCTCAATCTTTGCTCGTTTCCTGGTCGTTTGCCGTTATCAGTCATTAAGTGCCTGGTTTCCATGGCAACGGCGGTTTGGAGATGGCCTGGTAGGGTGTAAACTGGCCTCTGGTCTAACGCGGTGAAATTACCTCGTCACGCTGCAAAGGTCTGCGTGCTCTTCTAGGTCAGCATTGTGCTTTTGTCGCAGCTGCCGGTTTGCATGCGAAGGTCATGGCAGGCATGTACAGTATGTGTGAGACAGAGTTAAAGGGTTAGTTCACCCACAAATTAAGGTTCTGCCATTGCTTGCTCACCTTTGTGTGGTTTCATGGGTTCCTTTCATCTATGGGATGCAAAAGGAGATGTTTTGGAGAATGTCCTGGCTGCTGGTTTCCATACAGTGAAAGTGAGTGGGGACTGGGATACGTGTGCATTCAAATAACACCTCGAGATGCGTTGTATGTTTAGTTTTTTTTTTTTTAAATGATGAGATCCATCATAAAAAAACAGTGAGGTCTGATGTTAAAGCTGTGGAAACATTGATCTTGATGCACTTCTAATTCAGTACAATGTAAGTCAGTAGTGACTGGGATGCATTCATGCACTGTACATTAAAACATGTTTCAATATATGTCAAGCTGTCTTTGAAGTCAATGAAAAGACGTGTCAGTCGATTGTATTTGATGTCATTGACATGAAACATGGTTTTTAGGTGTCCCAATTACATGTACATGAAAAAAACACTTCAGTTTCAGTCTGTTCCTCACTTAAACTGTTGAATGTCTTCTGAAGACTGAAGATGCTTGCAGTGGTGCTTTTTTGTCATTTTTGTCATTTGACATCATCAGGTCATCATTCACATTATGTTTGGAAAAGATTCAACTTTGCGTTTTGCATTTTGACTTTTATGCAAAGCAACTTACATTGCTTTCAGGATTTTTGATCAGTTTATACAGTTACAACAGAAACTAAAACCATGAAAATATCCTTACTTCAAATAAAATTAATTTAAACTGAAATAATATACTATGTACATTTAAACTTATTTCGCTTCAGCTAATGATCAAGGAGACTTTTCTAACTAAAACCAAAGTTAATAAAATAATTAAAAGAAAAATAATAAAATCTAAAAAAAAAAGAAATTAAGCAAACATAAAAAACTAGAACTTATAAAAAAAATACAAAACACTACAATATATCTTTCTTTTTTTGTGAAAACAAATTAAAATATTCAAAATATAAATAAAAATGAACAAATAATCTTATTATTGATGTTTCAATGCATAGTTGTTAATTTAAAAGGGGTTGTTCACCCAAATATAAATTTTCTGTTATAATTTAATTGTTCTAGACTTAGGGCCCCTATGAAATGCATGAAAATTTCTTTCCCAAATTCTGTTTTTTTTTTTTTTTTGTTAGTTGTCCGTTTTCATTTTTCTAAACTCAGGTTTATTGGTTAAATAAATTGAATTAATAAAATAGCATGTGTAATTAACTGAAATCATGAAACTTAGACAATTAAACAGCAATTTATTAAAAGTTCAACAAAAAGGCCCTATTAAATATTTATGCATTTCCTTCCAGTGTTTTTCCTCCCGTAAATTCAGAAAAAATTCATGCATGTAATCGTAGCTGATGACGCTAAAATAACACTGGGTCACTCAGAAGAAAGTCATTCAGGTTTGGAGTGACATGAGAGTGAGAAAATGATTACCGAACACTCATTTATGGGTGAATTGCTCCTTTAACAAAATTAGGATTTCTTATGGATCGCCTGTTTCCTGACCTCCTTAGAAACTCCTCGCCTGGTTTTTATTTGCTTTTTCAGAACACACGCATTAACACAGCGTGCTAAAAGCCTTATCTCCTTACACTTCTCTTTAAGTGTCCTCTCTTCTCTCCAGTCTCTTTTAAACAGCTTTGACCCTATTGGCGTTTTACATGGGCGGCACGTCCCTTTAATTACTCTCTCGTTTTGTCTCCCAACGCTCTCTTGCTCGCTCTATCTGCCTTGCCAGGAAAACACGTTGAATGTCGTGTGTGTGGGTTTGTGCATTTATGCTAAACGCTGGTGTCACATGGTATTTGAATATCCGGGGCTGCTTTGTAACGTGAGACATGCTTGTTTTATACATATTTGAGATGCCAATCATGCCTGCAAAAACCTTATATATGAAAATGCCTTTTTATACACCAGTGTATCTATGCATAAACACAATAAAGTTTTAAAATACACTTATAGATGTATGCACTCGGCCCAGTGCTGTGATGTTGCACTGAAAAATGTTTGGTTCATGTAGTTTAGATGTTTTCTGAAGCCTTTATACAAGATTTAAACAGTCAAGGTCATTGATGGAAAAGCTTGTGGTCATGTGTGTTTTCCTTTTTATGTAATATGTAAGTGTTCAGATTAGTGCTTATTATTATTGTCAATCACATCCAAAATAAAAGCTTTTGTTTACATAATATATGTGTGTGTGTACTGTGTATATTATATATATATATATATATATAAATACACACCTATGCATGTATATATTTAAGACAGTTATGTTACGTTTATATATTAAATATATTTATAATGATATATATTGTGTCTATATGAATATATACATGTAAATAAATGTCAATATTTTCAAAATATATACTGTATGTGTGTATATTTTTATATATGTAATAAATATACACAGTATGCACACAGAATATGTAAATGCGATTAATCATGATTTATTGTTTGACAGCACTAGTTTAGATCTGAGTTTTTAGTCCTGTCCTCTCTAATATGCAGTTTTGTGTCAGAATTTGGACATCTTTGTTTCCAAATTGTAAATTCGGAAACAGTTATTGATGAAAACTTTCAAAAAACTCTTGTTTCATGAGTTCCCACTTCCTCATTAGTAACAAATATTAAGCATGTTTGGCGTACTGTCCGGGGAGTGGGCCGGGAGCTCGGCGGACCCCGAGCCTTGGGGAAATAACCCCTAGGAGGCGAGGGCTGGGTAGACCTCGGAGTCTGGCCTGGTCCCCGCACGCTCCCCCGGAGGAGAGTGGGATGGCCGAATATTAGGATGGCAATTCGGCCTAGAGAAGCGATAGGGCGGCTTGAGCGGTAACCGAGGAGGCTGGAAACCAGGTGTCCCCGACTAAGCAAGCCAAAGGCGACGGTGGCAAGGAACCAAAACTCAGCGTAGGAGAAAAAACCTTTGGAGGAACCTGGCTTAGCAGGGGCCAGTTCTCCTCTGGCCGGAGACCCGACACCTGGTCCCCAGTTAAGTGGTGTAAGGGGCAGCGGAGGGATGCAAAGAACAAGATACAGGGAAGAGGAAGTTGGCGATATTTAAGGGGAAGTCTTAACGCTCTGATAGGATAATTAGGAAACAGGGTGATTGGAAACGGCTAGTTAATTGATCGTACATGCTCCTCCTGAAATTTGTTAGAAAAACATCATTTAATTTAAAGTCGGGATGATTTGGGGTTTTTGATTTGGGTGATTTCTGTCAAGTATATATTAAACTTTCAAAATAATATAAGAAATAAGAAATTATAATTAACAGAATAAAATTAAGCTTATTTTAATGTACCTGAGAATTGTTGTTGCATTTTGCAATAATAATAAATATATTTATTGACTATTTAAATATATACAAATTTCGAGAGGGACACACGCAGGTAACAATAGCCCGCTCATCACTAATCGTCTAATTATCTAATCATCTTATCTCCCTATCAGATCTCACATCACTCCCTATAAATAGCCAAAACCCCTTCTCTCAGTATCTCGAACTTAGCATCCCTCCTCCGCCCCTGCTCCTCCTTTTTCTTGTTTCTCCGGGGGGAGCATGCAGGGTTCGGACGGGGCCGTCTGTACCTTTCCTCTCCGAGCCCGCTAGGGTTGTTAACCCTATGGCTCGGTAGCCTGCCGAACCCTGAGTCTTCTCCTCGGACAACACGCCAAACTCGCCTTGCTTATTATTATTTCGTTACCGACAAGTTCGAACTCGTGAAATATATATACAGTATATATATATATATATATATATTAATAATTATTATTGTTGTTAACATTTATTAATAATGATTTAAAAAATTATAAAATAAATGTGTACACTTACACTTACAGTAATTTGTGCTTAGTTGTCATAAAAATGTCACAAAGAAAACCATCTTAATGGTTCTAAAAACCTTTTGCTCATACAAAAATGTATGTATTTGTATTTTCTGAGATGTGCATGTAATGTGTACATGCATGAAATTCAAATCTGATACAGTATGTGCACCAGTGTTTTTTTTTTCCCCATTTCATTGCATTTTTCATTGTCGATGAACCTCCTCTGAACAGCAATCTTCAGTGTTTTTCCTCTAGTCAGCTCAGGAACACAGCCATTATCACGTGCGAGTGATCCCTGCAGATCTTTAGCTATCACCCTAGAGTTCTGCGTCAATTGTTTGAGGATTCTGCCATGTGCCCTTGGACTTATTTTTGTAGGACAACCACTCCAGCAGAGAGAAGCAGCGGTGCTGGAATTCTTTCTGATTGTGAAGCAATTCCTTTGGTAACCCTTTGCAGTCTTATGAGCTTGAACAGCCCTTCTGAGGTCTTCTTCATACTGCACTTGAACAGAAATCTGTTTGTTAAGGGCTGGTAAACACACTGCTCATGCAGCAGCGAAGGTCAAACGCACATGTACGATGATTGGAACAACTCGCCCCAATTATTGTTTTCAACAAGTCATTATAGTTTCCTCCAGTGACCTTGTCAGTGAGGTTTGCTAAAACTTGCATCACAATTACCATTTCTAACGCCAAGTATTAAATGTAGTTTGTATTTAGTAAAAATTAAACTGACTTTATAGTTGATAACATCAGATCAGATTTAGGAGTTCTGGCAGAAATCTACATCATTTTAATCATGTGTATTTGGAGCCATGTTTAAAGATAAAGACACACTTTGGATTCAAATAAAATATCCCATCAGTGGACACAAGCTCAATTCCGATTTATCAAAAGATTCCTCGTGTGTTAATTGCGTTCCCCGGGGGGTATAATGGCGAGCAATTAAAGGCAGATCAGACCTGTCGTTTCACCAGCGGGATGCACATCTGGCAAGCCTTCATCAACCTCCTCCTCCTTGGCTGTCTGGGTTTGCAAACCTGTCAGAGTACTAGCTGTAAAGCAGTGTTCTTTTGCGGTTTGAATTTAACAGTATGTGGCCATCAATTAAATTATGTTTTCACTTATCAGGATAAGAAGGAGAGGCAAAAAGCCAGCGGGGATGATTTGGACCGTAACAGGGTGGAATCGTTTTGTCACATGTGTTTGCATATTTTAACATTTTTGAGCTTATGTGTCAAAGTCAACATGAAGTTGATTTCCTTAAAATCCATATATATATATATATATATATATAGAGAGAGAGAGAGAGAGAGAGAGAGAGAGAATTTATAATCCTAATCAGTCAAATCCCATGTAAATTAAGGTCTTATTCTGCGTTTTATTTTTTTCATACAGCCCAGTTTTTCAGCTTTTATTTTTCAGTCGTTGTCAAAATAATATTAATAAAATAAGCATGATTTATTGCAAATGATGAAAAAATAAGTTGCTGATTATTTCTATAGAAACAATATATTTTTAAACTTATTGCAAAATGTGCATATTTAATATTTTGATAGGCATAGGGAGACAAACTCCATCATGCTGCCTTAGGGAAGACTGCAAGTTCTTTTATAGGAATCTTATGCACAGCATCATGGGTAATGTAGTTTTTCAACACAAATTCTGCTGGTAAACGATTATTATAGAAATAAGTTGAAATAACGCAAACAAATGGCTTCAACAAAAGCATATACCATCATTTAACAACCTCACAACAGATCTGTCTTTAAAGGCTTATAAGTTATTGTTAAAAATCAGTTTTTACTCCTGGATCTCGATGGTTAAACTCTATTATGGGAGTAAAATGGGAAAACATTTGCTTATGAATGCTATTTCATGTTGATGTTAACCACCTTTCTTTTATGTTTTCGAACATTCCCAAACTTCTAGGTCATCCCGTCATTAGTTGTCCACAGGGCTGAAAGCAGTCCACTCCCCGTATACATTACGGTTGACGCTGGTCCGGTTCTCTCACTCGCTCATGCCTCATTGCACAGCTGAATAAATCATTCTAAACTGAATTTAATGGCTTCATATCTGAATGGGTTTCTATGCAGACAGGGATATTTCCTTAAGTGAGAGCTAACTTTATTGACTTAGCCTGCACAAGGGCAATGGCTGCACGTTTAGGATTCGTTTGACATTTGAGGTGGCAGGGGACTCGTTTGGTGACATTTCGCCGCCATTTACAGAAATGCGTCCAGCAGAATTCAAAGATAAGAGAGGCTGCGATTACATCGGTCTTTTCGCGTATTGTCCAAGGACACATTAGTATGTAATTTTACCAGCTGACCCGTACATGCTCTGTAGGTGGAAATAAAAATCCTCAAATCCCTACATGAAAGCAGAAGCTGCTCTCAAAGCCATCTGAAGTCATCCTTTTATGCTTTTTTAGAAATATTTTTTTTTATGGAGTGACTTTGGACATCTGGGATTGTAAATTACCTAAAAAAGTAGTAGATCAAAATATAGAAAAAAGTAATCTAGCCAAAGTATGTTTTACAAGAAAATTCTTTGGTTTTTCTATGTCAATGTTTAATACAGTGTGTTCGTTGTTTTGTTGTATTTTTATTTATCTGTTTTTGGTGTAATTTGCTAGTGATTTCTGTGTGAAAATGATCATCAGTGTAGGAAAATGACACATAATATTACAATTACATCAGTCTAATTTTTATTGCATTTTTTTAAGCATCTGTAGGAAAAAAACATGGATGTCTAGTATAGTGATTTAGAGAAAGAAAAAAAAAAAGATCTAATAATAATAATAATAATTATTATTATTATTATCGTTTTGAACTAAATCCATCACAATTTTTTTTTCAGTGCAGGTAAAAAAAAATCATTGTTAATAATTGCAAAGGGACAGTAAATTGAGGCTTTTCTGAAATCTCCCCTGCTTCTCCTTAAAAAAAAGTTCTTTACAAACATTAACAATGATTTTTGATTGCAGATAACAATGATCTCAGTGTGACCATGAAGATTTTTCTAATTATCTATGCCTTGCCTTCCATATTAATTAATTAGCTTAATACTATTACTGAATGTCAGTGATAGTCTCAGTTGAGTTTTTATGTCTCCTTTAGACTCGTCTAAAAGAAGAAACATCTGAGACAGAGCTTATATTTAAATAAGGCATGACTAATTGTATTTGAGACACGAAGGATCAACTTTTAGGTGATATAATTTTCCTCACAGGACTGTGACTTGATGCGTTTTTATCAGGCAGTTTGATTGTGTGTCGCAGCACCACACATTATTATTATTATTTTTGATTAGCTTGAGGTTCCTGATTCCATCCCCATCTATTTGCGGTGATACTACGAGTGATATCTTAATTCAGTCTGTCTTTGAAGATTAAGTCTATGTTTGGGTCCATCTGTATGGACAATCATAAAACATGCCTCAGTCTTCTGCCCAGAGAGGATTAATGATGAATCATTGAGGTATGATCTGTTTCTGGGAGTTCTGGGAGAGTACGTTCGGTATAAATTAAGTAACTTAATCCAAAACAGAAACAGGAAAAAAAGGCTTTCGGGTGTTCAGTAATCGAGAACAATTAGGAGCAGCATCTAAACATGCTCTTGTTCTTAATCACAAACACTTTAATTTTAGCTCAACCCTGAGTAAAAGCCTGCGGGCTATGGACTCTCACACAGGAGCCAGAGAGAGAGAGATGGAGACAAGACGAGACATTAACAACTGAAACAAATGGAAGTGGTGTGTGAAAAACACCAGCATGATTCTAGGTGTTTAGTGGGCATTTTACCAAGCACACACCTCCTCAACATGACACATGATTTGTGAATGTGATATTTCGTTGTTGAAGATGATTTGCATGCCAAAATGTAATGCACAGGAGCTTTTAAAGGGGTCATATGATGCTATTTTAAAGATCATTATTTGGTGTAACAGAATATGTTGACATGTTGACTATACCCCGCCTCTCTCAAACGTGTTGTTTTCTACCGAGCCCCTCCCACACAGTGTGCTGTGATTGGCCGAACACCAAAAGCATTCGTTGGAAATGTAAGACCCCTTTCCATAATCGCGAGCTTCAGCTTTATAAAGACAGTTAATAATGTCCTTAGTTTGACCATCTGTTGAAGCCCGAAAGAGGAACAGAGTCGTGTTACAGACACAGCGCTTGTATGTATTTGCAGTACACAAGCCGTGATTTACTCTACTGTGATGTGACCCTTTCTCTCTCTCTCTCACACACACATACACTCTCTATCACTCTTAAGGATGCAGAATGTGCTGCGCTGTGAAACCTGTTCATTTCAATGGCTTGTCCTGCACGAGCACTAAACTCCACATTTTAACAGTCAATAGCAAATACTTAAACTATTCACAAAACATACTTACAGTCACTGATTTAGAAGCACCAGATTGTCAATACAAGGACAGAATTGACCCATTTTGTTCAGAAGTAGCCTTTGCACATCCCTTTGTATTCTACTAGGTTCACAAAAATGCGTTGCACAAATTCGAACATCTGGGTTGTGCTGTTCTAAGTAATCTTAATGATTCCAAACTGCACCTACTTTTGGAAAGCCAAAAAAGTGCTTTTGCTTTCTCACAGAAACACAGCGTCTCCTGACATGGCTGCATCAATACTGCTGTGTTACTGAAACCACGCCTTCTTTCTTTGCATAGACATTTGGGCTGCATTATGCAAATATTACCACATTGTGATGTAGACATGTGGGGGGAGGAAGGGGGGCTTGTAATGAGGCGTTTTAGGATCAGCCTTCTCTTTTAGGTAGAATAAATCCTTTTGTGAGAGACTTTAAGCTTTGTAACTCTTAACTCAGATCTCATACATGCACATACAGCAACATACCACACTGAACAAACAGAAAAATATAGAAATCACATCATATGACCTCTTAAAGATCTCTAAAGATCTCTAAGCACAAGTACAAGCGATATTAATAATGATGCTGTAACAAATTGCATTAATAATACAGTGATTCGGTAGAGCAGAGGAGACTAAATGTGTGCAGCCGATGGATTGTGCTCACGTTGATGGACAGATGACGACCTTCATCAGCAAAGCAGGAAATAGAGGAGTGATTAGCCTGATGAGCTCAACACACACACACACATAACTCAAAGCTATCGGTACAATCAGCTCACAAGGGGAGGCTTCGGGGTTTGTAGCCGTGAGAGTTTGTGTGTCAAACTCAATCAAAGACAGCCTAAAGTGTGTGTTTGTCTGCTTGCGCGTGCGTGTGTG
>JAUMHE010000051.1:19055448-19074134 GCA_032359235.1 Enteromius mattozi | reverse complement strand
AAAACATTAAATATCTTACTGACCCCAAATTTTTGAACGTTAGTGAGTTTATATATATATATATATATATATATATATATATATTATTTTTATTACTGAACTGTTTAAATATGTAGAAAAGTAATATAAGTAGCTAAATGTCATTTTGTAAAACAATTTAAGCCTATAAATGCTTGATATGTTAGGTATTAAATATTTTAGAAGAAGTTCATTTATGTATTATTATTATTTTATTTATTTTTAATTAATTAAGTTATAATATGTTATACAATAATGCTGTTATTGACCTTCCTGGCATTTAGAGGGCAGTATTTGTGTTCTGACTGACTTGTATTATATTTTAGTCTTCGTCACATCCTAAGACAGAAAGTAAACCATGAACATCTTAATGTGTGTGTGTGTACTGATTTAAATTGGAGCTGTGTTCTTGTTTTATGAGATTAGTATCTGGCATAACTGTGTGTATTTTATATCAAACACGCTAATGACTTTTTCAAGGGCTTTATAATTGTATTCCAAAAATAACAAGTATCACAGTTTTAAAACTAGGTTACGCTGATGTCCCTTCCGTCTCCAGTCGCCAGCCCATTCCATGCAATGGTTTCTCTCAGGCGCCGATTCTGTCCCAGTTAACTCAAGTTGACGTAAACAGTGCTTGTGTTTTAGCCATTATCTGGTAACAGGGGAACGTACGGCTTCAGACGCGGTGTTAGAGGCCCAGACCCTTACTAAAGCCTCCGCCAGCTATGTGTGTGTGTGTGAGCGGATCCCTCTTTCTAGGGAGATTGCTATTGGCTTTTTGCCTAGTCCTCAGTTTGACATAGATGGATTTGTGGGTAATGGAGTCCCTGGGGTGGAGGGGATAAGTGGGCGTCCCAGGGGGTCAGATTACGGTGGACGGCACGGCGGTGTGCTGAGTCAGACTGTAAGACCAGACCTGCTGTGTGTAAATCACTGCTGGAAAGCGCTGACATTAGGAACAATGCTTACCCATAAGTCCACATCAGACTGTGTCCTGACTTGCACTCTTTTTCATTTAATTAAATTCATGTTGCCTGTTTTTTTAATGCAACAAACATTTCTGTTTGGATAAATGCCTGTGCAGTATCTTATTTTTTTATAAGTGGTTATATTTGTATATTTTGGTTATATTTTGGAATATTTAAAATTATGTTGGAACTTTAAATGTGTTATTTGGCAACTGGAGGATGATTTTGTTTAATGTATGTATTTTATTGGTAAAGTATGTGATGTGTATATGCTCCTGTGCTGCCAGTCTTGGCCTGGACACTCCTATGAAAGAGATTTTTAATATCATAGGAATTAATGTAATAATTGAATTTTTAAATGAAATAATTAAATATGTATTAAATATTTATATATTAAATAGAATGCATAATATTATATAAATATGCTAATAATAATTTATTAATAACCAAATGTTCATATAAGCAATTTTTAATAATAAAACATTGTTTGTGTTTGTAATAAAATATGTTATTAATAATAAATCTATATTAACTATATTAATATATATTAATAAACTAATATATAAAACATACTTTTCTACTTATTAAATAAAAAATGATATAAAATATATTATAGATTTAAATAATTAATAAAATAATCAGCTAAACAATTATGAAATGTATAAAATGCAACATGTCATCAATAATGTGAGGATTTTAGTCTTCTTTGTTTTTGTTTTTTTAATAGAATGTACCAGTAAACTAGTTTTATTCTTGCTTAACTTGCTGGAACATTAACTAAAAAACTACTACGATTTTTAAGAGCTCATTAAAATAGTAATTAATGCTCTGAAATGGTCCATTTCAGTGATTTAATGATTTAGTTTGTGACGTGAAATAAAATTTGGGTTAATTTTGGTATATTACGTATTTAGGTTGTATCTTCATTCTTACCGTTACAAACCGCATGAGAGAGGTTTATCTTCAGTGTTAAAAGTAGTTTATTTATTTTTATTATTTTTTGCTGTCACACTATAGGATACATTCATATATAAGAAAATAAAGTTTTGCTTGTTGTATTACCTTTTTTTTAAAGATTAAATTTCATATGTAAAATATCCAAATTTATTTTTTGAACTGCAAAGTTCTTTAATTTTTAAAAATGTGCTTGATCACAAAGGAAATCACTGCGTCCCTGACCTTTGACCTTTGCTTCCCACAGATTTATATTGACAAGAGAAATCATTTTGGTGTGGAGCGAAATACGCCCAAGCAGCTGGTGGAGAAGGTGGCAGGAGACATCGCCAAACTGCTCAACAGGAAACGCAAGGCTCTGGAGGTGAGCCGAGCTAACAATCGCTTTCTCCCAGCAGGAAGCCGAGCCGTTGATAATCGTGGTGTAAAACTCTTATCTCTTGCATTAAAAGGGGGAATCGATCCACTGTCTCTTTTAATCAGAAACAAATTGGATTTCTAAAAAAAATATTATCAATGCCCACTGTTCTCTATTAGCCTGCTTAACTAAGCAGGTAATGAGTTTGTCTTCCTCCAATCTGCTCCCTCTTCAAATCCACAGGACACGACACAGCGACACATAAGATGAATTTAGGGATGAATGGAGCATCACAATTATACATTTCCATAAGAAATGCTATGGTACTACCCTGTTTGCACCACGGTATTCTTTTGAAGATCTTGAAGTGCCTTTCACTGTGTTGGTTTGAGTCTTTCAGCGGCTGATTAAAACATAGGGAATGTGCAGGCGCATGTGACAATTACAGCTGAAAAATGAGTGTTTATTAAGCTTCAGAAATGAATCATGTGTTTGGTAAGTAAAGTACTTTAGTACTTTTGACTAAAAGTAGCATATGAACACTGCCTGAGGTCTTTCACTGGGAGACACTCAGAATTTCTTATCATAAATTGGTGTTCGAGCAAGATTAGCTGAGATTCTCTAATGTGAGTCATGCCATGCAGACACGCAGGAGACTCAAAATGACTGCTTCACATTCTAGTGTGCTACCTCGCTGAATGCTCCCTAATTTGTCAGCGACCTTCTAATGCATCCCAACTGCAAAAATGCTGCTTTGATGGTGCAGATGAGTTGTATTTACCTTGCTGAGAATGTGCGTCTCTCTGGTTTCTCTTTGAAAAGTGCCGTCACCTTCATAAGAACTATTGCAAAAATATTAACGGGTAAATAAATGTAAACAATAGAAATTACCATGCTTCTATAGTTGAATGATTGCATTAATAAAGATTGCATTAATTGCATTAAAGAGCCATTATTTAATTGAATATGCACCACTATACATGCATTTCCAGAACAAAAAAATAAATAACATTGAACATAGCAAGGCTTAAAATTCTTTTTGTTTTGTTTTGTTGACATATTAGAGTTGAATGTGTGTTTTTTTGTTTAAACAGATGAGGTTTTGGATACCAAACGCATCTGTAAAACCTTCAGAATATACATAAAAAATAATGAAAACTGATTTTGAGATAATGGCCCTTACATATATACATAGTAACTGAATTTAACTGTACAGGTCAAAGTAGATTAAGTGCAAATAAATAAAAATACAAAGATTTTGGATGCTTTTATTCCACTAGTCTCAAAAACTACATTATGAAAAGCCAAAAACAACAACAACAACAAAAATCAGTTATACCCCAAACTGTATTAACAGTCTTCTATTAGCCAAGAAGTTTACTGAGAAAGCCAGAGAAAACCAGAAGCAGGGGACAAAGTAATGCTAATTTAAAAGAAATAGGCCAAGTTTATTGAATAATCTTAGATGTGTGTGTTTCACTTCTTGTTTGTAACATATTATTTCACTTCAGCTTCAGTATTCTAGCTCAACAATTCTTGCCCATCCCTACCAGCTTTTTTTATATTTGTTATTCTAATGAAAAATAGTTTGTTTATGATACTGCTTGTTGATTGAATTGGAGTTCTGTTTAGAAAACACAATCAAACTATATTTCCCTCGCCGTTTTGGATTCATTAGAATGTATTTCGGAATTGGCTTTTTTGCAAATAATGCAAGTGATGCTGATTTAAATGTGTGCCAAAATGAGACATCTGGTAAGGCAATGTAATATTGCCTGCTGCCTGCTGAAGAGTGTTGCTTGTTGCCGTCTTGCTAGGCGGCTCGCTGGGGTTTGGAACGGAGCCGATGTTTCAGTGCTATGGAATTTAGTTGGTTGGCCACAAAGTAGCAGTGCTCCGAGTGCTTCCGAGCAGCTTTCTTGATTGAACGGTTAAAGATAGGGCCCGCTGCTATCGGGGCCAGCAGTGTGCTGGCGACTAGACGAACCATCACCCAAAGCCCAGCAGACTCCTGACAACTGAGAGAAAGAGAGCGAGTGAGAGAAAGAGACGGAGAGAGAGAAAATGGGCCCAGAATGAGAACGGCCCTTCAGGCGTCAGGAAATGCGAGGAAATGAAGTTCTGAAATCATTGATTTCAAAATGAGCTGCAGACGGGAGAAATCGAGAGGAAAGAACGAGCGATGTAGGACGTAGGATGTAGAACAAGGTAAAACAAGAGAGAACAAGCAAGAGAGGAGCGAGGAGACGTCTTGTAATCTCGTGATAAAGAGTTGGAGGGGATGAGTTTTGACAGTGTTTTAATAGAAGCACGTCGATGGATCATATTAAATCTTGTATTATGATTTATGGTTGTTTGCACAAATGAATCGGTGTTTGAATGTCAGCAAATTAGCTGCAATATTATTATTGTTCACACATTTACAAAAAAAAAAAAGCATGCACACAACATTTGGGAAGCCATAGTAAAAAATCATAAGCCATAAAATGTAAAAATGTATTTGAGGTTTTCTATAATAGCTATTATTTTTGGTTTAATGTATTATAGAGTTATTTAATTATTTTATATAGAAGTTTGTTTTAAAAATTGGACATAAAAATGAATTTTTCATTTAAGTTTCTACGGATTAGGTCAGAAGAAATGAATTTCTTGTTTCCAGCAGAAACTGGTCCACACCTGCATTGACCTGTTTATCTGCACCTGCTTCTTTAGGTCACTGCTAATGAGTGTGATAGATAGACCCCGCGCCCCAATTCACGTACTATCTGCCCTAAATAATATGTGAGATTAAGATTAGTGTGTCCCAAATCATAGTCTGTTGAAAATAGTTCACCAAAGCTGCCAGGAGGGTGTCGTTTTTCCAGTTTTATTAATGAGAAGAAATGCAAGCAGAACGAATGTCTTCGTAAATTATTTGTTAATCCATTCTTGCATAAATTTTCACAATGGATTGTTCGTAAACAGTTCTTATATAAATATCTGTATTTAACTATTTTTGTGTAAATAGTTAATAAAATGTATTATGTACATATTCAATGTCTGTGTATTGTTTGTAAAATGTCATGTTAATTTCTGGGTAAATCATAAAATCTTATCAAATCATGTGCATAATAAAATTGTGTACATTATTTCTGAATGTAAATGGTTAGTTTTGAATTGGCTGAATATGTTATGTATCTACATAATCTGTTCTTAAAGCCATTCTCACGTAAAATTAATGCACATCAAATTTTAGCAATAGTCCATGCTCAAATATATTGTCATATTTAGCTTATTATACAGTATTGATAACGTATTTCTGTTATACGATTAATTCACATATTCGCTTTTGTGTTTTGTATTGTTTATAGTAAAACAAAATTGCATAAAATTTATGTGTATAATAAATCATTTCTTATATATATTGTTGCTTTTTAATTTGCACATTTTTATGTTAATTGTTTGCTAAACAGCATAGAAGTATGTGCACATAAACATGTAACCCGATTTCAATTCTTACATATGGTTGCAGTCAAATGCATTTGCATATATAACAATTCCTATGCCAACATTTGTAAATTGATTCTTACATAAATGGTTGCATTCAGTTGTTTTATGAATGAGATCCCTCTCTGCTCTATTTCTTTCCAACCTTTTGTTTTTTGTGTCTCCCTTGTTTTACTCTAGAGGCTTGAAGTGCATTTGGGTTGGCCATATTGTCCTGAAACGAGTCGCTTTCTGTCTGCTGGTTTTGCGGCTGCATTTAGTAGCATTCTAATGATCTGAGACAGGCTCCTCATGAAGGGCTGTGCTCGTATAAAGATGAAACCAGTGTTTGTGTGTTAGTGTCCCGCCGCGTATTTTTAGAAACTCGTAAATCTTTATTACTGTGACCGCGGTGCATGTGACTGACAGATGTCAAGGCCGGGCTGGGGAAACTGTCATGTAAACGAACAATGTTGCAGCTGTACGGATCACAGCTGAGCTCAGCTTTGTGTCTCTCGCCCTCTCTTTCTCTCTCTCTTTCTTTTATGGATTGTCACCCAAACCAGCTGATAGTGCAGAACAGAACCTGTCAATCAAACCCAACACATGGCATCACTTACATTATGTCACTTACCAGCTTGTGATGTCATATTCTCCTTCTCCTAATACAAACTAATGCTGTCAAGCAGACTCGTAAGCATCATTTCCAGTGGCTGGTGGACCCTGATTAGGACTGATATGCTGAACTGGATCGTATTGACTGGATGTTGCACAGATGCAGCACGTGACCGGGCGAATCGAGATGTCTTTGCCATAAAATCCAGTATGACATTGTGGATGCAGACACGCGAGGGAAGCAGGGGTTTGTCGTAGTGTACTGTATTAGAGCACACACACTTCATCATATCGTGATTGGTTTTTTTGGACTGAGGGACCCTGGTGGGCTCTCCTCTGCTTGCGTTTAATTGGCCGGCCCCACTGATCTTCGTACATGCTAAATTTAGTCCCATGCTCTCTGCCGCCCCTAAAAATAAACACACAATTAATTACTCCTGCTGTTTCACTAATGAGAGGACAGTTTTGATCGGCCTCATCAGACAGGAAATACTCAGTAGGGCAACACAGCGCTTTTGTGTTTCTGTTGGGACACATTAACAGGGACGGGCAACGCTTTATATTAACTTTGTTAATTAAGTTAACAAACATTGCCACGTAAACAAATAGCCTTAAAAAAACACTTCTATATACTACACTTTCAATGCTGTTGAAAGAAGTCTTTCATGACAACCAAGTCTGCTTTTTAATAAAAAAATACATTAAAATATTATTGGTGTTTTATATACCTTTTCCATTTTTCCATTTTTAAAGTTTGTATTTTTTTTTTTGTAGCGTATCACATAAATATAAAGCATCACAGCTGTTTTTAATATTGATAGTAATAAGAAATGTTTGTTGAGCAGCAAATCAGCTTATTAGAATGATTTCTGAAGAATCATGTGACACTGAAGACTGGAGTAACGATGCTAAAAATTCAGCTTTGCATCACAGAAATAAATTACATTTTTAAATATATTCAGATATCCAACAGGTATTTGAAATTGTAATAATATTTCACAATATTTATAATTTTGTACTGTATTTTTGATCAAATAAATGCAGCCTTTTTGAGCAGAAGAGACTCCTTTTAAAAATGTATTATTGTTTTATTAATAATGTTATCTTTATTATTCTTTATTATCATCATTACTGTTTTTATTCACACTGGTTCATAAAATCATTTAACTGTTTCATATCATTTCATATATTTAATATACTGATATGTCAAGCATTATGATACATTATTTACCAATATGTTAAATGTAAAATCAATGATTTAGTAATGGAAGTCATTACAAAACATTTAAAAGATTTACATAGTATATGATTGTTGGGTTATATTCCTCTGTTTTTTTTTTTTTTTATGTATTTTTATTTAAAATTGATGTAAAGGCCCGGGTTTTCAGCAATGGTATATCGAATCAATCTATTTAGGGTTTATTTGATATATCTGCTTTAATTTAGGAGGTTTTCTGTTTGTAGACTTGATTATAGATCCAAATTGGGAACTGAGGCTGGAGTACATTCTATCTTCATAAGCTTCGCTAGCTGATGTAGTTATTAGAGGTGTGTTAAACTACATATTGACTAGTTAATTACTCTTTAGGAAAGCCTGTATAATTAGGCTGCTAACTGGAGTGGTCTTAATTTTTGACAGCATCCGTGAACGGACACAATTCTCTGTGTGTTTTATAATTTCAGAGGACAGCAGCATCAGGGCAGATGCTGTATTATTCATCAGTACAGTTGAGTTTGTCATTTGTACAGTTCACCTGACCAAGTGTCATGCCGTGACTCGTGTGGTTTTTCAGTCCGGTCATGTCATCGCCCGGTGAGTGATGAATAAAGGGAAGCGTGACCCAAAGTTCACTCTTGTCGGGCCTTTGAGCCGTGTCACAAACATGGCACCCAGAGGGAACTGGAGAGTGTGATCCAGGCGACAGACAGTCAATTGGTCTCTGTGAGGACTTGTCAGGGTTAGTCGGCTGGTATTGTTGTGCTGGAAGCTCCATCTACTCTAGAGACGCCTAGACCTCTTTGCTAAGATGCTTCCTGTTGTTTACCATAAACATAGTGAAGCATTGGCATTAAAATGTGTTCTGGGGTTGAGAGTCAAGATTTTATTTAATTATTTTTTTTTGAACGCATGAGTTTAAGGAGCTAAAATACTTAGTTAATTAAAATGTTATTCATAATATATATAAATATATTGTCATTATCATTAGTAGTATTTAATAACATGAAACACAACAAATCAAGAGTTTATGGAGCTGAAATAGTGTAAAAATGTATGTATTTAAAAAATATTATTCACAAATTCGTAAGGTAATTCACAAACATATTTCGAAACATATTTTGATAATAAAAAATTAGGTTAGTGAATTGATTAAATTTTATTGTGAATGTGAATTTGTTTCTGCATTTTTTTTAAATCATATTTTGTAAATTCATTCACAAAATACAACTTACAACTTCACATTTACAACTTATTTGCAAAATATTTTGCGAAATAATAATAATTTGTTACAGCTTTTGTGTGATTTTTTAACTATACTTAAACTAAAAATATGTTTTTGACTTATACAGTTAAAAAGGTTACATAAAAAACTTAAATGACAAATTAATTATTAACAAATTATTATTATTTTTATTTTATTTTTTTATCTTTTTTGAATTATTTTAAAGTGTTAGTTCATCCAATCATCGTTTACAAACTCAAGTTTTTTTCTTCTGTTGAATATAAGAATATTTTGAAGATTACGGGTAACCATACAGTTGCTGATCCCCTTTGATTTCCATAAAATAATAATAATTATAAAAAAACAACAACATGGAAGTCAATGGGGAACATCTGTTTGGTTGCCAACAGTGAGGGTGAGTAAAAGATGACAGAATTTTCACTTTTGGTTGAACTGATTTCCGTCTGAAATTCCCTCTGGAAAGCAAATCCATTTAATTGCTGTTGTCTTTCAAATGGTATAAAATCATCTTCGAGCTAATGGTGACAATATATGGAGTTCCTGTTGATCTGTGGTGCAGAAAAACTCCAGGATGCGGAGCAGTACTTGCTTAGTCAGGAGGCGAGTATGACGATGACAGATGGAGGAGTTATATTGAGAGGAAGGCGGTGTTGGGGGCTGCTAATGTATGCAGAACAATCGCACGACTTCACAGCGCTAATCTACATGCACTGGCGCACTTACTTCAATAAACTTTCCTCCATTTGCAGTCTTGCCGTAAACCGTACTCTGACTGTACTGTTCCCAAATTTATCATTGGCCTGAAGTTTGTGCGTCCACTGGTACGCCGCTAACAAAAGCACTGCGATTGTGCTCCCCCGCCGTCCAAGTGCCTCAGAAAAAGAGGAAGAAAAAACTAAGAAAAGCAATTTAGATTTCAATTTTCTGCAGGCCCACAGTGAAGCGGTTATAGCGCTCCAGTCCCTTTGGAAAGGGAGAGAACTAGGCCGCAGTCTCCTTGCACGAAAATAGCACACGTCAACATCAGCGCGCGAAAATCACATAGAAGCGCTCGAACCGTTTGACTTGAATAGCTGTAAATTATCCGTACGCATCCTGTTCAGATCATAGCAGTCTTTAGAGCACAGTTCTGAAGAATTACGACATCAAAGCAGTACGTTCCTCTCAGATCTACAACAGGTTTGTCTTAATTGGTCTCAGAAATCCCAAATGAGACTGCTTTAATATCTGAAATGTTTCTTGAGCAATGAGATTAAATGGAGAATCCTGCTTCTCAGATGTTTTTCCCAAGAAAAAAAATCTAACGTACTCATATGTGTCTATTCTAGAGTTCTAGAAGATATTTTAGAAATTAGTTAACTGAATTGATTAACCAGGGTTATGATATTTGCCTAAAACTGAAACTAAAGCTAAAACTTTAATACTAAAGCTAAAAATTACTAATAAAGCCACACACACTACTACTACTACTAAAATCACACACACAAAAAATGATGAAATCTTTTATTTGAACCTGATTTCAAATATTAATAGTATATATAGTAAAATGATACTAAAACAACACTGACATGAACTTTGTAAGTCAATGAAATTACTTACAAAGTATTTAATTCATGGTTATTTGTTAATACATTATTAAAATTAAAAGTTGCATCTGTTAATGTTATGTAATATTCTTTAATGGAATGAAAACTATAATAGTATCTTAAAGTTGCTAAAATAACACTGATATGAACTGACAAACACTTCTGAAATATTAATTCATGTCAAATTATTAATGCATTTTTAAAATCAGTAGATGCATAATAGACCTGATCTGTTTTAACTTTGTAGACATAGTGGATGTCAAGTACTGATCCATTTACTGTAAGAAAAACATCTGATATAAGGTTAAATAAAACATCCTATGAAGTTATTTGAGCTTTAAAAAGAGCAACCACGGAACACAACCATTTTCCATTCTTCTCTTTTTCTTCTGATTTGTATTTCTCTCCATCTCACTGTTTCTCTCTCTTCACACCACCCTCTAGCCTGTGTCATTCAGATCTATGAACATCCATTAGCAACCATCTGTTACCACCTGCAGCAAAAGCCATTACACCTCTTTCCTGGCCTCTCTCGGTGTCTCTCTCTCTATCGCTCTCTCTCTCTCTCTCTCTCTCTCTCTCACACACACACACACACTTGTACACTTACAGCTGCTCGTTGCCATGCTAAGCTTCACTCTCCTGCTCGGCTGATTAGACAGATGAACACCTTTATGATGTTGAAGCTCCAGGTCAGAACATCCAGTGATCAACGAGTTGATCTCACTCACCTGCCGGTGTCAAAACATGACAAACCTTGAAACAAATCAGCTACAGAGCTCTTAAACTACACCAGACTCACACCTTATCTAGTTCATCCTTTAAACTAGACCTGCCTAGATGGATCTGGTTTCACTTCAGATTCTTTGTGTTACCTGTGTCACGTTTAACCCAAAAATCACAGAAATGAATTTTAATTTTAAGAATGAAATTAAAGTCTGTTGAAAAATTAAAATAAAGCAAATCAAATTTTAAATTATGTTTAATTTCATAAAAATGTAGCCTACAGGACAATTACGTTTTTTTTGGTTTTTTAATGATAATTTAGTAATTTTGTCCTCAAATTCTCACTGTTGTAATGAGTCTGTATGTTTTATGTTCAGGATTTCAATCAGTGGTTATATTGTCATATTTTATTACAGTATCTTTTATTACATAATTAAACTTTGACCTTAGTGATTTTTAAATTAGGTGTTTTTTAATTATATTTTGTTTATTATTATTATTGTTATTAAAATCAGAGCAGATTAGAGCCAGTAGAACTATACTGTCATGATGTTTTTTTTGCTTTTATGTGTATATATTTATTAATAATAAAATAAAAAGAATTATGTGAGACATTTACTCAGTTTTTATGATGCATTTTTAAGCAAAATATTATTCTTATTAATATAGTATACATATTTATTTTCAAAGTCGCACAGTTAATAATTATTTTTTTTTTAATTAAAAGTTAATAATTTTTTGATTAATAATATTCAGTAATTTAAAATATATTAATAATATTAAAGATTTTTCATTATTTTTCTCTTTTTATTTAATCATTTTCAGGGTTATGACTTGCTTTGCATGTTACCAAGATGCCCACCAAATGGAATGAATAAAGTTGCCTAAACTTCATCATCGCCATGCGTTTATAATGAATATCTTGGAATGTCTATCCACCAATCAGAAGAATTCAACAGTGCATTAATATAAATAGAGAATAACTTAAGAGAGGCCAGCAGAAATCTTGAGGGAGCAGCAAGATTAGATCACCTCAAAATCAAACTAGAATCTGTCCTTTATTAAAACTGGATTAAAGCCTATAATAAGTAGAAAATCCACAAATGGAATCTAACACCACATAAAAAAGCAAGTGTTATCTTTTTAAAACAGCTAAAGCTAAAGCTCTCCGTATTTCAAAAACAATCTTCATACTAACCCACTGATTCAAATATTTTTGTATTTTCACTCAAACATGACACACTTTCCTTTTTAACAGGAGTACTGCATCAGCTCACCCAGTCCTTGATTGCATTGGCTGT
The DNA here is from genome assembly GCA_032359235.1 of Enteromius mattozi. NCBI lineage: Eukaryota > Metazoa > Chordata > Actinopteri > Cypriniformes > Cyprinidae > Enteromius > Enteromius mattozi. The sequence continues at coordinate 19,061,678 of JAUMHE010000051.1, read as the reverse complement.
TTGAGTCTGTATATGTGTCCAATGGTATCGATTTGTTGCCTTAATTGTTACGAGACACTCTTGAGGAGACAGAAATGGCTCCTGTGTTTGAGCAGTTGTTCGACTAGCATCTGTTCGCTGTACTCCTGCGTTTCCTGTGGAAGAGCAAGACAAGGGCGCCCAAATGAATAGAAATTAGCACTCTGAGCATTTTCTGTAGAGACCCGTGAAACATGTAAGCAAAACGCCATTGCACTTGACGAGAATTAAACGTCTGAGTGTGGCATGACAATTATAGAGTATCTCCTAAAATACCAACTGTATCTGAAGTACATAAACAATGATTTTGCCTTTTTTCTCTGTTGTTTTCTGTGGAAGCGTTTAGAGTTGATTCACGAGTCTATTCAGCTTGTTGTTTTCTCGGCTGCGGGCTACAATTGAAAGAGATTGCTTTGTGCAAAAAAGGGCTTTTGAAAATGTTCCCCTTTACGGTCTAATATGAACAGAGACTCTGCTGAATGGCAAATAAAGAGTAGTGAAGAGTGTGGAGAGGTATATAGGCATGTGCACGTGTGAGATTTGCATATCTGTACATTTGCATGCAAAGGATAAGAATATACAGACTAAATCTCATATTTAAAGTCAACATTGAAAGGCCGTCACAAACATTTTACTTCAGTAACCATAATATTATGTGAAACAGGATATGCAGCAAGAAAAAAAAATGTATTTTATTTTATATTTTTTTCATTAATTATTTCAATTAATTTTATTTCATGAATATTTTATTTATTCATTCATTATTTAGTTGATTCATTTATTCATTATTGTATGTTAAATTGTTTTATATTTTATAGTATTTCATTTAGTTTGTTTTAACGTGCACTGAGAAGTCATGCAATAAGAGCATTTTTTAAAATTAGCTTTAATGAATAGTTCAAAAGAACATCATTTGTTTGAAAAAGAAATCTTTTGTATTATTATAATTAAATTAATCAACTAAATGCATCCTTGCTGAATAAAATTCTTCATGTCTTTTAAAACATTTTGAAATTATGAACTCCAGAAATAAGTAAATTAGCTGAGAAATAAATGAGAAAATATTTTAGTCTCAATCTCGGGAAAGCAACCATTTTTTCTTTAATTTTTTTACAGTCTTAGGGCTTGAATACTAACTCTTATATGTTAACTAATATATATATATATATATATATATATATATTTATTTGTAGAATAAAAAAAGAAAGACATGATTTACTTAAGCTAGGAATCATTTTACCTTTTAAAGTCGACTTAATTTGAACTTTAATTTGATAAAGCTTTAACTAAAATACTTTTAAAATAAGATTGCTTATTAGCGTCGTAGTCTTCATTTTGTCATACTCTTGTGTGTTTTCTGACAAAACATTAAAAATACATAATACAAAATATGGTTGTGCAAATGCGGTATGTGCAAGAAATTAGAAATCAAATTCAAGTATTCTTCTTGCCATCTTTGTCAATAAAATAATGAAGTGAACAAAAACAAAAAACCTAAAACCAGTGTCCCACTTTTTACACCTAAAAAAGACATATTTATAATTGACTGAACAATATAAGAGAGTAGTTGAACTTAGAATACAGAAAAACAATGCATGTGGTCTTATTTTCTTTATTTTTAAGAATTAATTTACATTGTGTGCAGTCTTTTTTTGTGTTCACGCATTTGTGTGTTTGACTTGTCCTTTTTGAAGAGTTGAGCTTTCGCTCTCACTTTATTCTTGCTTTCTTCTGTTTCTGTCAGTGACTAGTAGGAGGAGACGGTCGGGCTGCAGTCGCTCTCAGACAGGGTTTGATCAGGAGTCTGTCTGTAACACACACACACACACACACACAGACTGAAAGCTTTCATGTCACCATATAAAGTTGTTTGATGAGCAAACGGCAGCACCAAGGGGTCGGTCACAGTCAAACAAGGTCTTTGATTTCCATTCGAGCGGCTAAACGAAAGTGCTTGTGTGAAAGACAGAAATCACAGCTGTGGTGAGAATAATACAGTGCAAAAAAATCCATTTTGTAATCAGTATTGTTTGCCCACATTTCTCCATCTAATCAATTTGAAAAGAATAAAATCATTTTTAAAGTATTTAAAAAAATAATAATAATATGAGGTTAATATGGGGTTTTTAAAATGAATTATTATTGGTTTTTAGAATAAATTAGCTAATTATCTCGCTTATTAGGAAATGTTTTCCTTTATTTATATATATATATATATATATATATATATATAAAGTTAAATTGTTGACAAATTAATTTTTACCTATTAGCAAAGGTTGTTTATTTTTTTTAAGAATAATAGGAATTAATTTTAAGATGAAGTAAAATTGGTTGCAAAAAATTCACAAATTAATTTTCTTACCTATTAGGAAATGCTTTATTATGTTTTTGAGTTAGAATACATTTTCTAGTTAAAAAGGTTTGCATAATATATATATATATATATATATACGCTACATGATATAAACAACAACAACATAACATATATAACAATATATATATATATATATATATTTTTTTTTTTTTTTTTTTTTTTTAAATAAGAAAATAAATCACATGAAAAAAAACAATAATATCATAAATAAAGAATTTAAATTCTTATCTATGACAAAAAATCCATTTGGTTTGATTGGAAGAAGAAGAAAGGTTAAAAAATAAATTAAACCCATAAGACAGGAGTAAGACAGAGTAATATGTTTCTATTGTTTTCCCATGTTTCATTGATTGGCACTAGAGCTGATAAATTATCATTCTAAAATGAATTAGACTATATTTTACTATATTAATATTTTAGAATATTTTAGTCTTGCATTGTCTTTTTAAGTGGATCCTTTTAAAGTGGCCTTCATTAGCAGTCCACTGGCTCTACGGATTGAACCTAATTAGTTGAAGCGCTAACCTTTCCGCCTCGTTCTGTAGCCGTCCTATCTCTTATGCCTCGCTATGTGGCTATGCAAATATCATGAGACGTGAGGTCAGTGGCGAGCATTAGCCCGGGTTTCTGTCCGCGAGGACGCCTAATCTACGCTTCACCTCTTCTTATCTTGCCGACCGGCCGCTCGCTGCTCTCCGCTGAAGGAGAACGCTGCTCTCCACGGCCTTCAGGCTCCAGAGACTTCTGCCGAATTATCATCAGCGCTTCCCCATCGCTCCTGCTTTCCTCTCTCTGGTTCTGTCGGCCTGGCTGTCAGAGTCGGAGAGCAGACTGTGTTTTCAGGCTTGAAGGTCAGCGTGTGGGAAGTCTGGAGGATTAGCTTAGTGGCACAAATAGTGCGTCTGCACTGGAGACTTGTCTGATTTTCTTAAGAGAGCAACCAACATATGCCTCGAATGCTGAGTGTTTTGGTCGTGCTGAAGTGTTTTATATTCTTTGTTGTAGATCATCAGATTGAGATGCTTGTTTTTTACTGTTCAGGAGTTTCATCCAAGGTCATTTTTATTTTCAAGCTTTCATCTTTCATCTCTTTTGTGGGCAAAAAGATATAATGAAACTCGAAATCTGCAGTTTATTTTTTTTTTTTATGAAAAATGCATCTTCTAGCTTGAAAGTTTTTTTTCTTTTCATTAGCAGTGATGCTTCTGAATACCGCCAACAACTTTTGTGAGTTTATGCACTACAGTTCAAAATTTAGGGGTCAGTAACTTCTACTGCTCACCAAGGCTGCATTTATTTGATTAAAAATGCAGTAAAAACAGTAATATTGTAAAATATTTTTACATTTTAAAATAACTGTTTTCTATTTGAATATATGTTCAAGTATATTTTATTCCTGTGATGCAAAGCTGAATTTTCAGCATAACTTCAGCATCACATGATTCTTCAGAAATAATGATTTACTGCTCAATAAACATTTCTTCTTATTTTTAATGTTAAAAACAGTTGTGCTGCTTCATATGTTTTCAGTGGAAACAATTTTTCATGTTTTTTTGATTAATAGAAATTTAAAAAACAGCCTTTTTTTAACAATTGACTGCATCCTTGCTTAATAAAAATGTTACTTTTTTGTTTATTTATTTAAATAACTATTGATATAAAAAATGTTAGACAATTTTGGGGCACTTGCATTTGTCATTATCTGTGTAAAAAATAATCCAAAATTTATTAAAAAAGAATAAAAAAGATTAGTAATACTCCAGGTAAATAATATTCAAAATTCCTTCTACATGTGCTAGTAGTAGTACTAGTAATACTAATAATCATATAAATTACATTTATTAATTCTATTGAGCAATTTGATGTGCCATTCATGTCTGATTTTTGTTGATTATGTAGAATTTGCTGTAATTATAGTGATGGTTGTCTTGGAAAAAACCCTACAAAATGAGTCTCCAGTCCAAGACGTTTGCTGCTTTGACTTGTGTGAGATTATTGCAGAAGCAGCGTTTGATTTGTTACACCAGCGCACCATGTTATCGCTCAGAGTCTGAGGCCCAGTCATTGTTTGATATTATAAATGATCGTCTATTAGAGTGGATGATTGTTTATTGTGCCCTAATCCCCTCATAAATAACAGACTGCTCCATCAGTTTACAGCAGCAGAGAGTCTGCGTTCAGCCTTGCTGTCAGAGAGCACTCCAAACGCCTGCCTGCGTCTGACAGCTTGTCATTTTTTGACGCTATCTCACTGGGTGAAGACCTGACTGTCATATTGATTGGCAGATTGGTTTTTTGGGATGTGTTTGAGACATAATTCAAGAGCTTGTATATTTGCTAATTTCCTTCATGCGTTTAGCTGGCGTGTTGCAGATGTGTGTGCAGGGCATAAAATTGACACTCGCTGAGTGAGTAAACAAAATACCAGTAAAAAATAGCACGGTGAGTATATGCAACAGTGTTATAATGATAACAATAATACTCCAAACTCCTTCTCTGCAAGTGCTGAGTCGCTTATAACGTGCATTTGAAAATGTGACAAATGTCTTTAGAACTTTGCATTGTGAATGCCTTATAAATCAGTTATCAACAAACAGGAAGTTTCCCTGTTGTTTTAAAAAACTAAATCTCTATGGTTTAATGTTTGAAAGTAAAGAACAACTATAAATATTAGTACTGTAATTGCACTGTTGTTTTATGGTTATTGTTATTGTTATTATTATTAGTAGTAGTAATAATAATAGTAATTGTCACACTGACTGCAGAGCATGAATTACACAAAACGTAGATCTTGCAGTGTAACAGTTTTAATCCAAACTTGAACAAACACAGGAGTTGACATCAGGGTAGACACGTGAGGACTCGACAATAAGGACTAGAACAGAGGCACTATAAATACACACACTGACGACACTGAACTAAACACACATGGGGCACACGGCTGGACACTAATTAACACAATCAACTAAACTAGGACAGGAATAACTAAATATGGGCAAGGGCGGACACAAGGGGATCTACACACAAGGAAACTAAACATAAACACTGACATTATTCCCCCCTCCCGGAAAGGTGCGTCCTCGCACCTTATAACATCCCAAGGGGGGGGGGTGGGCGTCCTGGCAACGGGGGTGGAGCCGAAGGTGGCGACAGGAAGCCGAAGAGCCAGGCCAACGACGAGGATCCGGAGGGCCAAGGCAGAACAGGTGGTGCCGGTGACTGAAGCGGATGAGGGGATCCGGAAGGCCACGGCGGAGCCGGAGCGAGAGAGGACCAAGGCGAAGTCGGAGGGAGGGAGGAGCCTGACTGAGCCGCAGGGATGGAAGGACGAGGCGCAGGCGGAGGAGTGGAGTCCCCAGGCGATGGATGGACTCTGACCCACCAAGGCTGAGCTGGAGGGACGATAGAGCCCGGTGGAGCTGGTGGACAGACGGGCACCAAAGGAGAAGAGGGAACTAGGGCCCACGGTGGAGCCGGAGAGTCGGAGGATCGAGGCGGAGTTCTGGTTTCAGAGGCCGGAGGCGAAGTCGGGGAGCACTCTAGCCATGCTGGCGCTGGTGGGTGGGAGGGCGGGGATCTACGAGACCTCTCTCGTGCAGTGATCTCAGGAGGGCGCTCTTGCAGCACGAGTTCAAGGGGGCGCTCTTGCAGCATGAACTCAGTGACTGGAATCGGGATCGGCTCTCCTGGCCGAGACTCTGGAACTGGGATCAGGATCGGCACTCCTGGCCGTAATCTAGGGACTGGAATCGGGATCGGCACTCCTGGCCGAGACTCTGGAACTGGGATCAGGATCGGCACTCCTGGCCGTAATCTAGGGACTGGAATCGGGATCGGC
>JAUMHE010000051.1:19043263-19054984 GCA_032359235.1 Enteromius mattozi | reverse complement strand
TCGGCACTCCTGGCCACGGCTCTGGAACTGGATTTGGGATCGGCGCTACCAGCTGAACCTCTGGGACTGTACTCGGGAACAGCTCTCCTGGCCATAACTCTGGAACTTGATCGGGAAATTGCGGATCGGCTTCCGCGGGGATGAGAGCTGGCATGTCGGCCCACAAATCCAGCTCCGGACTCTGACACTGCGGGCTGGGAGCCGCGGAAATCCGGAACAGCTTTTGGGAATTTGGCTCTGATGGAACCCCATATAGTGCATTTTGTTGGAATGCTAGCACTAATTTACCCCCATACGGCGCCGCTTTTGGGAGCGGATTCCGCCGAACGGACCTTTGCTCATGCCGATTGGGAAGAGGTGTGAGCCCGTTTAAGAGGCGGTGGAGGATTTCCTCGGGGCTGATCATATTCAGTGTCGAGGTCGAGTCCTTCTGTCACGCTGACTGCAGAGCATGAATCACACAAAACGTAGATCTTGCAGTGTGACAGTTTTAATCCAAACTTGAACAAAGAACACAGGAGTTGACATCAGGGTAGACACTTGAGGACTCGACAATAAGGACTAGAACAGAGGCACTATAAAAACACACACTGACGACGCTGAACTAAACACACATGGGGCACATGGCTGGATACAATCAACTAAACTAGGACAGGAATAACTAAATATGGGCAAGGGCAGACACAAGGGGATCCACACACAAGGAAACTAAACATAAACACTGACAGTAATATTGATTATCATATAAATTCCAATTATTAATTCTATTCAGGTTATTTTTAAAGCTCATTTAAATACACCACAAAAGAATCCAAGTACACACACACACACACAAAAGGCAAATCCAGAATACAACAAAAAAAATGCATGCATCTTTTTTTTTCTCAGCAGACCGTCACATTAGTCGTCCCGCCGGCTAAATGAACGTGAAATGAGTTCTACTTGCTGATTGGTTTATTGCTTATGTCCATGTAAAGCCTGCAGGAGAAAGGCCATCTTTGACCTTGACTAAATAACCTATGGGATGCGTGTAGATTGCCTCCCGCTCCTTTTCTGCCTCTGTTTTTTTCCCCTTCCCCTGTCCTTCATCTCGGTCTCTCTCTCTCCTGAGATCTCAGACTTCAGTAATCCAAGTGGCTCAAGATAAAAGCGCTGGCGTTGACTCCAGTGTCTTCACTGCTTTAATACAAATTAATCCCCCTCATTGATTACAAACTTACAAGCTTATGCACAGCTTATCAAAATAAGCCTCTACCTGGTTTAAAGCATTCACCCGTGCTGCGCCGTGCCACACTCGTGTCCATTTGCACATTGATGCATGTGTTGCTCGATAGATGCTTTTTGTTTAGTGGTTTTAATTCTTACATCTCAAGAGATTTCTTTATTCTTTTCATGGTAATAATGAAACGACTCCGGTGTCTCCACTGATTGTTAGAGGTGTTTGCTAAGTGAACCATCACTATTATCATTGTTCAGAAACAGGGTTAGGGACTGAACTCTGGTGTTTGTTGAGGGGAGGTGTGCCATTATGTTTCTGCTTGCTACTTTTATTTCTACTATTTCAATTAAATGCAGCAGTACTACACAAATGTTAGAAAATGGTGAAAAACTAAATTATATATTATTATATGATTATTGTTATATTATCCTCTGGAATATTTGCTTTGTATTTGCGTTATTCCTTACATGTTATATTTTGTTATAAATTATTATCATGTTATTCATTGGAATATTTGCTTTTATATTATATTATATTATATTATATTATGAATCACACAATTATATTATTCCTTGGAATAGTTGCTTTCTGAATAATGAGAAATGCATTATCCCTAAAATGCATTAATTAATTAATTTATTTATTTATTTATTATTATTTCATTATATTATGTTATTGTATAGTTTAAAATTGTATAGTATAGTATAGTAGATGTCAGTTTATTTTTATAATAAATCATATAATTATAATCTCTGTAATATTTGCTTTCTAAATAATAACCCGTACATGTTTGAATTATTTTGCATATTATTTTATATTATATTATAACGCAATGGTCATTATTTAGAAATCATGATGATATATAAACAGTTGTTAAGATAATGTGTGAGCTATTGTGAATATTGAGAAAACCTTCATGGGTAAAATCGGTGCACTAAATGAGTGTAAAATGCAGTAGAATGTTTTGTGAAGTTCAGTGGTGTGTTTGCTGATCTCTCGTGGTACCCAGGCTTCATCACATAACAAAGATCTGTGAGATTTTATGGGGCACAGATACATTTGGGACACCCCAGAAAATGTCAAAGATGGCTCAGGATGTAGACAGCATTTAGCTCGAGTTGTCTGTCATGTTGCATTACTTATGACTGATTTCCCAGCAGCACTTTATCAAAGTGTGAACATTTGATATGTCATTATGAATTCAGGCCGTCGGAATGTGTGCTGTATTGTAGAAAATATACATCCCTACAGTACTGATTTACTGCATGCTGTGCAGTATACACCATATTGCTAGTTTTTTTACGTGACATCTCACTCTTATTGGAACAGCTCCCTGGCGGGCAAAACAAAGTTATTTTTATACATTTTGCATTAAGTAGTAATGTAGTAAAATTTTGTACAGGCAAGTAGATGAAGCCAGAATATAAACCCAATGTGTGAAGTTTAACGTTAAGTGTTTTCTTATAGAAAACCGTTATAAGGAACCATGAAGTGGACTGAGTTCATATTCTGGCCTCATCTGCTTTCCTATGTAAACTATGCATCATTAATGCAGCGATTACTGAATTTGATATTTTAATATTACTCTTTTAAATTTATTAAGGCACTTTAAATTGTTTATACAAAGTTTTGTCACACTGTTTAATGAAGGAAATATTGTTGCAGGTGCTTCACACGCTTGTGCTGCAGTTCTATGGATGTGTTGCCCTCCAGGTCTTTGAATCGGTCACGTGACTGAAAACTATGCATTATTATTAAATGATTAAATATTATAAATATTAATATAAAATAAAAATATAAATAAATAAGACATTCTATATATTTTCAAATATTTATAAATTGCATGCATATACATTTTTTTTACATTTCATTTTAGGTTTGCAAATTTGTAATATTTGATTAATTCTTTTACAAGCATAATATATTAGCATAAATTACAAGCAATATGCTTTACTGTGTGACACTTTTTTGCATGATTAATTGATTTTAAACATTGCAATCATTTGTTTTGGTTGTAAATCTACTAAGTAGCAGCAGCAGTAAATGTTAATTCTAGAAATTCCAGAAATGTGAGTTTTGGCCGTATCATTTCAGCCGATCTCACTGCCAGTAGCGTCTCTTTTCCATCTGTCTGAACTTTTCTTCCTTTCTCTGTTCATCTCTTTCCATCTGTCTCAGTCATTTTATTCTCTCTCTCTCTCTGATGGATGTAATGTGGGGGTTGAATGGAGAGATCGATCAGGCGCTGTGCGTTGAAGCAGTCAGGCTGCTGGGCCTCTGCGAGCACAGATTATTTCCCAAATTATTACAGCCGCCAGATGCTTGTCAGAATACTCTCTCCGTCAAGGTTAGACTCTCTCTCTCTCTGCCTCTTTCTCTCCCTCCCGCTCTGTTTACTCCTCTTTTGTCTTTTTTTTCTCTTTTTTTCCTCCTCTGGTCTTGTCAAGCCATTAGCATAAAGTTTCCACACTGCAGCTCATTTTGGCCAAGAAGTGCTCCCTTAGACAGGAAAAAGTTTTGATGCCGATGATGGATGGGTAGTGATGTCACTATACAGCCAAGACTTCACATTAATATTAATTAGCGTATGCTGATGTTGCTCCATAGTCTTCCAAAGACCACATGGTCACAGTAACAAATTAATATTCATGATGCAAGTCAACAGATTTGTACAGTGACGTCATTGGCAGATATCCTGTGTGACCTTGCAGACTTTCCACATTGTGTCCGCAATGTTTGTTTGTGTTTATTTATTGTAAAAATATTATTTTTAATATTTTAATTATGTATAATAACGTTTACATTCAGTCATTTAGCAGACGATTTTATTCCAAGTGACTTAGAAATGAGGACAATGGATGCAATCAATGTATATATATATGTTAGTGCTGTCTGTAGAAATATAAGATAAAATTTTTTTGTATATATATATATATATATATATTATAGGATATTATCCTCGACTAAGGATTTTTCTGGTTGACTACTAGTCGTTCATTTTTTGCATTAGTTGCCTATTCGCACTTTTATTAATATATATTTTATGTAATTATAATTAAATATATGAGTGCAAAATATGAAGAAATTAAATAATTTAAACAATTAAAATAGCTAATGGTACTTTGACTGCCAGTTTTTATTATTATTTTTATTTTTTTAAAAAAGTTGTGTGCACGTGGAAATTGCAACAGACAGCCAATAGGACTGGAGCTTAGCGTTTTGATAAAGCTCTTGTTTGATTGCAGTATCTGGGACTGTTTCTTCTCTCTCGTCTTCACTTCCCGTTGTCCCTTTGGTGTGGTATTTTGTCATAGTGGCGGTCAGAGTAATTCCTGCTGGTGTAAGGAATGAAATAACACTCTGCTGGAGTGATTATGATCACAAAATGTGCGTTATTTGCCCGAGACAGAAATAAAGAGCCGTTTTGGATGTAGATTTTATAATTATGCAATAGCAGGTCCACAATTGGCATCCAAAAACAGAAATATCTGCGCCATTAAAATCATGCGGGCTGAGCAGCCGTTAATCAGCTTATGTGTTTCCTCTCAAGTGATTACGCCGCTCTAAACACTACTACAGAACGAGCAAGGGACGTTACCTACTAAAAACACTCCTACTGCAATATTCAAGCAACCTCTGATGAAGATGTTTGTTTTTCATTAGGTTTGCACATTTGAGTTAACTTTTCGAGATTAATTAGCCAAATGTTTAATGCCTCTAAATTGATTTAATGCAGTTTACGCGTTCACCTCATTTGACGTTTAAACGGGCTTTATTTGCTTCTGTCCTCCTTCTAAAGACTGATGGGAATAGAAGCTCAGGCATGCATGTTCAATTCAGTCTCATTTATTTATAAATCTAATCCAGATGGGACTTTTAACAAAAATAAGATCATTTGCAAGCTTTTTATGGCAGAACGTAATTATCATTGAGCTCAACAGGTATGAAATATCACCTGTGAGCAGAATCACTTGAAATCTGCACCTGCTGAATTACAGCATTTATTGGGTTTCTACACGTCCACTTTTCCTTCTGGATGTTAATGAGATATTTAGCTAATTTGATTAAGCTTTCATAAGAGCACTGCAAAAAATGTGCTCAATCAGTATGATTTTGTCATGTTTTCCATCATGTAAACAAAATACTTGGTGCATGATTTTATATGTGATTTTATAATGATTTTATATAGTGTGTATATTTACGTTTCATTTGTATTACCCGAGGTTTATGCAGATGTTCTTTGTGTATTTATTTATAAAATACTTTTAGATCACTGTATTGTAAAACAGTGTTGTTTTGTATTTTTTTTCCCAGCAAAAATATGTAATATATGTAAAGCTATTAAAATAATCAAAATGCATTGCAGTCAATTTTACAAGATGTTTTTCAGATCATAAATATTCACCTCAGATTTATGCAGCTTTATGCTGTTTATTTATAATTTGATTAGGTTTTATCTTCCAATAAGAGCACATAAAAAAAGCATAAAAATAAATAAATAAATAGTAATAATTATAATAATAATAATAATAAACAATTATTTTGTCCTGTTTTCTAGAAAAAAAAACAACAAATTAAAACAATCAAAAATAATTGTCAGAAAGTTTTACAATATTAGTTTTTAAATCATATTTATTTAGTTATTTATCTTTTATTTATATTATTAGGTTTATGCTGTTTTTGTGTGTTTTATACCAATAACAGTCACAGTATACTTATTTTCATATAAAATATTTTAACATATTTGCATTTTATTTATATTGCCGCATTGACAAAATATGTGTCAAATTGTTTTAAACACAAAAAAGTACTGGGAAATAACATATTGCTGATATTTGTTAAGAGAAAGTGTTTTTTGCAATACAGTAAGTACTTGTGTGGTGTAAAGTATGTGTACAATATGTGCATATTCAAATATTCAGATGAATCTTTTGACATTTAGGTTTCATATATTTGTTTTCTGATTTTCTTCTGTAAGTGAATTTCAGTTATGTTTTTGTTTTTTTATGAGCTTGAACTTGGCTGTTGTTCATTTGGGAAGCACTGTAGCCTCAGGCTCTTTCTTGTCCAGACCTTTTACTCTCGTGTCTTCTGTTGCCATTTTAATCTGATATTTATTATCATGATTAGTTATGAGGTATTTGTAAGAACTGCACAAGTTTGGTTTCATTTGGACAGACTGAATATCTACTCTAGGAGATAAAGCAGGTTTATGCCAAGCTATCAAGGAACTGAAGACCATTACAGCACTTCAGTTTGTATGCTAATTGTTCTATAAATACCAGACAGGTTTACAGACAGTGGAAAACGTTTGGAAAGACCTGTGATGGAGCTTTAGAGTGATGATACGCCAGACTGTGAACAAATGTTTGAAGACACCACCAGCAGCAGTGACTGAGAGAGAGAGAGAGAGAGTGGGTGAAGGGGAAAAGAGAGTGAAGGAAATGGATAAGAGATGAATTGCTTTCTCGGGAGAATAAGAAAATGAGATTAGATCAGAAGTTTCAAGGCAGCTATAGCTTATCCTTTCACTATTTAAACTATCACAATACAAACAATCTCCTCAGACGCCGATGCTCTCTCCATACCTATCGAGTGTGTGTCGTCAGGAAATGTGCATTCTTTCAGGCTGGTTATATTTGAAATTACATACAGTAATTAATGTGTATGTTCAAAATGAGATGCTAGAATATTGTGCACTACACAGTATGTTATATGTAATGTGTACTATTATTTTTTTAACCGTTTTGGTACAGTATTGTCACATTATCTCATTATTTGTCTCATAATTGTAATAATTAATTCAGCTACTGACTAATTAGATATTTGAAGAAGATAGAATAATGTTGCAGTTTAAATGATATTTTGTGTAAAACAAACCAAAATGGTTCAAGAAAGTATGTTTGTTTCTGCTATGGCAAAATAAGTGAATTAATCAATTTATAAAAAATAAATTAATTAATTAAAAGGTGTTAGCAAATTTGTATCTCAGTTCTGAGAAAAAATCTGAATTTTGAAAAAAAAAAAACATAAATGAATTAAATACATTTTTTAAAAAACAAGAACCGTTAGGAGGGGAAATTAAAATTGTGAAATGTAAATTAAAAATTTTAAGCGAAAAAAAAAGAATCTAAGATGTAAACTCAGAATTCTTAGAAAAAAGTAAAGATTGTGAGATGCAATTATATGTTTAAAACTTGTTATTACATGATTTAAACATGCAATGCAAAAAATAAAATGGTTGGATTTTAGTCAGAATTGTGGAATAAATCATTTAAAAAAATCATAATCACCTGTTACTAATTCCATGGTTTAAAAACCATGATTATTATTTTTGATTCATGCTTCTGATTCATATGCCATAGTAGAAATGGAAGACTGAGAGCAGTGTATAGTACTGTGCACTACATGCATGCTGCATACTTGAGTATGCCATTCTCAACATGTTATGTCAGTTAGTACAGAAAGAGACAAATGTGCATTAAATGGGTCACTTTTATCCCTGAACGTTCTTTCTACAGAAAGTGTGCACCCGAAAAAGGCAGACAAGGTTTCTAAAAGGTATCTGCAGGAAAATTGCTATTAGAACAGGTTAAAATCCAGGCCAGTTGTTCTCAGAAGACGGTGACAATTTAAAAAGCTCATCCTGGAAGATTAAAAACTGATGTTATGAATCCTCTAAGGACAGATGCGTCCCGCGGCACGAACAAAGTATGCTGTGTAGTAGTCTACATGGAGTTAGTACATGTGCTTGCTTAAGTTTTTGATGTTTTGAAGTGCATTCCTGACGAAGATGAAGAATTGTCACCAACCATGGAAGGTCATTCATTTTATTCATAATTATTCTAGAATATACTGTGTTTAATGTAATGTTATGATTGATTGTTTGTATATTTAATTGTTTTGTATTTATCGTTACATTTGATTATAAAATGCACTGTAGTTATAAAATGTTGTAATTTTATTGCATATTTTTTAGATTTTTATAACACACACACACACTTTACACATACAGCGTAATAATTCTAATATAATTCTAAAATATAATACAAAAAACAACGTTTAATGTGGTCTTACGATTATGTAGGCATATTATTTATTGTGTTGTATTATTTATATTTTTATGTTCAATTATAAAATGTCTTATGAAAAAAAATTATATATATATATGTGTGTGTGTTATGTAAGTGGTATTTAGGTCAGCATATATCTGTTACATCTCTTGCTCTCATTTCTTTTCTCATCATTGAAGAAATCCTAATCCATGTCTATATCTGATGTTTTTATTTATGCCCATTTCATTTATTACATGTCATAGTTGAAAGTGTCCTTTATAAATCAAGGTCACCCAATGCTGTTGAATCGAAAGCAGTATCTGTTATATTTTTGTAAGTTTTTCGACCTTAATTATGTCTTGTATCATCCGTGAATAGTGACCTATGCTCAATCACGACTACAGAACAAACTAAAGAACAGTGTGTTGTTCTTGTCCCTCGTTCGAAGGCTCAGCTCCTGGTCTTGGCTGGACATTAGCATGAGGATTTCTCAAGGGCCTTTTACCTGATTAGACTTAGATTAGAGAGCTCTTTCTCTCTCCCACCTACAAGCTACATCTCTTTTCTTTGCACTTTTTTTGTCAAAGTCTTCAAATTACATCTAATCCCTCATTTACATCATCTTTAGATGAACAAATGTATTTTTGGATGGGGTGGACGACCTCCAGAGGACAATGCTGCCTGGACTGTTTAATCTCACTGATTCTGTCTGATCTCTTTTGATTTTACAGATCAGTCCATCAGACAGGCACATGAAGAATCAGCCCGATCAGTGCTTCACTATAGCAAACGTAACATCGATCTAACGCAAAAAAAACTTTTCCAGAAAAGTCATTTGGTGCAGCTACTGGAGAAGAAATTCACTTTCAAGCCACTTTGAAATACTCTGGGTTGACAGGATTAGTGTAGATACACTGTTGTTGCTATTGTTACAAATGTTTGCTTTGTTTACTTTGTTTTTATGCTGTACCACAAATGCATAAGAACAGTTTTAATGCTTTTTGATCATAAGAAACAGCTTTACTGAGACAGTTCATGTCAGATTTTATTGCTGCTGTAGTTAAAATGTGAGTTTGGCAAACAGTTCCAGATTTTGGTATGTCCTCATTTAAGTAGAGAGGAGCTGGTCTTGCATGACCGGAATACTGTGCCAGTGTGGCCACTGAGGGAACTGGCTTTCCTTGAAAGAGATTTTAATTGAGCTTGAATTGAATCCAGAATATTCATTTAAAAAACAGCTTCTGAAGATGTTTTGGTGGTGCTCAGCTTGGTTATTTTAGCATTATTTACAGTATATACCAAAATATTTTATTTTATTGTTTATGTTTTTTTAAAATTCATTTATTTATTTATGTTTTTATTTACTTTTATTTCTGTGTTGGTCATTGTATTACTTTAGCTTATTTCACCAAGGCCCGATTTTCATCTAATATATGTAAATAATATTTTCTTTTATTTTAGCTTATTGAAAGTGGTTTTCAGTAGTTTCAGTTAACAGCACTGGTGCTCAGGAAAGCATTATATCATTATTTAGTTCGCCGACTTGTAATGCATCACGTTAGCATACTAAATATAATTTCCGCTGTTAGACTGGACCGTTTTTTACGTTGGGTCTTGAAATAAGCAGCAACTGGTATGAAGTCCATGTAAATGTAATAAAGTGAGTGAGTGCTGATTTTGGAGGTGGGATGTTGAATTGCTCTGAGCTGCTCGTATCATGGAAATGATTTTACTCCCCTCAACATCCACCCGTCTATCCACGTTTCTACGCTCCGTTTGCTCAAGGCCTCCATTTTAATTTGCCAATCTGTTGTAATTGCTTTGAGAGCTGGCTGGCTTGGCATATTTTCTTCAACCCCCCCCCGAATCCGACACACATGCATATATATGTGTGTGTGTGTTTGCTCGTGGATGTCTCAAACACCAGCTCCAATGAGCAGACATACTCCAGAAAACACGGCCGAGGCGCATTGTCGAACACAAACGTTGTCTGTTCACCAAAGCGCCGACATTACCATGCTGTCATCTCACTGCAGATCTTTCCCTCCTGAATATGAAAAATACAATAACTCAGCGGCACAGATATCTGTCACCACGTGCTCTGCGTGACCTTTCTTTTTTCTCGCAGCGTTTCATGATTGCTGCCGCAGATCTGAAGCTACATGAACGTGATTGAAGTAAAGGGCAATGAGATGGGAAGCAAAAATAAACAGTTCGCCCTTGAGCTCCAGACTCTGTGTGTGTGTGTGTGTTTCAGACGAGGAAGGGAGAGAAGGACGTGGAAGAGAGAGGGGTGGCTTGATAGACTAAGATAACACTGCCATGTCAGTACCTAAAAGAACATTGTTGGCTGTCATCTTTCTCCGACTATCTCCTCCGCTCTGTCTGTCTCTCTCTCTCTTCATCTCTGCTGTGTGTATATTACAGACTCTGTTCTAAAGCCTGGTACTGTCTAGTCCTAGACAGTGTATTCTGTATGATTGTGTTTCTGGTGTGAAGTTGGTGTAAAATTATAATAATAATGAGCAGCATTTCTGTTTTTTCCAGTACTTTTTATAATGGTATACACTTTGGAAAAGTAGTTATGCTGTAAACTACTGTATATGAATAAGTACATCTGAGCTGTTCTAAACCCAGTAGGCAGATTGAACTTATGTCACTTTTGTTTAAGCAAAGTGTACAGTTTTCAGAAATATGATTGGTGTTCATTTTAGTAATGTTGTGTTTCTTTGTAGCTTTAGATTGGAATTGGTCTTGCGTGACTCTAATGGTTACTAGATTGTTGTCCGTTTTCGTGTTGGGCATTGAGATATTCAGCAACTGGTCAGTTTGTGTATTCATTTCATGTTAATATAAGAAAACATAAGGAATATTTTGATATGGAGGAATAAGGAATCAGTAATGTATAAGATGGCAATAATCTTAAAATGGACAAATGTTGGTTGATAAAACAAATATTGGCCATTCATTACATATGAAAAAAGTGTTCATAGAAAATATTAGTCTAACTGCATTAAATTACAGTTTAGAAGAATGTACTATTTAACCACTTATTAAGTAGTGTTTACCAAGTTAAGTATCGCCTGTTGTTGTTCATTGTAATATTTTGAACAAACTCCAACCTTAAGTAAAGAATTTTTGTGTTTCACAGTTTATTTATGCTACGGACATAAATATCTTAAAGGGGTCATCTGGTGCCACATGCACTTTTACAAGCTGTTTGGACTGAAATGTGTGTTGGGAGCGTGTGTACACAACTACCCTACAATGATAAAGATCCACCAGTAGTTTTCTTTTAATTTAATAAAAAATAAGTTCCCCCTTCTGAAATCAAGCCATTCTCAAATGCTTGTCGGTGTGGCGTCACACAGACAGAGGCCGCTCCCACAATAGTTGATTGACAGCAGCGTGTCACACAGACTGAACTGGTGTCTTACCTCAGACCCG